>CM025780.1:54691801-54706237 GCA_014636745.2 Centella asiatica
TATTATTTCATGTTATAAAACAAATTTACAATTTTCGGATTCTCACACAAAAAACATACAAAGTTTCACCACTTCCTGGTTACTGGAATAAATGGTGCAGTGCAGCAAATGAAGGAGATGATGGAGTTGGAGACAGACAAGATTAGAAGATGTTATGAAGGTCACTTGCCAAGGAGGACTGTCACTGCCATTGATACGCTTATCAAAGATAAGTCCAAGACTGTCAGTCGCCTTCAAGCCTTAGAAGATAACATCCAACTCCTGATCCAAAAGCAAGATAGAATGGAACAGCTGCTGCTACAGGCAATTCCTACCTTGGCCACCTCCTCTAAACCTCAAGATGTTGATGTCAAAAAAGGGGAGAGTGGTCCAACATCCAAACCTGTACATACATCCAAGACAGGTCCTGTCCTTGATGCTGAATTACAAGCATACATGGACAGGATCCTCAAGAAGCATGCTGATCTTGAAGCAGCAAATCTTGCAACAACAACAACAACAACAGCAACAACAACATCAACTGTTCTAGCAACAACAAAAACACTTCCAGCAACAACAGCGGCTTCTCCTTTTTCCTCTGCACAAGCCCCCAAACCAAAAGACAAAGGCAAGGGAGTCATGGTTGAGCAACCTAAGAAGCAAATCTCCACTCAACCAGGACAACCTAAGCTACTGGGGGATGCCATGAAGACAGCTCACTTTCCCACACCAATTGAACTGATAATGGATGGGAAAGTGGAGTTGGTCTATCCTCAAGAGCAGAAACTGATAGATGTTGATGCCTTGTTAGCTCAAAAACTACAAGAGGAGGAGGACATGGTAGCAGCAAGGGAGGAGGAGGAGGCAAAGAAGAAGAAGATCTCTACAAGAAGATCAAGTGCACAGAAAGCAGCTGCAACCAAGAAGAAAAATAAAGAGATGCAAGAGGCTGAAAGAAGATCAAGGAGAAGAACTTTGGTTCAGGAATCTGCTAAGAAACCTGAGATCAAAGTACCAACCAAGAAGCCTATCTCTCAAGACCCTCCAAGGTCAATCGAGACTGCCTTGGTGGCTGTGAGTGGACTAACAAAGCCACAAACAGTTTCATCAAAGAAGTCTTACAAGGTTGAAATGGCTAGCACTGAAGAAATAATAAAGGCCCTAAAGAAAAGTACAAGAAGGATTGAACTGATAAAGGGTAAGAACAACAAAGAGCTACTCCATGTCTTTTTAACAGATGGAGAGTCTTTGAAGTTCGAGAAGCCAGCCTTGGAGGGACAAACAAAAGAAGATTTGGAGTGGTTGCTGACTGTAGTGCTTGAGACTTCTGATTTAAATATGAAATTTCGAAGCCAGATTCAGAAGGTGATGAAGATAGAGCATAAGGTGAATTCAGAACTAGAAGCTAAATCTAAACCTTTGGGATTATGGTATGAAACTTTTCATGGGGAGAGTATTTTCTTCAACTACAACAGGGACATCAATAGTGTCAGCGAGAGGCATATTGAAGGATTTCTTGCCTTACTCAAAGATGCTGTTGAAGAAACTGAGCTTATATTGAGGAACCTGTTGAAAAATAGGCTGGAGTTGCTGAGAAGGAATAGAAAGGAAAGGATGGAACAGTTGAAGAAAAGATAAGGTAAAAGTGTTGTGTTGGAGTTGTGTGTTGAAATAAGAAGCCAGACTTATAGGATTTAAACCTGAGTCTTGGTGGAAGCTGAACAAAAGATCAAAGATCTTAGTTCAGAATACATTTGTAGTTAGCAGTTCTTTATTCTTTTTCTAAGTATTTGTAATGTTGGGTTTTGACATCATCATCAACCTTGAAATTATGTTTATCATTTTGATATTCATAATTAGGGGGAGATTGTTAGGTTTTAGAACATTTGATGATGATTGTCTTTAGAATACTTGGAGTACAAATGTATAGAAAGTGTTAATTAGTAACACTGAAGTTTTGTAACCAGTAGTTATCTCTTTGTTTGTAATTCATTTATTCTTTGTAAAGAGATACGATTATTGTTATTTGTAATTAACTGCTGGAATGGAGTATCGAAGCTTCAAGAAGTCAAGTTGTGTATTTGGTCTATTAAAGTTTGCAAAAAGGCTTATCGGAGACTAGAAGAACTGATCAGAGACTAAAATGGTTTAACTGTCAGAGACTAGTTTTTTATCGAAGACTAAGAGCTTACGTCATCAGAGATTAAAGGAAAAGGAATCAGAGACTAAGCTGATGTCATCAGAGACTAAGCCTTAACGTATCAGAGACTAAATAACATTATCGGAGACTGCACAAGCTGACGTCATCAGAGACTAAAAGTCATCAGGGACTAAACGTACCAGGGACTAAAAGAGTCCTCAGGGACTAAAGCCGTCAGAGACTAAAAGAAGCATCAGAGACTAATTGTGAATTAATCTCTGAAAGATACAGAGTTCGAATTGAAAAAGGAGTGTCTTCCACGTAAAGTTAAATGTTATTGAAGACGTAGCTGGTAAGGAAACTCACTAGATATCTTTACCTAATCAAAAAGGAAAGATTGTATTTGATTCGAATAAGGAAGCTGAATTTTATTTAGAATAGAAACTGAATTAATAATAATTCAATAATTGTAGAAGCTGTAATTGTTTTTTACAGAGGATTGTAATTTGAAGTTGTATAGGTTTTCATTATTTTGTATCTTTACTATACAGTTTAGAATTAGGAGAAGCTGACGATCAAATTGATTGTTAGAATTTGTAATCAGTTGTTTAATCAATAAAAGCAATTGTTTATAAATTGATTTGGTCTTGTTCTTTTTATTCCGCAAGAAAATTTTAGTTTCTTTAAGAACAAGTAATCGAAGAATTTTCAAAGAACTTGTATTCAACCCCCCTTCTACAAGTTCTCGGCATCTCACTGGGAAAACACACAAAGCAAATAAAAAAAATTAGCTTTTTCTACGGAGTAGTGCACCCCAAATATATAAATATATAAATTTTTGCTTCCTTTTTAATTCAATGGAAAAAACAATTAGATACTATACAATCTAAAGTACCATCTTCTATGAAATTAACAATTTTAAACATTGTAGGGTAAAGATTAAACAAACACACATACAAAATAATAGAAAATTATATTTTTGCAACGAATTAGGGCATAGTACATAAATAATTCTTTAAATTCTTTTTTATTTCAACAGAATTATCATTCACTGTGCAATTCACAATATTTAATAACATAGAGTCAAGATTAAACAAGCAAGGACCAAATAAAAGAAAAATTAGCTTTTGCAACATAGTAATGCATCATAAGTAAATAAATCTTTAAATTATTTTTATTTCAATGGAACAAAGCAAAGACATACTAGAAAAATTAAATTACCAATTTTAAACGTCATAAATTCAAGATTATACAAGTACATATCGATAATTGAAAAATAAACTTTTGCGACATAGTAGTGCATCACAATTACATAAATCAATAAATTCTTTTTTGAAAACAAAAAACTAGATATTATAAAAGTTAAATTATCATTTAATATGCAATTAAAAATTTTAAACATTGTAAATTCAAGATTACACAAGAAATAACCAAATAATAAAAAAAAAATATGTTTTTGCAAAGGTTTAACGCGTCGCAAATAAATAAACCTTTAAATTCTTGTTTTTTTCAACAGAACTAACAATTAGATACTAAAAATATTTAATTATCATTGGTTATTGAATTCACAATATTTAATATGATAAATTCAAGATTAAACAAGCACATACCAAATATTAGAAAAAAAAGCTTTTGCGACGGAGTACTCCTTCGCAAGTAAATAAAATTTTAAATTCTTTTATATTTCAACGGAACAAACACCACATTGACATTTGGTGGATTACTTATACACCAATTTATAATAATTGATTTTTGGACATCACATTGACATAAAAATTCATGCATTAAATATTCAAACATTATAGGAATTAATCTTATTTACACTTTATTCCTATTTAAAAAATATGGGTCCTCACATCCTTCTCCCCTTAAAATAAGTTTAATCCTCGAAACGTATATATTGAAAAATATGAGGATACTTTTGCATCATTATATCTTCTAGTTCTCATGTTGCTTCCTCTATATTGTGATTTCTCTATAACACTTTTACGGAAGGGATCTCTATCTTTTGATGTTTCAATTAATCATTTGTTATGTTGGGATTTGAGATTTTTTAAACGAGTCTGAGAGATTTTTCAAATTGTTATTTAATCATTTGTAGGATTTTATATAATTTATTGGAGTTATTAAAGGTTGCATGGTAATTATTTATTAAATAAAACTTAGCTTAAGTGAATTTATAAATCATTCACTATTAATTGGAAATTATTAATTAATTAGGATTATTTTAAAGAATTCCTTATTTACTTGTGACAAAATAAAAATTTGCATTTCAAGGATGGACTGCGCATCGATGGATAGCCATCGAGGCATAAAAGTGGTCATCGGGGGATAAAATGACCATCTATGGATGCACAAAGGTCATTAGGGGATAAGTTCTCGACCGTCAAGGGATAAATCCTCGGTCACCAGGGGAAAACTCTCGGCCATCAGGTGAATAACTTTCGGTCATCAAAGGATAAAAATTTGTTCATCGCCAAACTCTAAATATATTTAACAAAGCCCCAAAGTCATCGGTAATGTTCTAGCGCCTAACTTTGGGTAACATCACCAAACTCATCGTTAATGTTTTAACACCTAACTCTTGGATAGTGTCGCCAAACTCATCACCAAACCCATTAGTAATTTATTTGACTACCGCCAAAGTCACTTGACTAACGTCAAACTCATCAATAATCTATTTGACTACTGCCAAAGTATACCTCAATGGATAATATCATCAGTGTATAACATCCTGGATGTTAGGGGATAACCTTACACTCTGTAATCTATTTAACGACAGCCAAAGTATTCCTCAATGGATAATATCATTGGTCGATAACATCCTAGACGTCAGGGGATAACCTTACCCGACAGGGGATAATTTACCCATAAGTGGATAATTATCCTCCGATGACTAAGTTAACCCGTCAGTAGATAATTATCCTCTGATGTCTTGCAGTTTGGTCTTTCTGTGTATTTGTTCCCAAGTTGAAATATGTTTGTTTCAACTTTAGAAATAATTATTTATGTTGCACGTGAACATCAACATGGTTTATTATTTCTTTTATACACTCACACATACACACACACACACACACACACACAGAGTTGTGAGAATAGTATTGTAATTTCCATGTTTGTAGAGTTCAGCGGTTCTTATAACTTTATTTTATCCTTAGAGTGATTAGGTTGCAAAACTTAAGTCTTCCTTTTCATTTCTTATCTTTATAAATACTGCTAAACTCAAGGAAACTCTGGTGGTCTAAGACACAAGTATAGTGTTTTTACCTAGTTTTTAACTACTGATATAAAAGTAATTTGGAAGATAACACAGTTTGTATAGTTGGTATTCTTCCATATTTCTTATTCTTTTCTTTTACAACTTTTAGCATGCACAACTAATAACTTATAATGTTATGTGCACGTTTTAAAACCTGCTTTTGAAAGGGAGTAAACAAAGTGTTTTAATATGACATGAATGAAACAGGACAAACAGAACATAACAGAGCATAAGATTGATATAAAGCTCTTACCTCTTTAAACTTTAAAGAAGGAATTAGAATACTCATGTTGCTCTTGAAAAAGAAAACTGCTCTTGAAAGTGAAGAATAAAATTTATGTGGATGTCGGGTAGAGAGAAATTTGGGAGTGAGGCTAGGATTATACCTCAAATGATGTATTTATAGTACTTGCAAATCAATTAGAATAGTTGGATCATTTTGATGAAAAATTATTAGTCGTTAGTTGTCTTGGCTAGACTTTTGCTTTTGGAATGTTGTGATTGGCTAGCTTGGCCGGTGTAACTGCTGCCTTAATATTAACCAATCACTCACATTAGCCGAAATTTAGTTGGACAGAAAACTTTCTCTTGTTGGTATCCTTACACAACAAGTTTCCTTTTAAAAAATATATGTACATGCATAACCAAGCTGGTAACCATAGTTAGACTGCATAGTTAAGTTGGCTTAGCAGTGGATACATTGTTCGTAGCCAACTTCTTGATGTATTGTGATTACATGCCTTGCATGTAGTCAACAATTCACGCTACAGCTTCTCTTGCAGTATGTTTTCCCAGTTTTCTATTTTCTCTTTATTCACACTTGATTAAAATAATCGTTTAAAGATTAAGATTAATATATTCATATCACTTTTGGTGGATTACTTATACACCAACTTATAATAATAGATTTTTGGACATCACTTTGACATAAAAACTCATGCATTAAATATTCAAAAATCATAGGAATTAATCATATTTACACTTTATTCCTATTTAAGAATTCTGGGTCTTCACAAATTTATTCATCAAAGGATACTCTACAGTAAAGGTTAACTGTCTATTAAAGGATATTCAATAGCAGTTGCAGGTTTATCAAAGGATATGGAATACGACGTGTGAATGTATAGGATGCAGCAAAGTTCTAGTTCGATTAGAGTTTTGAAGTTAAAAAGAAGCTGGTTGAATCAAAACTGGAATAGTCCAAGTTGTTAGAGTTTGAAAAGGAAAAGAAAGACCAGAGTTTGCAGCAATCCTAAACCTAATAGGATTGATTTGTTTTATTACAGAAATCTAACAGGATTTGATGAAAAACAAAAGGCCAACTGAGTTTCAGATCAGAGTCACATCAGAAAATAAAGTTGGGTAGGTAATCTGAATTAGGCTGTCAGAGACTTATATATATTCATGTTCAGATTAGATAAAAGAAAATTAACTCATAAAAAGGAGTTGTAATTGATTTACAGAAAGAGCAACTGTATCAAATACAAAGAAGATAAATATTGAGAGATACAGAGTAACAAGTTTGTAGAACTTGAGAAGCTAGAATTTAAATTCTATTGTAGAAGTTGTTCTTTTCAAATAGAGTTCAGAAGCTGATAGTTGTTGTATTATCAGATATATGTGTAATCTTTGTTATGAATAATAAAGGTTGTAGAAGATTGATATATTTTGAATTGTTGAGAATCTTTATTATTTCACAAGTTAATCTATTAAATTTAAAGAATTGAAAGAAGTTGCAGCAATTGGTGATTTATATTCAACCCTTTCTACAACCATCTATCCGGGACAAACAGCAAATAGTATGATACTAAAAATATTCAATTATCATTTGTTATGCAATTCACAAGTTTAAATATTATAGAGTCAAAATTAAACAAGCACAAAGCAAATAATAAAAAAAATAGAATTTGCATTGGAGTAGTGCGCCGCAAATATATAAAATTTTAAATTCCCTTTTATTTTAATGGAACTGACATTTAGATACTATAAAATCTAAAGTGTCTTCTACTCTGAAATTAACAATTTGAAACATCGTATGGTAAAGATTAAACAAGCACATATAATTAAAATATATATATTTTTGCGATGGATTAATGCGTCGCAAATAAATAAATCTTTAAATTCTTTTTTATTTCGACGGATCAAACAATTAGATTCTAAAAATATTCAATTATCAATGGTTATCCAAATTCACAATTTTAAAAATTATTGAGTTAATTAAACAAGCACACAACAAATAATAAAGTATATAAGTTTTGCAACGGAGTAATGCATCGCAAGTAAATAAATATTTAAATTTGTTTTTACTTCAATGGAACGAACAACTACATATTAGAAAAATTAAATTACCTTTTATTATGAAATTAACAATTTTAAATGTCATAAATTCAAGATTACACAAACTCATACCAAATAATTAAAAAATAAGCTTTTGCAACAAAGTAATGTGTCACATTTAAATAAATTAGTAAATTCTTTTTTATTTCAATGCAACATAAAACTAGATACTGTAAAAGTTAAATTATCATTTATTACAAAATTAACAATTTTAAACATCATTAATTCAAGATTATACAAGCACGAACCAAATAACAGAAAAATATATTTTTGCAACAAATTAGCTCATCGCAAGTAAATATATCTTTAAATTCTTTTTATTTCAACGAAACAAAAAAATAGATATTAAAAATATTCAATTATCATTAGTTATAAAATTCACAATTTTAAACATCTTAAATTCAATATTGTACAAGCACAAATCAAAAAATAATAATAAGCTTTTGCAACGGAGTAGTGCGTCGTAATTAAAAAAAATTAAATTCATTTTTATTCAATGGAATAACTAACTAGATACTAGAAAAATTAAATTATTATTTATTATGAAATTAAAAATTTTAATCATCATAACTTCAAGATTGTACAAGCATAAACCAAATAATAGAAAAATATTCCTTTGCGAGAGATTAGTGCGTCGCAAAAAAAAATTAATTCTTTTTATTTCAACAAAACAAGCAATTACATGGTATAAATATTCAATTATCATTGGTTACCTTTTTCACAATTTTAAACATAATAGAAAATTCAAAAAGCACACATAATTAATAAAATAAAATAAAAAGTTTTTGTGACATAGTAGTGCTTTGCAAGTAAATAATAATTTTTTTGTTTCAAGGGAACAAACAACTAGATACTAAAAAAATTAACTTATCATCTATTGTGAAATTAACAATTTTAATAATCATAAATTCAAGAATAAAAAAGCACACACCAAAGAATAGAAAATTTTTGATTTTGCGATGAACAGTGCATCACAAATAAATAAATCTTTAAATTCATTTTTGTTTCTACAAAACAAACAATTAGATACTATAAAAATTAAAGTATCATCTATTAAGAAATTGAAAATTTTATACATTATAAATTCAAGATTAAACAAGCACAAACCGAATAATAAAAAATTAGTTTTTGCGATAAAATAGTGCATCACAAATAAATAAATCTTTAATTTTATTTAATTCAACGAAACAGACAACTAAATATTATAAAAATTAAATCATTTATTATGAAATTAACAATATTAAACATCAAAAATTCGAGATTATATAATCATGACAGAAAAAGAAAAATATACTTTTGCGATGGAGTAGTGCATCACAAGTAAATAAATCTTTAAACTTTTTTCTTTCCATGGAACAAAAAACTAGGTACTATAAAATTTCAATTATCATTTATTTTAAGATTAACAATTTTAAAATTCATAGATACAAGATTATACACGCACATACCAAAAAATAGAAACTTAAGTTTTTGTGACGGAGTAATGCGTCGCCTGTAAATAAATCTTTAAATTATTTTTTATTTCAACGAAATAGATACAATAAAACTTAAAGTATCATAAATTCTAAACATCATAATTAAGATTATACAAGCACATACCAGTAAATAGAAAAATAAGATTTTTCCAAAGGAGTAGTGCCTCACAAGTAAATAAATCTTTAAATTCCTTTATCTCAACTGAATAAACAATTAGATATTAATAATTTTCAGTTATCATTGGTTATAAAATCCACAATTTTAAACATCATAGAGTCAAAATTAAACAAGCATATAACAAATAATAAAAAAAAAAAAATTTGCAACGGAGTTGTGTGTTGCAAGTAAATAAATCTTTAAAATCTTTTATTTCTACGCAATAAACATCTAGATACTAAAAATATTTAAATTATCGTATATATGAAATTAACAATTTTAAATGTCATAAGTTCAAGTTTATACAATCACAAACCAAAAAATAATAATAAGCTTTAAATTCTTTAAAATAAATCTTTAAATTCTTTTTTATTTCAATGAAATAAAAAACTAGATACTATAAAATTTAAATTATAATTTATTATGAAATTAACAATTTTAAATATCATAAATTCAAGATTATACAAGTACATACCAAATAATAGAAAAATAAGTTTTTGCGACAGAGGAGTGTGTCACAAGTAAATAAATTTTAAAAAAAATTTAAATGGAACAAACAATTAATTAGATACTATAAAAAATAAAGTATCATATATTATGAAATTAAAAATTTTAAACATTATAGGGTCAAGATTAAACAAACTCACCTAATACTAGAAAATTAAGCTTTGCGACTAATGCCAAGTAAAGCTCAGTAAAATATATAAACCCCCCAAAGGCACTACAATGGAATCTTAGATGTCTTGAATTTATAGGTTATATATATATGCTCATTGATCTTGATAGATGGAGATGGGAATTGATCAGAAGAAGAAGTCCACTATAAAAGTGCAACATTTTCATGCCTTAGCCGCCTAGTGGGGTTGGCAGTTAATTGGAAGTCTGTTTCTACGCTTTCTTTAATTTAATTAACTTTGTTTATGTACATATATTCTCTTAAATCGGGAAGGATCCTATACCAATTACAAACTATAAGATTAAAAAAAAGAAGAAGAAGAAGGAAATTAATCACATGTTTATTTATATATTTCAAGACTGTTGTAATTAAAATTGTTAAGAAATAGTAAAAAGTGCATGACCTGCTGCAGCTTACAGATCGAGGAATATCTGGTGCACTTTGGAATCTTGAAAAATGGAGTGAACGGTGGGCGCATGGTTGATGTTGTTGGTCATGTTGCAAGTGGTGGTCCCTATTTTCAATTGTCTCAAGAGAATTAAGATCTTCAATTTATTCGCACCCGTAAGAATCTAAAATCACATAATTTTAAACTGAAATAAATAGATATTGTATATCCTTCAATTTTTGATATTTTTTGTGAAATAATGTTTTTATTATCTTCATTCTAAAATTATAAACAAGTTTTGATTTTTTGAGTAAAAAGTAATATATTAAAATTTTAAATGAAAGCTATCGTTCTTGATTCGAAAAAGTTTAATGTATCTCTAGTTTTGAAATATATAGAATATTCATTAAATTAATTAAATTGGATTAAAAGGTATATAAATTTTGTTGTGATTATATATACGACTATATAATAATTATAGGAAAAGGCATCTCGAAAATTAAAAAAAATGGAGTACATAAATTTTTATCTATGTTTGCTGGAATTTCCAATCAACATTTCTTCCGCCTTGAGAATCTTGCCCTTTTCATCCACCGAAATAAAGTAATAAACCCACGCTCTCGCTCGCTCCTCCCTTTTGCTCATTCCCACGTTCAAATTTAGATGCTAGTGTGTGTAGACTGAGGGAAGCCCTGAAATTACGGAATCAGATAAAATTTAAATTCTAAAATTAGATATATATTTCAACCATCTTCTAATTTTAACTTCATTTTAAAATTTAAAATTTACGCGATTCATTTGGCAAACGTTGATTTTTTTAAGCTTTAGAAGTCGTGATAACAAAGACGGCAAGCATCAGTACGTTCCAACCTTCAAAATAAAAAGTACCATGAAACCAGAAGGAGTTTCTTTTAGGCAAAAAAAAAAAAAAAAAAGTTTATAATAAGAAATTAAATTATCAAAGTTTTTTCTATTTGATTACGTGCTTTTTTCGCTAGAAGAAATTAAAATTAAGGTAATGAGTGGTTAATTCATTTCATAATCACTAAAATTAACAAATTAAGACCTTATATGTGTCTAAAATACCATATGACTATCTCTTTCAAAAATTAAAAAGAACTAAGTTATGGGTTCAAGTTTTGTAAGTAATTAGTTAGTTATGGTTTTCATTTATGTATGATATACGTGTGAATGTAAATAGTTATCTCATTTATAATGATAATAAAATTAATAGATTAATCAAAACATGACAGATTATCAACAAAGTTTGAATCTTTATCATATGCATAAAAAAAATATACGTAGTATTCAAATTTACGGTCAACTCTTAGTCTCTTATTGGTGTTTCTACATGCTATTGACTTGATTTCAGATACCCTAGCATTAGGCTACAACATTCTCTACTATCTAGTTATAGCAATTAAGAGGCAGATCTGGAAGAATTTAAGGTTAGTGCAACTAATATAATCAGAAAATCGGATAAGATGAGAATTTTTATTTTTTGTTTTTTTGTTTTTTGTGGGTGGGGCGTGGGGGAAGAATGGAGGCTAAACGCAGAAAACAAAAGAGAAAAGAAAAAAAAAAGAATAAATTTTTTTGCAAAAAAACAAAGTCACAAAAGTGTATAAAGATAAAGAAAATTGATGGACTCCATTGAATAAATGAAGAAATAGAATAATAAACTTGTTCACATGTCAAATTTTAATAAATTTATGAATTTTTTCTTGTAAGTTTGTTTGTGTCCATATTTATATTACAAAAAATAGCAACTAGACAAAGAGCAAGAGCGCAATAGTCCATCCCATGACGTTGTAACACAAAAGCATTCTATTTTATTTTTTTTACTTAATTTACAATTATCCACACAAAACAAAAGGTACTGAATTTGTAATTGGCGAAAAAAAAAATTAATTGGCAAAATCTGCACACACGTTTATTCTCTAGAACTATTTATCTATTGATCGACAAAATATATTTTAATATTATCCCAATTCTCATCATATGACATTTGAACTCAGCCTAAAATCAAGCAGAAATACTCTTACCTAATATTAAAATATGGTTATAATTTTGAAGTTAACGAGACATATTATTTAGACCATAAAATTTCAATATTAATCAATACTATATCTAAATAATTAAGTTTTCCCCTTCAAAAAGACTGTAGTCAATTACCTATACTTGCCATTAAGTACATGCATTTCTTATAGCCTACTAGTAATAGTCCCTAGTAAATTAAACAATTAATTCATCTTGCTGAGGCTACCTGTACCTTTTTAGTTTAAATATCAAAATTAAGGTTTAATTGAAACTACTTAATCATGTATTTGTGATTATATAAAGATATTCATTAAATACTTGGTCTATATTTGTAACATTGTTGAAAAGGAACTTATGCCAAATAAAATAAAAATAGACAATAATTGAAGTTACGTATGTATTTGATATATATTAAAACATGACAATCATTCTTGATTCTTGGAGATTTCTAGTTAGTCAAATTCCATGGGGACATCATGAAGAACTCAAATACTCAATCGAGGTCCTGCATAATTAAATTACTGCTGACAAAACAGTTACTATAACTATAGCTAGCTACCAATAAATTAAATTTTGGACCATTTAGCAAAATAAATAAATAAATAAAATTGGACCACAGTTAGTTAAGAACGAAATTTAAGTTGATAACTACATACTATACTGGTAAAAAATATGGACCAGTACAAATAAAAACCATATGATCATGGACACCATGTGTGCCGTACGTACAGTCAGAGAAAGCAGCGCTCAGGGTTGAGACATGTATATATAGTTACTTGCGTGGTGATCACGTGTCTATGGACCATATATATATATATATATATATATATATATATATATATAAAAGTTTGATACATAAAAGTTTGGTTTGGATGTCATAAAAGTTTGATATATATTCGTCTTTTTTTTTGTTTTTGATAGGATGTCATTTTTTGTTTTTGATACATAAAAGTTTGATTTGGATGTCATGTTTGATTGAGAATTTACTATATTACTTACAAATTACGTATACTTAAGAAGACGATTAATAATACACGAATTCTCAATATAAAATGAACACTTGTTAAATCTAATCAGTTGAACTAATTTTCGTTGTCTATCATTGTCTTTTTAATTTAACTTTTATATATAGAAATAGATACCTAATTAAGGGCTAAAATTGTACCCCTCCGTTCCAAAAAAAAGAGTTATATTTTGTAGAAAATAAATTGTTCCAAAAAAAAATTATATTTGAAATTTTTATTTATTATTTTGTTATAAATGAAAAAACTTCTAATTACAAACTTATAGATCTCGTCATAACTTAAAAATTCATAACATATTTTATGAAAAAAATTATTATTTCTACATTTAAAAGATGCAAAATTAATATTCGTTAAAATTCTAAATGTTACTCTTTTTGCGGAACGGATGCAGTAACATTATAAAATATCATTCATCTTTTTTTAGTTAATAAAAGTTTTGGTGAGTACAAGTACTCGGTTCAGAGTTTGGGCATGTCATCGACATATTTGATTGAGAATTTACATTAATAATACTATTAGAGACACCAACAAATTACATGTGACAAATTTTAAAGCATTAATTTTTGAAATGTGGGTCTCTTAGGGTTCAACAATCTCACATATAATTTAGTCACATCAATTTGTATATATTTATTTGTGTATAATTTAGTATACTTAACAACACTCAATTGCAATGATACTTACATATTATGTATACACAAAGAATATTACAAGATATAAACTCTCAATTTAAAATGAACACTTATTAAGTCTTATCGTCTAAATTAATTTTAGTAATCTATCATTGTCTTTTTAATGCAACTTGAATATATAGCGGGCTAAAATAGTAACATTATAAATATACTATATATACACCCTAAAAATAGTTGATAAACTAAGCCTCTCCTACTAAATCACTCCTGATTTGAAGTGTGACGACCCCAAAATCCCTCACTGGATCAGGGCTTCGTCATAAGA
>CM025780.1:54706337-54784144 GCA_014636745.2 Centella asiatica
TATATATATATATATATATATATGTCATGTCTGTATAATTGTAATTTGGTTACATATACACTTATGCTTAGGCACTTTTGATCTCTAATCAGTCCCATTCTCCTGCACACAAGCTATAGTTGTTTCTTCTTCTTATTATTATTATTTTATTTTGTTTTTTTTATTGTTGTTGTGTATGTGCGCATACATACATGCTATAGTTATAACTTATAGTTATAACTTATAAGCCGTGTTTCAAGGGATATTGCTTCTAATCTTTATTTATTGATTTGAATTAAACACATGAGATGCCAATTATATTGAAGCATATATACATATTCATTAATTAGCTTCTAAAATAACACCACCAGCAGCTTGTAACAATATTTACATATAAAAACCCTAGTTTAAACACCTTCAACATCCCTCTTGCTCATCCCTAGCTCAAAACTCAGATAACCAACTGGAGAAGATATATAAATTTACACACTTAACCACGCACACACACAAAATAATTTTTTTTCCTAGTTAGCTAGGTCTCTAATCGAGCAAAAATCTCATTAACTATTTCTTAATTAATTAGTTTCCCCTAAATAAATAGTTTAAATATTGGGGAAGGACCTCAATTACACCATGCATCTATTGTTGATTGTACAAGTTGTGACGAAGAATGACTGGACTTAAGTTGTTTGACATTCCATTGATGCTCAATGTCTTCTGCGATCCTTGTTGCATCCATGGATGTACCTTGGAGTCCGCGCTTCGTAAAACCCACAGAATATAAACCATTATCACCTTTCCATCCTTCTGGGAATGGTTTTCTGGGAAATCCATCTTTCTTTGAAAAGAAATTATCATCCTAATATATATTAATTAAATTATTAAATAGTTACAAAAAGTTGATTAATTTAACTTAATATATATGAGTAGTCATTGTGAAAAGGCTGAATTTATATAAAAAGTAGTTAAGAAAATTAGTAATATTATTATTGTACCTTTAACCAAGCTGGAACATTACTTCTATAACCTGTTGCTAAGATTATAGCATCAAAATTCTCCACTCTCCCATCGACAAACTCCACTGCATGACATGTTAATCTCTTTATTCCCGGATAAACCTACAATTAGTATTTGTAAATTGCACATGTCATTCATTTAATATTTGTAGTATAATCGTATCTTAACTTATTCAGCTTCATTTCAGTAATTTATTGGATTCAAATAAAATTGAGTCTATTAAGATAGACTAAACAAAAACGGTCTAAATGATGCAACATGGGATTAAAAGTTAAACAAACACAGCATTAAACATAAGCATAAATAAAGGTCCAATTAAGTAGTGATTAAATATATATTATACCTTGATATTGCCATTTCTAATCTTTGCAAGTGTTCCAACATCTAATACGGGTGTCTTTCCAGATGATTTCTTGAGTTGAAGGGGACCAATCTTTGGTCTATAAAGTCCGAATTGATCTGTATTTCCAATCATGAGACGTGATACAAGAAGCAACAACCTATCCACCACCCCCATGGGTAGCCACTTGAGCAACCACATGGATAGTCCAAATGTTGATCTTCCTAGCATCTCTTGTGGCAATACATGCAACTGCAATACATATATTCATTACCACGCCAAATTTCAAAAAAAAAGTAAGACATATTTTGTATGTTCTACAGAATATGATTTAAAATCTCCCGTCTCATTTTATATTTCATCTACTATCTTATATTATACATGTAATGTTACATAATATTCATTGCTTTGAAAAATATTACAAATGAATCAAGTAGCATATATCACATACATAGAGTTAATGAAATAAGAGATAGAATAGAGAATCGAATATATCCCAGAATATAATAGTTAAGTATTATTGTTCAATTTTTATAATTTTAGAACGAAACGACTAGTAAAATTTGAAAAGTTAGTGGGACCAAATTCTATAACTTCTGCGCAGATCCTTCCCATGCTTCTGATTCTACACAACATAATTTAGAATCTTTAAAACTGGTGTGCGATGGTGTGTGACTTTTGCAGAACAATACAAACCAAGGAATATTCTCTATGTATTTTGATTTATAAGAGATGCATGTTCGCCTGCTAGCTGCAGTTCACTAGTACTCCGCATGCAAACGAAATCCAATAAAGTAAAAAAGATAAAAGTGCACTATCTATTTCTGAACCCTTATTACTGTTTTTGTACTAGCTTTCTTATGGGGTTGCTACTATTTTTGTACTCAAATGTGAAGTAAATCTATGTCTAGAAATTTAAAAAAAAAAAAAAAAGAAAGAAAGAAAGAAAGAAGAAAAGATCTTGTAATAAAAGAGCAATCTTAATTTGTTTAATTACAGTACCCTAAATAGAAAGGTTCTTGGGTCCAACTTGCACTAAAGAAATAACTCTGGCATTAACTAGGTTTAAAAGTATTTTGTACAAATAGAATAAGATGCTGAAGAACTTTCCAAATGTTCATTGATGTTACTTTATATTAATTAATATGCGACACTAACTAGAAATCATAAGTGCTGCTGATTGGCACCAAATTAATTTTAAATTCCAATATAACAAACCTTTAACTAGAATTCTAAAATCAAGAATTCGTTTCTACATGTCCTAGCTAGGTAATCCATTATTTGGATGTATATTTATTCCCTCATATAAATTATACATGCACATACAGCTTCGACTTCTAGATCAATAGAATTCTCGTTCACATATAACTAATAATAACCTCAACCTCAAGTGGTCTCGTAGTGTTTTTCTTTTTCAAGAGAGGAGAAATGTGAGAATTGCATTTGAAATTTCTTGGACTCAGAAATCTAACGTTCGTTGTCAATTGTATCCGTAGAGTTCTTATTGACATACAATTGACAACGCCTCAAATCTCCGTATCAAAAACTCCAACATTTTTATTAAATAACAAAAAAATTATATTAAAGAGTATCAAATCTCATGGGTGAGTACTACGTGAGAATTGAGTTAGTTACGTTGTAAGAGGTATTTCACCAATAACAAAAACACAAACACACACACACACATAGAGACTTGTATAGAGGTGAAGGTATAGCAAATATATACTTACAGAATCTCTAACAACAATTGATGGCTGAGCATTAAAATTGCAAAGATCCAAGCAAACCTCCATGCCAGAATTCCCACATCCAACAACCAAAACCCTTTTGTCCCTAAACACATCCCCACTTTTGTAGTGGCTTGTATGAAAAATAGTCCCCATAAACTCATCCATCCCTTCAATTATTGGCATAACTTCCTCAGCATTTTCTCCAGTTGCAACCACAAGCCATTGACAAACATACTCAATGCTTTCCTCCACTTTCAAACCCACAGTCTTGACCCTCCAAAATCCACATCCATGATCAAACTCGGCGCTCACCACCGTGGTATTATACTCAGGTTCTAGCAAAAATGCTTGAGCATATGACTCCAAATACGCGACAAATTGTTGTTTCGTAGGATAAGTAGGAAAATTTGAAGGAAAAGCCATGTGAGGAAGCTCACAAAATTGCTTAGGAAGATGTAAACGGAGTCTATCATAAGTTTTCATCTGCCAAAGAGATGCTATGCAGTTGGATCTTTCTAGAATCAAGCTCGGAACACCTCGGTTTTTGAGGCAAGCAGCTACTGCAAGGCCTGATGGTCCAGCTCCCACTATGATCGGACCTGGAACCCAAACTCTTCTAACTTCTCTTCTTGTGTTTGTTTTCAGATCGAAACGGTCGTGAAATCTTTTTCCATCCATTTCTTTCAAGTAGTTGTAGTTGTAGTCCATCAATGCATTGAAGGAAAGAATTAACAAAGGTTGGATTTTCAAGAAGAAGAACTTAACTCTCTAGTGAAAGAGTTAACATATTATAGGGTTTATGGTTTCATGCAGAATTCCAAACCTAGTAAAAGATGGGATTTTTCTTCTTCTTCTTGTTTTCTTCCAAGCTATGAGAAGAAATATATATAAACCTCACTTGTAAATTTAGGGTTTCTAGAATTTTATGATAGGTTGTAGAAAGAATTGACAAATCAATCAGTTTGTCAGTATCTATGATTGTTGGTGGAGAAGAAAAATGGAGAGGTTTTGGTGTGGGGGAGAGCACATAATCTAGTAGCTAGCTATGTTAATTTTACATATGATGAGATTTTTGAGGAAATTGGGATGTGAATAGGTGACAAGGAATGTAAGTACTGATCGAAGCGTGTATCATCAATGTATGTGCTGTGAGAGTAGGAGGGATTGATGGTGAAGGACGAAAAAATTAGTTGGACACCTCGATAATTGTAATGACTACCATTAACCAACACCAGCTTATTCTTTATCCACCAAGATATAATATTCTAGTATATACACACACACATATTGATTGATGACTATTGGAGTTGGTTTTTGTTTTAAGGTTATCGGTTACCTTGATCATTATTAGTTGTGCATGACATTTAGTGTACTCATGATAAACTTTGTAATTAGTGAGATAAAATGTATAATATAGATGGGTTGTTTCAATTATCATATGTTTTATTATCGATACATGTTATCTTAGAATTAAATTTTTTTAATAATAAAAATAAATAATGAGTCGGTACTTGTTCAATTGATTATTATCAATAAACAAAGAAGTAGAAAGGTTTAAAGTACTTGTATCAAATAATATTTGCATTGAAATTAAATAAATAAATATTATAATATTGTAAGAGACATAAGACAGAATTAAGCAATAAAAAGCGCACACCTAATTAAGCAAGAATTAAGAAAACTTCCACTGGATTAGATATTTGTTATGTATGCAATTGATAAGCGTGAGCTAAGAAGCGATTTGCGGACACTCGCCTTGTGGACAGCTCAATGTGGAGTGTTGGCAGTGTGTGCCCTACGTGCAAAGACGCTTTTTAAGATTTCTTCCGCCGTGAAGTTCAGACAACACACACACACAACACCCCCCCCCCCCCCCACCCCCCCCACCAATAACTAATTTAATTAGTGATTAAAATATATCTATAAACTTTTACTAATTTTGTGGAAACTCTAAAACCATAATATGTGCACCAAGTATGATAATGTTCTCTACTGTGTCTTGAGACTGTATATACTATACTGGTGTCTTTTTCCATTTTATTAGGATGTTGAACATATGTATATAATTCCAACCCCATGCATTGATGAGCTAGTGCCCTCAAATAGTGTTCTTAGCTAGGTATCTAACCAGTAACCATGGCCAGCTATAGCTTTTGCCTATAGTCGCATTATAGTTTTTGAGACCACTTCCATGCATTGATGAAGCCCAAGATTGACGGTTGCCGACAATGTTGTGCCACGTGAATATATTTATGTGCTTATATGTAGGATTTATGATACCAATCGTTTTAAGGTTATTAAGTGAGTCTTTAAGTCTTTTATTTTGAGATATTAATCATGATCATAATAAATATGGTTGAAAAGGAGTTGATATGGTACCAGACTTTATACTCAATGTTAACCTAGCTAGTGATATTAATTTGTACACTTTTATATTTTTGATGTTCTTTTTATTCATACAGTTGTATTTATTAAAAGTATTTAAAAAACGGGTGTATTTTTTTTAGTGTACATAAAGTGTGTGGAACATAATATATATATATATATATATATATATATATATATATATACACACACATATATATGGGATAAAAATATATATTTTTTTCCAATTTAATCTCCATTGTTCAAGGTCAAAATAGATTACTTAATCCAATAGTGTGGCTCTCTCATCTGCCCAAAATTGTAGTAGAGCCCTGTAAAATTGTCATTTTGCTCCTCAATCTGCCCTCTTTATGAGCTCTGCTATCCAATTAAGCCAACTATTTTGGCCTTGGATACTGGAGATTGAACTGAAAAAAAATATATGTACATTTTTTTATATGGACAGAGAGAATATTTTAACTTGTTTTAAATTAATTAATATAATCATAAATATTAACTAATAATATCGTTCACAAGTTTATCATCTTAACCAACTTTTTGATTTCAAAGTTGATCTAATATTTCAGAAAAGATGGGAGGGATTTAAACAACAACAAAAAGAAGAAGAAAAAATAATAACAATTCTTATGAACTCCAACATTTGGTCGGATGGGGACAGTTTTGATTAATGTAAATGCCTTAGTTTGGTTATTCATAAACTAATTATCTAAGCGAGATGCGTGAATTGCAATGCTTTGAAACAAATTAGTAATTCATGATACTCCACCCTCACAAAATTTAAAGATCCTTTTGTGAAAGTTAATTTCCGATATGAAAAATAACAACAATTGGAAATCTATTTTGGGAGGAATCGAATATTATTTAAATTAGTATAGAATCTCAGTTACTTTATAGCTCTCAATATTCATGTATAAAAAAAAAATTTAATATTTAGAGTACTGACGGCTAAGATTAGACAAAGCTCCAATAATCTAGGGACTCTATTAATGTAAAATCGCACGTTCAAGTTTAGTGGGGCGGTAAATTAGAATGACAGAACACTATATATTTCCAGCTCTTAAAGGTTACATAGTTTTGTCTTCTACAAAACCCCATTATACATGTTGGTCCTATTGAGGCAGCAAATTGATGTGGCAAGTATGTCCACCAATGACCCTAGCATTTTGGAGAATCTTTAATCCCATCCGTTCTTTTTTTCTTTCTTCTCTTTTTGGCCAAATATTTATTTTGAATTTTAGAATGTATTTGCTTTCTAGCCTATCTAAAGATTCTTGCCTTCCATAACTCCATAATTCCATTGAGACGAGAGAGAGAGGGGACGGAAATTAGGCTGTAAATTAATTTAAAATTTTAATTAGGCCGTAGTAATTTTGTGTATTTGTAATGTTTTTTGGAAACTCCAACTCTACCGTTGAAAACAATATTAAACAATATTGAAAATAAATTAGTATGCAAATTTTTATAGGTTTTCATGATGTGCATTGTAGTTTCTATAACGATGCATTCTTGGAAATAAAATTTCTCATAATTGTACATAGTTATAAAAATCACTCAATGCATTGAAAATTTACAAATTTTCATATATTTTAATACTCTATTCATACATAAAGTTAGATTTTAGGCAACATTCTATTTTTTGTTTATATATATATAATTTATTTTTTTTGAGGACGATGTTCCCCAAACTTAAAGTCAATGTTATCACAACCAGACCAGACATTAAACCGGTGAAACTACTGGTTTACGATTCAACCGATGGTTCAATCGGATTATTATTTTTTAGGAAAAATATTATATAAATCATATGTTATTATAAATTCATCAAATATAAGTCTTAAATTTTTAATAATCAAAATAATTTCATCAAATATTCTAAAAATTCATTAAATCGGTTCACAAAAAATACAGTTTTAAGGAATAAAGGAAAAAACCCACTTAGCAAAAAAAAAGAAAAAAATTAGAAAATCCGGTTCAAACGGTTTTTTTCTGTTCGACCGATATTTTTCAAAACCGACCGCTAATTTTAATCAAATCGACCGGATTTATGACCGGTTCACGGTTAAACCGGTTGAACCAGCTGGTCTGATTCGGTTTTAATAACATTGCTTAAAGTCTTGGTTCCGTCTTACCCGGCCACAGGTCGAATGCATAATCAGCCCGGCCGGTACCTTCTTTTTAATTCATTAACAGATTTTGGACCATATATGCATGTACGGATTAATTGTTGAAAAATGTGATTAATTTTGTCATGTTATGGATCGATTCATTAAGGTAAGTTTGAATTTATTTTTATTTTATCTTAAACATGAGGCTCACTTGACTAATGATCCAGTGTTAGGATATCTCAGTTGCAAATCTTTAGTAGCATTTGTTAAATATTGAGCAGCTCAATGGTTTATATGTATGAACTATTGTTTCTCAATCAATAAAATGATTCTAAAATAAAATTGGGGGAATGATACTTTTAAGACACTGGAAGATTTTCTTGTTTTGTAAATACGGAGCATCTCTCTAAATAAACCTCTTTAATAAAATACGTAGTAGGTTAGATGGTGAAATTAATTAAAATTAATTACAACATTCATATGTTTCAAGAGACTCTAATAAAGCTTAAAGTTATTAGTGCTTATCATATATGCATGAAGAAAAAATATACAGTATTTTCATAATGATCATAAAGTACTTAACCTGCGTATAATAATACTCATTGAGAAAAACATTATTATTACAATTCCCCACAAGGATTGTCCAATATGAAACAATTAATATGTATTATATGCAAATAATATACTTGTGTCATTATTCATCTTTTTCTTCCTCGCATATATCTATAATAACTAATCAAATAATCTCACATCAATTACAGAAAAATATAAAACTAAATAGTCTATTAATCTGATGGATGTAGGGCTAGCTGAAGTCATGAGTTTGCTAGCCATGCATTCGAAGGATATGATATACTACATCGTTCTGAAAGATGTCTTTCGTACATCTCAAAAAATGTTTAAAAATATATACTTTATACTCATTTTTCTTCTTACACTTTTTTTTTATATTTTATTGTATCACTCTCTCCTTAATATACTCGTTTGAGTGTATTTCAAACACAATTTGGAGGATGAAGGGACTATGTCCATACTCTGCGAGCGTACACAC
This sequence comes from Centella asiatica, assembly GCA_014636745.2. Lineage (NCBI taxonomy): Eukaryota > Viridiplantae > Streptophyta > Magnoliopsida > Apiales > Apiaceae > Centella > Centella asiatica. Next base: position 54,714,945 of record CM025780.1, read on the forward strand.
GTACGCGCACACACACACACATATATATTATAACAATTATATACTTTCTTTCTTCCTTTATTTTATTTTTTATTTTTTTGGTAAACAAAAGTTCAGATGAGAGAGTTTCCCTAGATTAAGATCATGGTATATCACTGATTTAATTTATACATTACTCACACAAAAAATAACTGACAAAACTCGAACTATTAACCTAATAGAAATGTTTATTGTCTTGATTAAAACTTTCTTTCGATAAACAAATATTTTTGTTTTTGTACATTTAGTATTTGGCAAAAGCACTTGAATGGACAATCTTGCAAGATTAATTTAATAGTTTTATGTTATGCATTTCTTTCTTTTTGTGGCAATTGGACATGGGGAACAAAAACCTTGCATAATTGCTTCCGTACCCAATTGCCACAAAAAGAAAGAAAGAAAGAAATACATATAAAGAGGAACTCGGATAGAAGTATTGGACTATTGAGCATGTTGAATATATATATATATTCCTTCCCTTCTTTTTTCCTTTTTCTTGGTTCAATTCTATATAATCCTCTCGTTATGAGATTGCCGATAATTTTTTATTTTCAAATTTAATTCATTAGGGAATGCTAAATCTTCAAATTATGTGATTATTCACCAAATACATTTACAAAAATTTGGTACTTGCAAGGGTTTTTTTTCCTTTCAAGATTTCATGCACATTAGAAGTGTATCATTAAAAAAAATTGAAAGACCTCTGCATGAAATCCTTACCGGTGAGAATCTAATATTTGGTCACAAGATTTGACTAAATATGAGGATTTCTATGACGTAAGGACATAACAACTCGGTCAGTATTTGTGAGTTGAGAAACCATATTTTAAGTTTAAAAAAAGAAAAAAAGGTGATCAAAACATATATTATACTCCTAACTTTTAAAGTAGTGGATAAGAATTGTTGGTTGTTTATTTGCTTATATTACTTATAAAAGCTAATGCTCTTCAAATGCATGCATTAATTTTTAAACTAGCCCATCTACTTGACCATACAATTAACAAGGGGACAATTTACCAGATTAAAGTTCATAATGACATGTATTGAACATGGAAAGTTCATCTGCCTTTTACTCAAGTTGGACTTGATTAAATTAAGTAATCATCCTCATTTTTATCAATAAATCGTGCTTTGTTATCATTAGTGACAATCTGTTAATAATTCCTTATATGATTAATTTATTAAACAAATAACCTGATCTGACTGGCTTCTTGTCTTATAATTTAAAAAAGGCTAAAGAGATAATTAAGAATTAAATTTAGTGATATTATTCAACTCAACTAATCATTTCTTGTTTTAGTGGCTAAGTGTTGAAATATTTGTTTTTATTAATGAAAATAATTTTTCGCCAATATTAATTTAGGCATGAGAAATCGATTCATTTCCCATGACAATAGGTATATAAATAAATCTTTCGTTATTTCTTAATTCCCACTTCCAATTTGTAGCAAATAATAAGACAATTTAACCTATGTGGGTGGCATTACACAATTTGCTTTGCAATGACCTCTAATTCTAATTCTTTGAAACCTAATAATAATTGGTCATCTAAAAATTAAGTGACTTCTTGAGGATTTGATTAGGCATTTGTGGGATTGTCACTTTGTTCGTTTTTGGTGAATTAAAGATTAAAACGACAACTAATGTTGTTGAATTCAAAACACTATACAACTAACCCTATATAGTATCATTAGCTTATATAAAAACAGTTTACGAAAAAAATTAAAATGGAATGTATTTTCGACTTGATTATTTCATTCCACGTCTTACCTAACATATAAGTCAATACACATTATAATAATGTCACTTACAAGAACAAAACAAGACAAGCAATGTCACTTAGGGAAAAACAAGTATAAGCGTTTATGTCAAATCCGGTGGTCTTTATATTCTAAATACTAAAATTCATCACTTCAAAAAAATATTATAATTGGTGTCTAAATGTATTTATGTCCAAATTCTTCAAAGTAATTATTTAATACATATACATTTTATGGTAAAATTATCAAAACGGTTTTTATGCTATTGCGTTAATTTTAATTTAGTCTTTCTACATCTTAATTTTCATAACGATCTGTATTTTTATTTGTTTGTCCCACAAGATGGTTTGTAGAAGTGGGTTGAATACAAACCACAAAATTCTTTCGAATTTTGTGAGTTTAATGAATATACTGTATAACAGGTTACGGAAATGGAAGAATACAATATATCACAAGTGTTTCTGAATTTTTATAAAAGAATGAAAAATTACAAAACTCACTGGTGTGAATGACCAGCTTCTAACAATTATGTTGAAAACAACAGCTGCTCACTAGAATATGATTTCTAGCTTTTCTTTCTGTAAACTTAATTACAACTGCTAACTCTCTTAATATGTATGGAAGTGTTGTTCTGAGAGATATGTGATCTGAGATAAGATATCTTCTTGTTATTTTTTAGTTTTTTCTCAATTCTCAGAGATATCCTTGTATCTCAGTTGCTCTATGTCTATTTATAGATACAGCTTCCATATTCTCCAAGCTTCTATTCTGAGTTATTTATCAAAAATATCTCTGTAGTTTATTGGTACTTGCAGCTCTGTCACACAACTTTCTTCATTATTCAGCCTCCCTTAGATGCCAGCCTGTTTATGTGACTTTTTTGGTGTATATTCACTGTACCAACTTCCATTTTTCTTCTTGGAGTTCCCAAGATAAGATATCAGCAAAAAATAACTTATCTTTGTGGGCTTCTCTGAACATAATTAGTCCAGCTTCAATGAACTTCTTGCTTCAAGTTGTTATAAGTTGTCTCTGCAGTATTTCAACTTGCTGTTTTGCAGGTTTCATGCTTGCAACTTTGCAGGTTTCATGCTTGCGACTTTGCAGGTTTCATACTTGCAACTTGATGTGTGTGTGTGTGTGTATAACTTATTTTTTTGAAGCTTCCTTGGTAGCCAATCTCTCCTTATTGAACAACCATCCTTATCTTTATTTCCACCGTCTTTAGTCATATGTCATCCCTTATGTCAGTGGAAATCTATTCTCTGATGGATAGTCTCTGGTTGCTTCAACATTAGTCTCTGATGAACAAACACTTAGTCTCTGATAGACCAAAAACTTAGTTTCTGACAGTTCAAAAAACTTAGTTTCCGACAGTTCAAAAACTTAGTCTCTGATAATTCAAAAACTTAGTCTCTGACAGTTCAAAAATTTAGTCTCCAATAGTTCAAAAATTTAGTCTCTGACAGCCAAAAAACTTAGTCTCTGACAGACAAAAAACTTAGTCTCCGACAGCCAAAAAACTTAGTCTCTGACAGCCAAAATACTTAGTCTCCGACAACCAAAAAACTTAGTCTCCGACAACCAAAATCTTAGTCTCCGATAGACAAAAGTTTAGTCTCCGATAGGCAAAAACTTAGTCCCCGATAGGCAAAAAGCTTAGTCTCCGATAGACAAAAACTTAGTCTCCGATAGCCAAAATTTTAGTCTCCGATAGGTTAATTTTGCTTGATCAACTTTGACATTTGTTGAACTCTCCAAGTGCATTCATTGTAGTCTCTGATACTTTCCTGCAGTTTCTTGATAGTAGATTCTCATAGTGCATTACTGCAGGTATTTATACATTTACAAAATTTAACAATTCTAAGTATTATACATCATTATCAAATACTATAATTCCTAACATTGTTTGCACTTTCAAATTAGTTCTTCTACAATAAGAAAAACTACCAAGATGGCCCATATATTGTTGTCCCGGTTTCAATTTAGTCATTTATTTGTTAAGAAAAAGTACTAATTTCAAGGTACAAATAAAAATACGCAGACCGTTGTAAACACTTCAATTTTAATTTTATTCAAATTCAATTTTAATTTTTTTTATTTAATAATCGAGGGAATATATTTGAGTTCAAAAAAGGGAGAAAGAAGAAAAAAGAAAAGTGAATAAATAATAATAAAATAAAATTGATTGTTTTTACTATAACATTACTTTCTTTTTTATTGTTTTTGTTATAACATTACCTCTTTTTTTTTTGTTGTAGACCCAAAAAGAGTATGAAGATGTGAAAAGTATAAAGGAAGAGTAAAGGAGAATCATTGGATAAAAAAAAAAATCAAAGATTGATATTCATTAATACAATGGACATGTGTTCAATTTTATCCATTCATCCAAAACAAGATTCAAGAGTCAAGAATGTTTTCCTCTCCTCCAAGACACTTTTTGATTTTTTTTTTTTATCTATAAATATTATGTAATAGCTCATTTGTAAGGAGAGAGAAGAGTTTAGAGAGAGAAAAATAGATTATAGATAGGATTATATACATATATATAATTTTATTGAAGATTTGAAAATTAAAATTGTAGATCCATCAATTATCAAGAAATACAAATTCATTTTAAGGTATATTTGTATTGATTTAATTTTCTGCTCTCTCTCTCTCTCTTCAATTAGTGTTAATCAAGTGGATTTAAGCTAATTAATAGTTTAAACCCCAAAGTTAACACTCAAATTATATATGATGTATATCTCACAACATTAAACTTATATTTGTGTTATTTTCTATTTTTTGAATTTTAATTCTATTTATTCTAATTATTGGTCTCTCTCTACATTATTTCTATAAAAATATTCAATATACTACTTTATTTATTTTGTAAAAATTATAATATGGGTAAAAAATATTTTTATAAATATTTTAAATATAATTTTTGGATTTTGATTTTTTTGGTCAATTTTTACCATTGAAATAGTTTAAATTGGTATTTTTACACTGAAGTAACATAGTATATATATGTATATAGATGTATAAAAATGAGTTTTGTTAATTTTAAAAACATTTTAAATATTTTTAAAGTATTTTTATTTATTCTGAAATTTATTAAATTGTGCATGTTGTTGTAGATATTTAATATTGTTAATGTAAGCATGTTTACAGATTAATGTAAATATATATATTGTAATTAGTAGTTAATTTTTTCATATTTAGAATGGATAATTATTGTAGATAGTGTTGTGAATATTTAGTGATTATGAATGATTTAAAAATTACAATTTGGTATGTAAATATTTTTTGTGCATGTTATTGTTTCTATTGTATAAAGGTGAAAATTGCATGAAAAATATCTATAATACTTAGAAAATTTTGAATAAATAGAGATAGTTTGTGAATATTGTATTGATTTATAAGTGATGATTTGAAAATATATAGCATGTTATGGGATTGTAAAATAATTAATTTATACTTGCTAAATGTATAAATTATAATTGTTTATTTGTGATTAAAGAATAAATTAGTATTTTTATCATCTTTGATGTTTGAATTGAATAAAGAGCTATGTTTATACTTTTGTATTGTGATTGTGATGATGGAGAACTCTTTTAGAGTATTTTCATGCTTGATCAAACTTTCTAATTACAAAGAAAACTCTTGCAAATTTTTTTAAAAATTTTACATGTAATTAGGATTTAGTTTAAACTCATTTGTAAATTAGTGTAGTTTCATTTATAAGTTGTATTTGTAATTTTCATATGTTTATTCTTAAACAATGTAATTTTAAAATTTTAAAATTGTTATTTTATATTTTTAGATCATTTGTAAGTTTAGGGGTTAGAATTAGAAGGATTATATCATTCCAATTCAATCACACCCTCATTATGGCGTAAAATCCAATAATATAAATTTTAATTTAAGGAGTTTTCTTTTTATATTCTTGTACACGTAAACCTATAACATAGTGGAAAATCACACATTGACACACATACACCAACACACACAAAGCACTTATAGTTTAGTATAGTTGATTTTTTTTAAGAAAAGGCAAACTTTATATTAAAGGATGATTTTTACAAAAATATTAAAATGCAGTCGTTTTCAAAACGAGAATGAGAGTGTCTCACACCTCCCTCTCATTCAACCAATCTTCCGAACTTGGATCAAAGGTTTCGTAGATCAAATTTAAAATTGGAGTCATTTAATTTAGAAACTGTTTTTTATTACATACTCTTAATAATTGCATTTTTTTTAAATAAGTAACTCCTCAAACCAATACATATTTTGTAATAACTAAAATAAATTAGGTCACTCAATTAGTTATTGTTAGGTGACGACTCCTTAAAAAAATAATTTTAAATAAATTATCGCATTCCAAAGGAAACTTCCGAATTTTGAAATAGATTTAGGAAGAGAGATTGAGATTTTTTTTAAAGCCTAAAATAAACATTATTTCAAAAATACAAACTTATCAAAACTTCCTTTTTCTATTTTAAAAAATCTTGAGGGTGCGACAACCGTTATAAAAATTAAAATATACAAGGATTTAATTGAAGCAAAACAATAGTGCAAGAACCATTTTGGTAATTTTTCCTACGTTTTATATACAATTTAGATAATGCTACATTTATGTATTTATACAAAAAATGCAAGTCACTAACAATTGTAGTAGGTAGTTTGATCGCCTCTAACAATTGTAGTAGGTAGTTTGATCGCCTCAGCGGTCATTAAAACATTAGTCGGAGACACATTTAATTTATGTGTTAGAGATACTAATACCTTATCCAGTTCATCTAGAAATCTTGGTTCAAATTTTTCGCTACCGATTAAAAAATGTGTCTTCTTTACATTTATTACGACTCTTTTCTATGAGTATCGTAATTAGAATATTTCAAATAAAGACAGTATTGACTTGTATTCCCACAAATGAGATGAGATCTCTTCCTGAGCTGGTCCGTAACATGCTCAAGCCGATAAGACCTCCGACAAACGGGCATTAGACATGGTTTTGGAGAGAATCTCAAAGGGAGAAAATGGGTTCGAGAGGCAGCAAGTCCGGGTCTTGAGGTGATGCAAGAATTCAAAACCATGACATGTTCTAGCATAAGACAACTTTTTTAGGAGATTGTGAATTAGTTTAGTATTTTCACTTGACGTGGAGGTTGGGTATCAAATCTCATAAAATAAGAGTTAGAAAAATATTATAATTTAATGTATTTCACGGAGGGAGGGAGGGAGAGAGAGAGAGAGGACTGAAAAGGCAACATGTATAAATTCTATCATATACATAAACTTAGCATTCTAAACATGCTGTCAAATGTTTAATGAGCAACTTATACATAGCTTCAAGCTTTACAAACGCATTCCAAATTGGCCGGCACTGCAACTTTTCTATGACTCGTAACAATCCTTCAACAGAATTTACCAACAGCTAACTCAGAAAATAAGCAACATGTTTCCAAGAAAAAATTACATGGAAAAAATAAACCTGGATTTATATTTTAGAAAGAAAAAAAAAACAAGTTAAATATAACACATAGGTCTTTGAATATCAATTTTGTTCTAAGTCACAATCAGATTTTTGCTAGAATGGACATGATTAGTGACCCGAAGATGAACCCAAAACATTGAATTCTTGCAAATGGCTCCGAAATTGAACTAAGCGATTTTGCAGTTGCAGAATTCCAGCAGCCTTGCATGAAAGAATGACATTCAACTTATGTATATAGTCTTCTAGCTGATTTTCTGGATTCTCAACTTGAACCAACAGATTCATTTCCTGCATGAAAGGACAAATTCGATAACTCAAATCCAACTGAGCTTACAAACTGTCGAATCCAGATGGTTACTAACCTCTCTAACAATATTCATCGTGTCCTCTACTAGTTTGCGGTGAGCATTTACAAGATCATCCTCTTCCTGAGATAAATAACAGCAAATACTAATTAGGCAGATTAGCCAGCTAATTACTAAAGAGAATTGATAACAGTAGTTTGGAAGTCATAATGCTATTTCCTGCATTACAATATTAGAGACATTTTTCTTATTTAATACATTTGAATACTTCTGTTTTTACCAGTATATTCCTCACAAACAAATATAAATAGTGACATCATGAGAATATTGATAACTTATTGGGAACTTCATGCAAATTCAAATTCTAAAATTGAAAAGTGTATCTATAGTTTTGACAATAACTACAGAGGAAGAAATTTTTATCTAAAATTTTGGGTGGAGGCTCAATTACCTTCAGGAGAGTGTCAAGTTTGTCATCTGAATGCGAGTTGTTTGCCTCAAACTCTTGCAAAAAGCTTGTTTTTGATTGAGTGCCAACTTTCCTCTTCTTATCCTCCAATGATGATACTGTATAAGTCTCCACCTTTTCATTAATCATCCACAATGAGTTGTCTTGTTCGTAAGTCTCCTCAGAGTGCTCGACATAATCTTCAACTATTTCACCTTGGCCTCCTATCTGACTCTTGTAAGTATCTAGAAGTACATTTGAGATTGAACTGCTTTGTGCTCCTCCACTAGGAACACGATCAATTGTAAAAGACAGAGACGGCTCCCTTTCAATTTGTCTTGACCATCCGAATCGATTACTTTCAGTGGACATATCCGTCATGTTATCAGCAGAGCCTGATGTAGTAATTGAAACTGAAGATGAGGTCAATACTGTTGAGCTTCTAATGTTTATGGATGAAGTAAATGTATCCTTCCTGAAGCTGCTGCCTCCTTTAGATAGACTCTTAACCCTGAGATGTATAAATCAATCAGAAGCTTCAAACTGAAAAGAATATACCCTATATGTACGGCAACTCAATTCCAAGCTTGGATCATAAATGACAGCACATTTGCAATTTCATGGGATCAAAATTTTGTTAAAATTTGACTTTTGGAACAAAATTAAAAGTTTGGAATTGAGTAGACAAGCATACGTTACATCACTTTTATGTTACTAAGCCACAGTACCTGTCGGCATATCTCAGTGTGTTGAGAGTATGTTCACATGAGCCTGAGTTTGGTGAAATGCATGATATCATAACGGTGCGTGAATCACCAACAAACGAATCTCTAAGAACTTCAGTCAGCTTACTCCCTCTGAATGGAATATGACCCAGGTCGTTGTCAAGAGCTCTAATGCATTCCTTTAGAGCAAGTAAACTCTTGTTGATTTCCGCGCCTTCCATTCTGCAACAGAAATATACGAGCACTGTAACTTCCACAGAGCACTAACAGTTCCAAAATGTACAGGACTACGATATCTCAATAAATGACATGCATGGTTACACATATCTCCGAGGAGAATCCTAATGCTATCATTTCTCTGCGGAAAGACTACTAAATTTTTGAAACTTTTAGAAGGAAGTTAGAAAAATTTCTACAAATAACCAGAACATAAAGTGGCATGATCAGACAATTTTCTATAACCTCATCAATTCTCTTATCTAGGAGGAGGTCCAAAATATTATTAAATGATTTTAGAAAATCATAACTTCAAAGATTAATGTGCGTATTACAAAAATTATGGCGGCCTAAAACAGGGAAAGATAAAGAAATGAATACCATGGGATTAAACTAAGATTCTCTAAAAAAATAAGGGTAGCCTAGGGCCCCAAGGCCATCTCTTGGCTCCATCCGTTTCGTTCATTAGGTTTTTTGAAGGCTACATGGCTTCTAATTAATATTGATAATGTCTTTTTCAAACACATACCTAGTCTGTTTGTCATTTTCTGTTGTATCTGCGCCACGTTCGCTTCCAGCAAGATCTATAAAGGATAGCTTCCCAACAAGACGGGCAAGCTTTGATTCCTTTCGATCTACAAGGCGGGAAGGTTTTGATTCCTTTACATCAACAAGTCTCTTTATGGAAAGCTGAAGTATAGCATGTGATCTGGAGGATTCCTCATTTGCACCAGTTGTGCCTGTACTTCTCGTAGCATTGCCTTTCTCAATTAACTCTTTGACGGTCTCCACATCTGATACCCGGAATTCTTGCAAACCCACAATGCAGACCTGTTGTTTCCCATCCTCCCTCATGCAAAGCTTTCTGAAAGCAAAAGTGTAAGTGTGTGGAGAAGAAACGTAATGAAACTATCCCCTATTCACTAGCTGAGAAACTCACTTGCGATCATTAAGGAGATCAAAAAGCTTTCCTCCATATATCTCAAAGAAACTGACAAATAATTGATATCCTTGATTCCGGTAATTGTAGTGCATTAACCTAAATATATCTTGGGATGCTTTAAGGGGCAGTGGTTGCATCGTATAGGTCTTTCCACTCCCTGAACATCACAGTCAACCAATATTTCACACAATAACAATGGATTTGAAGACAAAACAGGTGTGCAGCTTAATATTGAATAAATAAGAAACAAGAAAAGAAGAAAGAATAAAATAGAAAGAGAGCTTCATATGGAAGGACATACAATATATACACATTTTCATGAGGGGAATGGAAGGCTAATTATAATCACATAGGCTTTAATGCTTTTATCAATAAGGTACAAGAAGACAGAATATCAAAAAGTTAAAATGTGATCTCATAAATGGAACATATTGGTTGGACAGAGAGCTGCTTCACTGCTCTTTTAGGATTGTATCACATTAAAGCAAAGGAAGAAGAAAAAGAACAAGGAAGCCAAAGATCTTGCCTGTCTGACCGTATGCAAAGCATGTCGCTTTTGTTCTTTGAAAAAGTATAGGGACTATAGGCTCCACGGTCTCAGAGTATACCTACAGCAAAAGAGAAAGCAGCTCAGTTGTTGATAAAATCAGCAGAGAGATGATTGAGGGCATAAAATCACATCTGCCATGTACAGATGCACTCACCTCTTCATTTGAAACATTCTCATTCAGCACAGCATCATAGACAAATCCATGCCTTTCAACATATTCCGTTAAATCCACCTGCAAAAGGAGGTATATTAGCTTCTCCATAAGAAGACACTTTATACAATATGTATCTTTCAAATGGAACCCATGGATTCTAGAGATGCATGAAGGGTTACAATTTGAGAACTAAAAGTTCACTAATTAATGAAATTTCAAAGTTGAATTGGATATGTATGCATTGGAAATTGATCATCATTATTACAAGCTCAAAAGATAAGCAAGAATGAAAAGGCTCCCAGAGACATAGTATAATTTACATGTTTTACTAGTCAGTTTTTCCGGCTTCTAGAGATCTATTAGCATTTCAAATTCAGGATTTACACAACATTTCCATATCATGTTGTTTAATTCTTTCTGAACTTTCATCACAAACATGGACACACGAGTAAATGGTAGAAATCAATGTGTCACTGTTTCTTCGAACTTGTATACTACAATTTCGAGATGCCTATTCCACTACTTTTATTTTTTAATTTATATTTTTCCAGGAAAAAATAAAAGAATAAAACCTTAGAATTGTCTAACAAATGAAATGGCAAGTACACCAAATTATGATTTGAAGGAAAGCAGTAAATCAAATAAGCACCAAACAGTTATCATTTATCAGTATGGTTATTCCTGGAAACATAATGTATCGTTACATTGGAGGCCAGCCTTTGGTACTGATCACATTTTTAACATGCACCATTCACGCAACAATGCAAGATAGTCATGTTTGGCAATATTTAATCAAGTAAATGTAGAACTGACTAACGATATGAACAGAGGCATAGTAACTCCAGAAGCAATGCTGAATATTGAAAGCAACTGCTCCACTAGGAATCATACGGAAAGCTAAAATGTACTGATGCAATATGAAGTAATCAAGTAATCCGTAATAGGAAGAGCTGCCGCAGCTTTGCACAACGCTTATGCCACGGAAGAATGGACAATCATAACATGAAGCTAATGTGCTATATTGATTAAAATCAATAACTTCAGCTACATTAATTAACAAATCTACAAACCTAACCTTGTGTTTTGTCTCATGAACAGTAAGTGAATTAGTGTTTGAATCTATGGTTATAATGTCTTCCTCTGTCTTTGCAATTTCCCTTTTATTCAGTGGTCTCTTGCGAACCTGTATCCAGAATAAATACTAGTGTTTAGTGTCACAAATTGAAAGTAAGCAAATTACAAAAACAAGCAATAATTAGATACAGTTCCATAACACATGCTTAACGGAACAGAGTGATGAATTTGAAACTCGCCAAATCACCATAATTTATTTCATTCTTTGTCCAAGCAAGCAACTAATTGAACTTCATAAAATTTAAAAATAAAAAATTACCGGCATCACAATAAATTTGGGGTTTAGAAGGTAAAGAATGTATTGAGAAGTACATAGAGAAAGGATTACCACAACTTTGATCTTAGCAACATTGCTACTCCTCTCTTTATCAGAAGAGAAGCTTTTCTGAAGGTTGTTGTCTGGCATGCCACAAGAAGTATTAGTAGGTTTGGCAGAAATATGCAGCTGGGGTTTGTCAAAACCTCTTCCACGAACAGATTGATTATATGTTGGTCCAATATTTAGATTTTGAACCTGCATATACCAAAGAATCACAGAAAAATAGTATGACATGTTGACAAAGGTTCTCCCTTGTTCTAAATTGACTTAACATGCGTAATACCAAAGGATTCACATTTCGTACAGTATGCCATATTAGACATGGTAATGAGGATCCAATATATAAGTAGGCTGCATCCACCCACACCTTACAAAAACTATTGCAAGGATTAGCTTTCCAGATTAGCCAAAAGATAGCCCAACAAGTATTCAGTTACTAACTTTTGGGATTTATATGAAAGAGTACTTCAACTTTGATGACAAATTGCAGATTTATTTTTGTGTTGCATGAAAGGCTATCGTATCTTCAATATTAGTGAACTTATAAGAGTTCTAAATTTAAATTCGATAACATAAACTAGCCTAACAAAGTACACTCCTACACCTGTGCTGTTGTATTTCATCTATGGTCATCGCAGTATAGCAAATGCAAACACATAGGTGTGTGCAATTCCTTCTAGCATTGAAATTTACGAAAAAGTGCAAGATTTAGTGGAAATTGATTATTATATGGGAAACAAATTTTTACATTCATTTATATAAGAATTATGGATAAGAAGATGAAAGACCTCAGATAATAGCTCAGTGTCAAAGGAGCTAAGATCAAATAAACCAGGGCTGAGCTCGTTAGGCGACATTAGCCCATTACTGCCATAAACTCTCATGCTTGATGCACGCGAAAATGAGAGCGGAGTTGAAGAACCCTCATTTTCTCCTCCACCTGTCATATTATCCCTTTGCACATTTTTGTTCAATCTTGAATCCTCAATCCTTCCATTATTCCCATATGACCCAAAATCCTGAAGTCAATTTTTCACCCAACAACCTCATTACCATAAAATGTCAATTACAAAAACAAAACAATTAGCACCCCTTTATATCATATAGTCAATATACACAAACTTAATGAATTCACCCCCACACAGACTCTCTCTCTCTCTCTCACACACACACACACATACACATGCAATATGTGCATATCTCTGCATAATGTAAATCTTGCAGAAAGCCAGAGACCCGTAACTGTTAAATTTAATAATCCCTAAAGAAAGAATCTTTTTGAAACATGAACCAATTTATACTTATATAAGGAGACACATATTGTAGGATAAGTGAAATGTAAACCTGGGGTTGAAGCCATTTGTTGTTTCTATTGAAAGCACCATTTTCGAGGAAGTCGTCGGAGAACTGGCGCTGGTTGTAGCCGGTGGAACCTGATCTTTGCATTTGCCTCCCAACGGCATTCATCTTTCTTAATTATTTCGTAAATACACCAAGTTCAATGATGTCCAACAGAAAATGGGTTATTGGGTTTTTGATTCTATATGTCTATATATGAATAATGCTAATAAAAAATATCAAATAACATCGTAAAAACCAGAAAACCCAACAAACATCTCTCTGCTACTGCCGCCTGCCGGCCGTACACTAAAGAACAAAATAGTAAGATTGGCAAAACCAATCCAATCAAAGGGGAGATGAAGGTTTTAGAGATAGAAAACTGTAATGGAGGACATTATAGATTCTTTTTGTTTTTTATTTTACTTTTTTTGGTGAAAGGTTTAGTTGGAGGAAGACAACAGTGTAAAGAAATGATTTTGCAAAAGCTTTTGAAAAGAAAGACCGGGTATAGGCAGAGAGGCAAATCTCTTTTCAGTATTTTTTAAATACTTTCACGTCTCCACGAAAATAATGCAATTTAAATAAATTGTAATGAAGATTTCAAATTATTTAACACAAAGCAACAGATTTTTTTAATTTATAACATGAAATATACCGCATTTAAAAAAATCTGATAGACATTGTCAAAATAAGCAGTGGTGCTTACGTAAATTTTTTGAAAAAGATCGTATAATATGAAAAAAGATCGTTTAGCTCAAATTTTTTGATCTGTTAATTTGAAAAAGATAAGCAGTGGTGCTTATGTTATACGGAAAAAGACTTTTTCTTCTTTAGGTTTTATTATGAGGAAAAACCGAAAAAGTTGTTATTTTGAGCAATTTTGGTACCGATATTAACTCCTTGTATAATCAAAAATGAACAATTAGATTTAAATCTGAATTTCACAGATCGATATTTGCTATGTCTAAAATAATGCTCTCCTCGTCTCACACATTTACATTCTTTTTCTAAATAAAGAATTATTTTATCTGTTTTTCAAATTTATAAATACATTTCTCTTTTAATGTAATAATATTTACAAATCTTATAATTTCATTTATGATATGAATTTGTTTAAAATTAAAAGTTTCAAAGTTTGTATTTAAGAACACCCTTCTTGTTTTTCATGATATTTTGCTTTAAATTTGTTAAAAGTAAAATATTTTTAACTTCACAAATCTAATTTGTGTGAAGTAAATGTATTTTTAATTTTAAAATGAACGGAGTATAAGAGTCCACATAGCAATGATTTATTTTTAACTTACTTAGAAGTAGTATTATAAATAAAAGAAACAATCCATAACATTTTTAAATTTTTATTTATAAATAAAAGTATTTAGTGCAAGTTTATCTTATAAGTTGAAATGACGTGGAAGGCTGTTCAGTTAATATTAACTTATAAATAACAATTGAATGTTAAAATTACCAACAAAGATAAATTTATAAAAAAATACAGAAGTTGGAGGAATTTGTAAAAATATTTGGTCAAACTCGTCTATATTTCTTTCCTCATAAGTAAAAAAGTCATAAGTAAGAATTAATTACTTATTTAATTCTACTTATAATTACTTGTCAAAAGTTCTAAATTTAATAATACATTTGTAAGTGAATTTGACTCATAAGAATTCATCTTCTAGATTCTTTTTCTCCGCTCTAAAACTAAATGAAAATATATAAATATATAGGAGAAGCTCCACTCGACTATTTAGTGTAACAGTGAATTTTAAAAAAAAATGTTACAAAAGATGTTATTGTCTAAAAATTCAAAAAAAAAAACAATACATAAAAATTTAGGTAAACACTGATTAACTATTTTGCAAAATTTTTTATTAGTTTACAAAGTTTGAAATTCAAACGTTCTCATTTTTCACTTTGCAAAATTTTTATTATTAATTTACAAAATTTGAAACCTAGATTTTTTTCACTTTTCAATTTGTAGAATTTTTCATTAATTTACAAAGTTTAAAATTCAGACATTTTCATTTTTCAAATAAAATAGTCGATAGTGATGACCCCGACTAGGTGCCCACGTAGCCTTGGGGCTTGACCCTGATCGGTCACTTGTGACACTTGTTCTCTGGAACCTTCTTTGGACGTGGTAGCGACAATTGCACACATCACCGCATTCCTCCGAGATATTAGCGCCACTACATCACCATGCCCCCCTAACTACCCATACTTCCGTGATCCTCCCTTTTACGTGGTGTTTGCCACTATATTGTCTATCGCCTTCACCAAATATAAATAGAGGTAAGTATTTTATTTTGTATGCAAGCAACCACACTCACAATACCATTTTTACTCTCCATCTCAGTTTTACATCTCTCTTAAACACTTATTGACCGGAGGGGATCATGGAAGTCAATCTCCACCGTCCGTTTACTTGCAAGTACACAACGACCATTCAATCGGAGACCGAAGTCTAGCGTTATCAGTAATCAGTGATCAGTAAGATGTCGTGTCTACGTGGTGAGACTGTTTATGGCAGTATTATACTATAATTGAGTAGTATAATAATGAGATTAATCCGAATTTGGATGACACGAGGGTCATGTTATTGTTAAGTTATGGATGACATTATTATCGTCCACTACGGATGTTAAGAGCTAGTGCCCGACAAGATTTGAATTGCATACAATCAATCTTCTTTATAGCTCATTGTATATTGCGAAGCTTTTCTATCGATTAATAGAGAGCAGTTTTTTTTTTCTTTCCAAAACTTACTCCCTTCGTTCTCTCTCTGTTACGCGGTTTTAGAAAAAAAAATATATAATTATTAAAACATACATTAATTTTATGTCAAATTAACTAAAAAATGTATAAATATTCAATATTATAATAAAACAGTTACACACGTTCTCAAACTAAAAATTAGACCCCTTTTATTTATGTTTAATACTCATATGGCTGGTCATCAAACTATTATTTATTTCTTTTTTCATTTTTGTATTGAAAGTCTTTTTGTATTGTATCAATTTGAATTAAACTCTCTAAAATGATATAATCCGCGTATTATAAACTTTTTTTCCCATTTCACACGCTAGCGTGTGCCTTCATGACTTGTATAATTTAAACTGCGTCAAATATATAACATATTATATTATATATTATACCTATATAGTATGATATATTGTACTTTGAGTAATATGTGATATATATATATATATATATATATATATATATATATATATATAATATGATACGTAAAATAGTTAATTATACTTTATTGATTGCATAAAAAAAGTCTAATTTTTGTTTTATTATTATGAATTTCCTTCATATCATCATGTTATGAATTTATTAAAAATTCACATTAGTAAAGAATCAAATTGTTGGAAATACAATTTTCTGATTCAATTTAATTTGTCAGGTTCTGTAATGATCTCAATTCAACATTTTGATATTATTATTTATTATCATAATAAGTAAGATATATCTCTTCTCTATTAATTAAAACTCTGGCCCGTAGAGTTATTCTTACGGTTATGGTGTTTTTGTATAATCATTAAATAAAAAAGAAAAAAAGATGTAACGGAAAGAAAAAGAAAAGTGTTAGGGCAAATATTGAGTCGGTACAGTGCAAAGTTCAAAATTTTCTAAAATTCTCGTATTTTAAAATAATTACGCATAAGTGTATTTTTTTTTATAAGTTACTATTTGTAAGTTACTACTTCTAAATTACTATTTTTCAATATATTTTCGATGTACTTTATAAGTTACTGTTTGTAAGTTATTATTTATAAATTACTATATCTATAAAAATACACTTGTAGGTAATACACTTGTAGCGAATAAAATTTTAAGAAATTTTGAATTTCACAATAAATCGGCCCATAATTATCCCAAATTGCTATACCACGTTCTTCCCCATCATCAACCTCTACACATTCTTGTGTTTATGAGAAACCTTCAATAATATATAATTTACATCAGATTTAAGATAATTATTTACCTTTTTTTACCATTAAATTTTATATCTTTTACATTAAAAAAATTGCACATGTACAACGTGTGTGCACTTTAGGCTAGTTAGCATTTAGGCATACTTAGATTAATATATGTGTTGTTTTAAAATTTATTTATTAACTTAATACCAAAAAAAAAAAATCATTCACCGTTTGAATTTTAAAATTTCACAATCATAATACAAACTCATTCAAATGACGCGTCTCTTTTGTATTACGGAGGGAGGGAGTTCTTCTTTTCACTGTCATTCATATTTTCTTTTATGCCTCTTCTATTTCATTTCATGCTCCATTAAGTTATTCAAAAGGAATCCCATTCAATTGAGTGTATACCACTTTGTGATTAAATTTCAAATTGGTGGTGTGAGTTTATTAAGATTTTAGAATAAGAAAGTTTTTACTTTGTTGGGACTTGGAATACTGCCACCTCTTGTATGCAATATATTAAACCGTGCATGACTCAAAACCAGTTAATTAACATCAAGTTTGTATTTTTAGATTTCATTAATGTTAAATGTGCTAGATAAAAATTCAAGGACCCTTAATGTGTATGGTCCGATACTATGTTGTGAATATTTCTTCACTGAAAGGGAAAATCCCTTTTAAGAATTTGCAGGTGACTCGCAATTTCAACTATATGTCCACATCAAACGGCAACATTGTTTCTTTTTCTACTAGGAAAAGGGATGGAAATGCTGGAAGAAATTCAAGAAGCAGAGTACCTCATCTTCCCCAGGAAATCAAATTCAACATTCTTCTTTGGCTTCCTGCCGAGATTCTTTGATGAGGTGTGTTTGTCGACAATGGTATAACATCATCCACCACCATACCTTCATTTCTACACACCTTGCCCCATCATCAAGGGGCCTCCTCACAAGACTCGAGATTTATATAAATCAAGAAACTCTTGATTTTATAGAATTGAGGGAAACTGATGTTAAAATGACGAAGTTAAGGTTTCCGAATACATACAATGTTTCGTCAAGTTGTAGTGGTTTAGTTTTGATGGCTGAAGCCAAGCGTGGTGAAAACAATGTATAACACCTTTATCATGTTGTGAATCCCATCACGAAGCAAATCTGGACTCTCCCACCAGTACATCGACCTTTTTACATCCCTAGCTCCCGCCAGTACATCGGCCTTTTTACATCCCTTATACATATATATGTGTTATTTCCGGACGAGTAATTGTAAAAGATAATTGATATACATCGATTTCTCTATTTCGATCGGTGTAAAGATCTCATATATAATTTGTAAATTAATTACGGAATTAATAAACAAGATAATTCATATTAATCAATAAAGAATAATTTTTATTGATTTTGAATCTGAAATTACAATCCGGTAAGTTACGATCAGCTTCTAAAATTTGAATTTGAATTTATAATATGATGAGTTACAATTAGCTTCTGAAATTTGTTTAATAATGAACAACTACAACCTAAAAAATAATTTATAACTTATCATATTATGAGAAAACTTGCTACTGAAAAATGTAAAATTTTTGTTGCGTTATTACTTTTAGAAAAGTATCTGTCTGTCTTCGGTCAATAATAGAACGTTTTTGTTAAGTAATCTCTTTTGCACTCGCCCTATCTCTTTCCGTTCTGTTTTGTTTATTATATGGATCTCCAGAATATATGGCATTGATTTTACTATTATGGCAGAGTTAATAACCATGCGGTGTATAATTATCAGTGTCAGCAATTTGACATTCCCAGTGTTGTACATGATCATGATAATGTAATTCATATATAACAAATGTCCCTGAATGCTGGTCAGTTGTGGTTTTCAAAGTCAGATCTTTAGCTTCTGCATTCAACCTCAAGTTCAGTGTTTTAGATAGATTACCTGTGCTATTTATAAACATGACTACCTATCCGTGTTGCTGTAAACACCCCATACACAATCCTTCTCCCCACCCAACTCCCCCAAAAGACAAAAAAAGGATAAAAAAGAAGACTTTCTTACCATGCTTTACGGTCATAATGCAGACATATTTTAGTCCCCTAACTCCAGGAGCAACATTAGTTTGTAACTCTTTCTCAGCTAGCGCATCTACAACCGTTCGTAACTTTATCGGACGACTCAGACTAATTTTAAAAATATCTTATCTATAATCTTATTTTTTAAATCATATCTTATCTATAACTGCTACAATTAAATAATTATAGTATATATCTAATTATAATAATACACGTGAAATTCGATTATTTTTAATCAACCCAACTAAGGTCCGTTTTTTTTTTACTTTTTCTTTTAAAAAGATTACTTTTTAATTAAAAATTATATTTGAGCATTTATTTTTTACTTAAAATCAAAATAAGAAATAAGCTATATTTATTTTTTACTTTAAACTTTTGACTTTTAATTTTTAATTTTAGTTCATAATCTAAAAATTAGAAAACACCGCCGGCAAGCTAGTGTCAATTACTCCACAAATAAATTTTGAGTCAAAATCGGCTATTGTGCTCCAAAGTGTAGAATCAGGGGAAAAAGAAATCGTAGGATCGGTGGTTCAAAATCATGGACCCATTCAAATTTGTAAGAAAGATCACGATAAGCGATGATCATGCGAGACAGACGATTACATCCTCATATAATTATATAAAAAATAAAAGTCACGTGTAAGGCATGTGGGTATCTCTAGTAGTGTCAAAGGCGGTAGCTAACTAGCTACCGCAGCGTCGTCTATCTCTATCCCTCTCTCAGATCAATTTGGGGCAAACCAGCGGCAGCAGAGAGATAGGGTTTTCCAGCTATGGCGTCGGTTTGCTCAACTGTCCATGTTTTGTCATCACCTTCAATCCCAAAACTATCACCATTATCTTCATCTCTGCCCTCCACGTCGGCTTCATCATCTATATCTCCAATCTCGTTTTTCTTGCCTCGCCGGACGGTGAATTTCAATAGAATTCGAAGTACGAGGATGCGGCGGCTGACGGCTATTGGGGTTCGTATGGGTCCTGAGGAAGAGAAATTGACTCGCCGAAACCCTCTCGATTTCCCCGTCGTATGTGCTCTTCTTTCCTCCTATATGTATTCGTAGATAATTTTGTTTTTGTATGTAATGGATGCTTTTGCTAAAAGTTTGGATTTTTGAATTACTACTCCCACAAAGTTCGCATCTTGGGACCGATTCTGTTGTTCTGTTGTTTTGCCCAACTAAATTGCCTTATCCCTTTAATTTTAACGGTTTGATTTGATGCAGTTAATTGTTTTTTGTTTTATTTGTTTTTCTTCTTTTCTCCTTTTACAGTATTCGATCCTGATAGAGGAATATGAAGTTCTAGGGCACCAGTTTGCACATAAGCAAGTGCGCACAAATTGATCTTTTTTTCTTTCCTCCGTGTGGGTGGTTACGTTTGGGGGCTAAGAAGCCCAAGAAAACAAGTAAAGAACAACTAAACAAAATGGGGAGTAGTCTCCCAATGATAGCATCACGCAACAACGCCCAAATATCATGTGGAGGTTGCTCCAAACGGGGAAGACTGGCTACACTATCCACGGCCGTAGATGCTAACCAAATTGATGTGGCATACCTGTTGGGGATTGTTGAATCCCAAAGGACCCATCACCTGAAAAATTAGCCAATGTGTGTCTGTATTCATAGCATTAATTGTTTGTCAATAATAGATAAGGGTTTTGAGGATCGGGTACTGGTGCTGTGGCACCTACAGTACCGCTTGAGACTTCCGTGTCCGAGAGCACTCATGATCAATTCTCACCTTCCCTCCCTTTAAAAATATAGAATGAAATAGAGGTTTGTTTTAATAGCAAAATGAGGGAATTAAAGGTTCTAAAAAATATTAAGAAGAACAAATAAAAATTGCTCATGTTTCTGAGGAAGGATCGATAAACTATTAGAAGGAAACTATTTAATGTCTAATTTGAATAGTATATTATACTGAGCACTCCTTTTAATTAATCATGATATTTAATTATTAGTTGTTGTTAACTTGTTTAACTTGGTTACTTAGTTTATTGCTGGATTAGGGTTAGTAGGTGTATGAAGAAGTAGTTTTAATTAAAAACCTCAATAAGCATGGAAAGAGTATACTTATTATGAAATGCCGTATGTTACTAATTTTGAATTATGTTACAAATAATCAGTTCATATTAGGAGTGATTAGATTAGTCTAGAATGTTTAATAGATAAGTATTAGGAGTTCAGGTGATTCTTTAAGGTATATCTTTTTCAATTAGATTTTTAGTGTTGTCATATTAGAATTGTGGTTCTATTTCTTCCATGTAAGGGATGTAATATCCATCACAAGGATACATGGAATGGTATATTTTTGGCTGTTGTACATAATTGAACCATCTTTCTCTTCATTCCTTTTGGCATATTGTCCTGCGTCAGTATGTATCAAGAGCGGGTGTAAAAAGTAAATTTTGATTAACCTAACTTTAGGTACTTTTTGATTATTCTAACTTTCAGGCCTCTTTCTATTTGTTGAAGTTCACTGGATTATCTTAATTTATTACTTGTGCACATTTTGCGGGAGCATGATCATTGCAGTAGTCTCAACTCTCAAATCTAGACTCCTGCCTACCCCCAATTTTTTTCTCTATAAAAAATTGGATGCATAAAGTTACCTTCTCTATCAATGGTAGGTATACTACTGTAAATCGAAGAATACTGTTTTGTGTTGCAATGCTGTACTACCAAAATGTGATGCTTGGGCTGCAGACTTGCTGTAGACATCAGTGTAATGCAATATACTGAGCTTTTATATGTTGGGTTTGAATGTTTGATATATGATATATTTAAGTTGCGTTAAGAGTATACACTTTTTTTTCCAACAGAAAACAAGCTTTGATTTTATTTAGAGAGTAATTTATGTTATATTTATGTATTTTAGTTAAATTACTTGTGAAAAAATAATAATTTGGTGTTGTAAATTGTAGTCCATCCACAGCTCTCCTTTGCTAGGATTTTACCATGTAGATAACATTCTATAGTATCAACTCGTGCCAAGGATTAAAATTGTGGATGATCTTGCAAACCCTGTTATGGGCACTTTCATCTGGCTAATGTTTGCCGCACAGTATTTGACATATTACTTATGTGGAACTATAGCTCCTAGTATCATTTTCTATGAAGTTCAGAAATGGGTTCAGCATGATGTATTACTATGCTATTCTATCTTAACATTCATGTGCTATGGGGCTAGTCCTAGGCTGTTGAAGGTGAAGTTAGTCTTTCTTGTTTGCTTGAGCCGCCGGATGGTTTGCGATCTATCTTAGTCGGGCATCTTCTTGGTAGATCAATGGCTCGTTTAGTGAGTTAGTAGTTTGTGGTGTTGGGCTTTTTGCCCCTTTTTTAACCCCAAAAAAAAAAATATATATATATATATATTATGAAGCAATGGAACTTGAAAAACAATCTATGAATTAGCTCAGGCCTTGGGATAATGAAGTTTCTACTTCTGCAATGTGTTAGATTACTAGTTTTAATGAGGCCATTTCTTTTTCCACTTCAATAGTTTATTCAAATGTTTAAACTCTGTATATTATGTTGCAGGAATGGGAACGTCCGAAACCTGCACGTAGGCCCGATATATTTCCTCAATTCAGCCCAATGAAAACGCCCCTGCCCCCTCCAATGCCATTTGATCCTCCTCCTGAAGAAGATGAGGAAGACGAGGAAGGCGAAGAGAAGAAGAAAGAAGAGGAGGAAGATCCTGATAAAGAAGAGGAAGAAAAACCAGAAAAACCAGAAACTCCAGAAATACGGTAGTTTCCCTTTTGAAAGTGGTAGTGGAACTCTAGTTTGTGCCAAGTTTTGTCATCCTACAAGTTTTGATGAGTTACCATTAATTTATGTTGCCGTATGGAATGTGAGTAGTAGAACTTAGAAGGTGGTGATGCATGCATCAAATGATTACTGTAAACCTTTTGATGTCACCGGAGGGATTCCAATTTTCTAATTTTATTGATGTAGTTAAAAGTAATTTTTATGCAAGCTTGGTAGTAATCTAAATTACACGGAGTAATAGGGAAAAGAGTTTACATAATTGCCCAAATTCGGGATCTACTGTTGCCACGTGTGTTTGAGAATGATAATTCACTCAAGCGTCTCGACGGCTTAAATCGTTCTCTTTCCGTTACATCCAAAGTTAAAAGATATATTCTTAAAATGATTATGTTGGTGGTGGAAGAGACGGACGATGAAAAATGGGGTAGTTAGAAATGAAAAATACGACTATGAGAATGAACTATTTTCTCTTCGACATATGGATCGCTTGTTGCACGTCAATCATATTTTCATCATTTTCTAAAATCACTATTTTTCTTTTTTAAATTATTCTTATTTTCATTCATGTTCATGCCCATACACCAAAATTAAAGTGCAAAGGTGGATTAAGGGAGCTATAAAATTTGACATACAATTTTTTACACTAATGTTTTAAATATATTGTATTTTACACTAATGTTTTTGTGTCGTATTGTATAAATCGAATCGTACGGATGAAAAGAATATAAAAAAATATATGTGAATTTATAAATTTTCATTTGTTTTGATGATGAGTAACACAACTTTTACGATCATAAAAAATATAAATATATCTAATGACTCTGTATTTTCATAATTTATATGTTTATAATAATGATGTTAAAAGTTAAAAAAAAATGTGAGAATTTAACTCACTCTCATATTTTTAGTGATCCTTTTCATTTATATGTAGGATGTATAAATTATAAAAACCTTGGAATTGAAAATTTCCTGCCAAGCTTGGCACCTCCACTAATCACATTATAATTTTATTTTCTTAATTTTTTTTAGTAGATTAGACATCTATTTTCTACGGTGTATTTTGCATGTATAAGTGTAACCAAATAATTACCTAAACAATAGAAGTATCAAAATCAAATTCGAATAAAATACGAGTAGAAGATATCGATCAGATCTATGCTGTTAATAGCCATTACTTGTCAGAGCGATTGGTCATGTTCCTTAATTATCGGTCGGTCAAGAACTGACTAGGTTATCTTGTCTTTTGCTCAAGAAATTTCCATTGCATATTCTTGTCTATTCCATGTCTGTTTTTATTTATTTATTTTTTTTTGTTGAACTTGCAAGTGGGTGTCTTAGTTGTCAGTTACATTATATTACAAAATTATCTGGACAATAAGCGTAACATACCAAATATTTACATTAATATTAAATATTTAATTCATTCCTAAAATTAATATTTACATTAATATTTAATTCATTCCTAAAATTAAATATTAATGTAAATATCAAATATTTTTTATAGAATTAAATACAAGAAAGTAAGTGTACCAAATAAGAAGAGATTAGTAAAAAGATAAACTCGTTTTAACAGCCGTTATCTATCCACTGACACAACGGCAGTGTCGTTATCACACCAAACGGCAGTTGCGCAGGAAAACAAAAATAAAAAAGAAACAAAAAATTTCATCGCACTTTATTTTCAATACATCCAGTTTCCCAAGAAATCTGCACCTTCCACGTACCCAACATCACAACAAACTCCATTAGTCATCTCATCAAACGGTTATTATCTTTCGTCCTCACCCCACTCCCATCAACCTCATCCGCACCAACGACCACCCACTAGCCCATGACAGTCCCACGTCGCCGCCGTCCTTTTCAAAAAAGCTTGAGGATAATGTTGTCAACAAAGATTTTAAAAACTAATTTGAAATTTGTTTGACGCCGAACAAGCCCCTGTAAAAAAAGCGTGAGCTCCACTATAAACTCTCCCTGAGTGTGTGTGTCTTTTCTACCAATCGCTATCTTAAGTTTCTCCTTTTTCAAACTAATCACACCTTTTAGTGTGTGAAAATGGTGGATCTAATTGCGTGATATACATATTCTTTCCTTTTACAGTTCCACTTGGAAGATAAGATCCATTTTGTGGAGTAATTTCCACAACTCTTATCTTCTGTTGTGCATCTATAGTATCAGTATGTTTATAATTGTGTATAATATGTATATTATTGGAGTTGTTCTAGTAATTTCATCGTTGTTGATCTGAATATAGGTTTTGGTGTATTAATCTATGTTATTTGGATTTTTTCTTTCAGATCATTGCGTAGAAATTACTTTCTGAAGGAAGTATGTTGGACGGATTGTTAGGACGAGGATTTTTGTCGAAATGGTTAGTGTGTGTTTTTTTTGGATATTTTTGTATTTGTTCTTGTTGTTATGTATGTGTGTATTGATATTATTGTTGATTTGGGCGTTGTGATGAAGCAAATCATTGATTAAGCCGACAAAGACAAGATTAGATGTCATACGGAAGCGAGCAGAGGCAAAGCAGAGGTTTCTAAAGGAAGATCTGGCAAAATTGCTCGCTAATGGCCTCGATATTAATGCATATGGAAGGGTGAGATACATTACAGAATTTGATTTTTATATTATTGAAGTTTTTTTTCTCAAAGAAATATAATTTTCAAAATACACCACGTTTTATCTAGCGCTGTTGAAGTTGCCTTTCATTTTCTATTAAAGTTAAGGCTCCACAAAAAAGAGTATATGAATCAAATTTTGGAACTCACTTCAGTCTTTGTCTTACACTGTTGTCTCATAGAGAATTTTCTCGTCTGAATTGTGTTGCATCAAACAACAGATTTATTCTTTTTCATCAAAGGTTCTACGATATTGGATGTTAGACTCATTCTTTAAGAAGAATTCCTGCCACCCGCTGGATGTCAAATTTTGTGCACCGTTTGATATATTCAAATGTCTTTTGGCTAGTACTTTTGTTCAAGATTAAAAATCATCCACTTTGCACTTCCAAGGATGTCTGGCTATTTTATGGACTGTTATTCCATTTTCGGGATTTCATTCATAGTCATATTTTATCAAACATCTGGTTTCAATTCCTACACTCAGGCTAATTTACTGGCTACTGTTGAATTAACAACATTATCCTCTGAGTCCTGGTCCTTCCGGACTTCTTTCAAACAAGAGGGAATACCTGCTAGGATCTATTTTATCTCCAGAGGGCTCGAGATTAGTGGAACCTTAGTTTAATGCTACACTTTCTTGGCGTGAACCTTGCATATAATTTTGTGATATGATATTTATTGTTTGTGTAACGCACAACATTTTTTATACTCTTTTCCACATAATTCGATGCGTGAATATGTTATTTATATATGGACTTGAACCTTACTTGATTGCAACTAAGATTTTGGACAATTGTACTGACATAAGTCGGGTTCGTACTGTGGACCTCAACTAGTTTGTGTTAAAGGTGTTGTCGATGTTGTACTGACATAAATCTGTTTCAAAGACTATGTTATAGGATACTTGCTCGCACACTTACAAAGATCGCTAATCATGTGATGTGATGACACAGACTGAAGAATTTATTGGTGGATTGCGCCTGTTATCTTGTTATGATTTCATTGAGCATTTTTGTGATCACATACTGAAGAATCTTTCAACTATGCAAAAACAGAGGTACGAACCGTACAAATTAAAGAGTGAAGTTAAAAGTTTGTTGTTGTAAAAAAGTTTTGACTTGATTGGAGCAGATCATCAGTTGTCCTCAAAATGTTGATATTAAGACTGGGGTATTGCATTCACCTTCTAGGAACCTTTAAGTCAATACTAGCAACATAACCTAAAGGGAGACATCAAGAATTGTATCATATGAACATTGTTACTGAAATATTGTTCCTTAATGGTCTAACCAATACAATGTAGTTACTCCAGATGATACAACGTATGTTTTTTTGCCCCCTTCATGTTCACTTATGGAGCTCATTTCGTGAAATCCAAGAGCAAACTAATACAGTATGCTATGCCTGCTATATTATCTGCTACTAGTTCTGAACTATCTGCTGGTTGCTATATGGAATTTCTGTACTTTGAATGTGCAACATTATGACAGCCCATAGTTCTGGGATTCTTATAGCTCAAGAGTTCTTTCTGAATACATATTCTAGTCCTACTTTACCTTGGAAGTTAGCAGCTCAAGATCAAGTTATTAGTATCCACTTATCCTAAGGTCTAAACAGTTGTATATTCTAATAAATTGTGACACATGGTAATCCGTTGCTGGATGATTGACTATAGTACTTTATGACCATAATCTTAAATTTAGACACATTACTAGATTGAATTAAAAGAAAATTTAGTATAAAGTGGAATCTTGAATTTGTACAGGATAGAGGGGTTGTTGGATCATTATTTCTTGTTTGTGTGTGTCCTGAACAAGTATTCATCTCCTCTTCTCCTTCCAGGGAATGCCCAGAAGAATGCAGGGAGGCAGTGTCATCTCTGATGTTTGCTGCAGCAAGATTTTCTGACCTGCCTGAACTACGTGAGCTCAGGGATGCATTTAAGGAGAGATATGGTAATTCTGTAGAGCATTCTGTTAATCAAGTGGTAAGTTCCATGATATGTATATGAATGCAATGTTCTTTTACTTTCTCTGTCATTCTTCATCATCTTACGTTGCCTAATTTTATTTCATTAGTTTGTTGAGAGACTAGCTTCTAGGCCTCCTACATTCGAGAAGCGACTCCAACTTCTACGAGATATAGCATTAGAATTTTCTATAAAGTGGGATTCCAGGGGTTTTGAGCAAAGGATGGCTAATCCTTCTGCATTTGTGCAGGTATGTCTTTTATATGTGCACTTTTTATTTTTACTTCTACATTAAATGTATAGAGAAGATTATAAACTCAATTCGAGAAACAACAACAACAAAAAATCCTTATATACCCTCAAGAAGTTAAGAATTTTGTCTGTACTATTGTATGCAATAATCCCAAACAACTACTCTAGGCAAAGTCTTGTTGAAGATTTCATTTTAACTATAAAACTGTGATTTGTCTGACTGAATTTACAGGACCAAAATAAGAAGTATGGACCTCCACATGTCACCAACAATGGGAACACGGATTTGGAGTCTGATAAGCAAGATGTGATTACTAAAGAAAGGGGAGCCATTATAAATGGGCAGACAATCCGCAATATCAAGGATGATGGTCTCTTAAGAAAAGAGGAGGAAGACAAATATATTTTCAGAAAACATGAAAAAACTAGGAACGGAAACAAACCACTCAGGATTACAGGAGAGAAGGGAGAGAAAAATGATATCTCATCAGGAAGACAGGAACTAGATACACAGAAGCATAAATCATTACATTGGAAAGAGGATATTGTTCCAACAGTAAGCTCGGGAAGCTCATCCCGTGGAAAAAGTAGTGTTGATGGATACAGAATGCAAAACATTGGGGTGAATACAATCCCTAATGAAGGAAGGCAGTACTCCTTATTCCGTGAGAAGTTAGAGGTTTCTGAAAGCTGTGCTGCATACCCCAGTAGTAGTGATGCTAAAAGTGATCTATCTGTGGGTCGACAAAATATTGCCAAGTCAACAAGAAAATTGCAGGACGAAGAAGCAGATAGGTTAAAGTCCTACTACAACAGTCCTCGACCACCACCATATGTTAAATTGAAAGATAATGTCATTCCCCCACCTTATGTTAAACCAAAAGGAAACAATCATGAAGTTCATACTGGGTCTAAGCATACTAATTTTGATGGTGATTGCTCATCCATGGACCGTTCACTGTCTAACAAAGCTAATGCAATTCTAAACTTACATAGGAACCCAAAGGAACAAGATCATTCTCACCAAGGGGAGGGCTTTGGTTCTACCAGAGTGAATGGTCACAGTCATAAGAAAGATCCCTCTTATCCCCCACATAGGAACCCAAAGGACCAAGATCATTCTCACCAAGAGGAGGGCTTTGGTCCTACCGGAGTGAATGGTCATGGTCACGAGAAGGATCCTTATGAGAACGATATCCCTTTGCCAAGACCAAGATCACATAGGAAGAAACATACAAAAACATCTTCAGATCACCACGATGAGAACACTGAAGATGGAGGAACTGTAAAAAGGAGTTCAAGTAGCAGGAGAAAGGATCACTCTAGAAAAGGCTTACAAATACTGTTTGATGATGAGCATCATAAAAAAGATGAGGAGGAAAGAATGATGGATAAACTGTTATTGCATTACAGTAAAAAATCATCAACTTGTGACGTTGGAAAGTTGAGGAGAAAGACTCCATCTCATGCTTCAAATCAGATGGATACAGGTGCTAGTGAATTTCCTCATGGAAGAAGAGATGGTCCAGATGTAAATCCTGAGATGGTTCCTCATCCCGTCAGATCTGTTTCTCTCCCTCCTGAGCAAAGTGGTCCATCAGAGGCAACAAAAGTGTATGCTCGTGCTAATTCTTTCCAAGCAGATAACCAGGCACCCCATGTGCATCCCAAGTTGCCAGATTATGATGATCTTGCCGCCCGGTTTGCAGCCCTGAGAGGACGTTGAATTGGTATGTGCTAGTCAACCTTTAGATATCGCAATTCTCATTTATTAGTATGGGTGTTGTGCTGACTGAGGAGAATTAAGCTTTGCTTCCACGAGGGACACTGCTTCAATTGCATGACATCAGGCTTCCATTCCTTAGTAGTTAGAGCTAGCTCAGCAGTTTCAACTTGGTTTGCTTTCATTCTCTACTCTCTAGAATACGTGTTAACTGTATCTCTGATTGTGGTGTTATTTGATTCAATATTACCACAAATCAATAGTAGAAATTGAATTTTACATTACTACCTATCCTTTTGAGCCTATAAGTGAAATAATTACTGCCATTTTTCGGTTTCAGCCCTCTAGTAACACAGCACCTGTTTTTGTCATCATACAGTATAGATAGAAATTCTCACATGTTTTATAGCTTTGATTATTGTCCTTTTATGTATTATTTTGTTGAAAGTTGCATTAACAATTTATGAACATCGGAACTCATTTTGCCATGGGAATATTTTAGTAGATACTAGCTAAAAGTCAATTAGTTGGTGACTGAGCATTATTTTGCTTCGGGGAAAGGAGTTCTCCACCTGTGCAAAGGTTTTCCAGTGGCAACCTGATCGAGGTGCTTTTTATCAGTTTACAGTCTTTATCTAGTATGAAGAGAACTCAAGAGGGAAAAGGACCAATATGACCCTGAATTTTAGAAATCTAAACTTTAGTTTGTAGTCTTAAGGTACCCAATTCCCCATTCACAAAGATTCTCTATCCATCTCCTGTCCTGGTAAAAAAAAGGACACTTTCCCGCCAAAAAAATTTCACCCTACTTCCATATAACACTGACCCCTGTTTCCTCTATTAGCACATAATTTTCGCAGTTGCTTACATCGATTCTGAGAGATGAAGGGCTCGTCCAAGGTAATCATGGGGGCAACACTGGTGATGGTAGTGACCTTAGCCATTGTACTTGGGTTGGTCTTGGTACTTTTAGCTGAGCTTTACTGTTCTCTCTTACGCCGACGCCGGAAAGAGCTCCAAAACAGCCGCACTTCCTCTTCCGCCGACGGTACTGGTGCCGACAATTCCTCCCAGCAACCTCGAAACCAATCGGCAACTTCAGCTCTTGGCAGCTTCTATGCCCAAGGAGTTCTGAATGCTCCAAGAAACCTTCTCTTTCCTGCACTTTCATCAGGCAAAGAAAAAGTTGCCGACATAGAAAAACATCCTCCACCGCCTCAAACCTCGGAATCTCAAACCCAGAAACCCATTTCCACCTCTCATCAGTTCAAAATTGTATATGCTTCATCTCCTTCTCTTCCCTGCATATCAATTTCGTCATCCCAGTCCGTCTCTAAGGTTCCGCCTCAAGATGGTGGTGCTAGTCCTTCAACTGATGGAATTTGTGGTGATGGCAAGGAAAATCTGATGTACATTTCGAATCCAATTTATGACAATGAAACCAGCCAGCCAAGCAAGGTGGAAACACCATTTGGAACTCCCGACTCGTCGCCATCCCGCTTAGAGATGAGCGGCGGCTCCTCTGGTGAGGACGGCGATGATGTTATTAGTACCTCACTTCCGGTCACACCTCCATTATCACCAATGAAGAAGCTTCCAGCCGAGGCATGTTCAGTTCCCCTCAGAGATGCTCGGTCTCTTGGCATTTCGTGTAGTGATTCGAATAGTAATAATGGTGATCTTTCTTCATCGTCATCAGGATCTCCTTCTACTTCTCCTTCATGGTGAATGAATCGTGTTATTAAAATTTAATTTTTGCTCCTAGAGGTCAGGTTTTTGGCTTTGTTGTCAACTTTGCTAGGGTTTCTCACTTTTTTTTTTGGTTGTAAATATTGTGCTGAAGTGGATGGCTATGAAAGAGACAATAGCGGTTGTTCTAGAATTTCTTTCAGGCGTGTTCATGGCCCTTCAACCCAAAACAAGCCTGTGATATCCAAAACCCTCCCCTTTCACTCGCATCAGAAGTCTATTTGTTTAAAAGTTTAAAACTTTTATCCACTAAATTCATAAATTATTACTACCTCATATCCAAAATGTTGTGAGACTTTTTTTTCATGCAACTTTATGTAAATTTAGTACGTATGTTAAATATTTTATATCATTTTAATTTTATATCATATTAATTGTCATTTAAAATATTTTTAGTTTTTACATAAAATTTAATATTTAAATGTCATACATTTTGAAATGGAAGGGGAATACTATGTACTACGTAAAACTATTTTCTTTCTGTCCTAAAATATTATCCAGATTCCATAGGTGTATTAAGTCTCAATAAATATATTTAATGTTCAACCAAAAAGGCAATTAATTCATGTTAATGAACAAGATTTTCAATACACCCTCCGTTTTTTTTTTTTTTTTTTGTGAGTTTTTTAGAGTTTAGTTCTCTTTGTTTTAGTATCTTTTCTCATATTTTACAAATAAGTTAGAGTTCTTTTCTTTTTAATAAAAATTTGACTATATTTTGACTTTACAATTATGCATATATATATTTACAATTAAAAGATTATAAAAATTAAATTTCATTGTATATTGTATAAACTTTCTTCTGATTATAATTTTACTACATATATATTTATAAAAATAAATATTTTAAGCAAAAAATTAATTAACTTGACTAGATTAAGTCAATATATGTCAATTACACATGAGCGGAGGGGGTAACTTTGTTATATCTTTTTTTTCTGCAAATTAAATAAGAACAATCATAATATAACACTAATAAATTTAATATTATGATATATCTGAATTGGAGTAGAATAACTTAAAAAAATAGGGGAAGTATATAAAAACCAGTACTTCATCCACCCGGTTTTACTCTTTACTATTTCTCATTTAATTAGTCTAGGCCAACAAAAAGTAATTTGAAAGTTGATTCAAGATACAACAAGTTTTTTCATTAATCTGAGAGTTGAGTTTACTGGCCATCTGTTTTTATGGTCGATTATTTTGAGAGTTCAAGTTTTATTAAATCGTCTTTTTTTATGGATAATTTGTAAATATTACTGTAAATCTTCAAAGAGACTAATATGTAAATACCATCGTAAATCCTCAAAGTGGCCAATGGCATGTTTGGACCATGGACTAGGGAGTATTCTCTCATCTAAATTTTTTGTAACCAACTTTTTTAAAATTAGTTTGGAATTATTTGTCTCTTTTTTTCGATTTCAATACTATTTTTATCTTTATTGTATTCTTTCAGTATTACCCTCTTTTAAAATTAAAAATTATTGTTGAATATATTAATTATAATTTTAAAGAATGTATAAGTTATATTGACACCACCCGTTCTAAGTTCTAAGATAACAAATTAAAATTAGGATGATTACTTTTAGAATATTTTATTTTTTTGTAGAATTAAATGGTGATAAATAAATTCAAACAAAGAAAATAACTCTTTATGGGCAAGTGTTCTATACTTTCACTTCAATGGGTTGCATTTTCAAGAGGCGAAGCAAACTTGTCTTTTCTTCGGAAGAGGAAGAAGCCTGTTATTGTTGGTCTGGTTGTATGTTTTGGGATTGTGAAGATGCATGTGAAGCGTGCTGAATGAAAACAGGTCTGGAAATTGAAAAAGACTGTTTTTAATGGACCTCGTATGTCGATTTCTATGCATTCAACGCAAAAGTACAAAATTGTTACCTTAGGAGTTTTCTCCATTAGATAACACTTAAAAACTTAATAAGAGGGGGGAAGATTGAAGTTTCACAGGCGCCCACACACATATACATTTATATACATTTACACATGTACATGTACGTATACATATACATATAAATACACACACATGTTACTTCCTCCGTCCCTTTTATTTATAATTTAACTTTTTATACGTTAGTTTAAGTAAATTTTTTTACATGTTAAAATTTTTATTTTATTAAAAATTTTTGTTCACATTAATTCTCATTTAAAATGTTTTCATATATTAATTTTTTAAAAATTAAATAAAATATTTAGAACGTATAAAAGTTTACTTAATATGACGTACAAAACAATCACACTACAAATAAAAAGAGATGGAGAGAGTACATATATATATATATATATGTATATATATACACTCGTACATTTTTTTTTTAATTTTGTAAGTTTGTTGTATGTATATTCTAGGCACAAAGGCTGACAGGAATCTGTCTGAATTTGTTTCTAGCCGAAAAGTTGTGGGAAGGAATGACATTTTCACTGTTGGTCAATCGGGGTAGGTACATATAATTTGTGTAGTTCATTTCTTGTTATGTTGTACTGTTTGTTTTATTTTCTTTGAATATTTTACTAGTTTTTGATTTTCTGGATTTATTTTACTTTTACAAAGTCATTATGAGTACTAATGACTTAATAAAAAATGTCCTAATAAAAAATTTAAACATAAAATGTTATTAGTAGAGACTATATGTTCACTTGTATTAATAATAAAAGTGATTACATTGAGATTTTCAGTAAGTCAACGTTGACGATAACGATTTTACAAAAATAAAAGAAAAAGTCTAGAAGCCATAGGATGTTCCAAGAAAATGAGACGAAGAGCATAGCAGAATAACAAATCAGCTTAATTTTTGCCGCTATGAGTGTAACTATACCATATATTTAACATTTTTGGATTCATAATATAGTAAGTGAATGAGTGTTAAGTAGAGTAGATGATACAAACTTCATTTGATCTTTCAATGCAAAAATAAATTTAATGTAATTTTTCTTTCATGTTTCTAGATCCCTGTTTTATCTAAAAACATTTTCCCCATTATTCCTATGGGCTATAACCGTAGAATGAACCATATTATTTGGGTTTTATTTGTGAACAAAACTTACCTACTTGCCTTGATATACAAGTAGTTTGAACTGCAAACACGTTTGTGATTCAAATCCAATGTAGTGATTAATGGATCAGAAAAAAAGTGATACATCACATTGCTCGTAATGTAGTCAATTTACGAGTATAGAACTATTCATTAACACCATATTTTCTTTTTTAGTAAATCTACGATCATAACGCATAAGAATGAGATTTGAAGAAAAACAAGAATTGAAGAGAAATGAGAACAATATCAATGACCATGGGGTGGTCATTATTTACAAACTCATTATACTCAAACAATATTTTTATCGAATACCTAGAAAATTAATTCTTGTTAGCTAGACAAATATGGTTGGTAGCTTAATACTTAACAAAATTTGATTGCCCGCTATAAGTAATGTTATAGAAAATGTTAGGCAGATACAATTAGTAAGATAATATCTAATATTTAAATGGAGGTTTAATCACAAGTAATTGGAATTAAACAAAATTAGACGTGATAAGACGGATGAGACGCTAGCCATTCTTGAATGCTTGATGTAGGTTTTCTTCCTCATTTAAAACCGAGGGTGGAGTGACTAGCATGTGTGAAATATTTATGTACTGAGTTCATCTCTGTCTCAATGTCTACCTAATTTGTTAGTAGACATTTGGCCACTTCAACAGACATACTTGGTCCTTTTCAAGATGCTCATAATTTAGATTTGGCTGACTAGTCCTTGTCAAAATGATCATTTTTGTGGTCACCAGTTACCACATTTTACATAATATTTAAATATGACTAAAATCAGGTCTGACTGAAATGAAATGCAACAAAGTTAATAGGATACAACATTTCACCTTGCTAGTAGCTTTGTCATGATATAAACACAACACACACACACACACACATCTATATATATACGTACATATACTCATGGATATAGACTGTTGGTTGTTTTCCACTCTGCAGTTCTTGCAGAAGCCTGAGAGAAAAGGAAACCATTTTCTTTTGCATGTTGTACCCTTTCCTGCACCAAAAAGAAAAAAAAGGCAAAATAAAGTTCATTGCATCAAAGTAATATCAAGAAAATACAAATGCATTAGTTTAACAACGGCAGAGGCTTTTAAACCTCTTTAGTCTTTACACAACTTTGCCAAGCTGTAGGCTAATATATATTCTTAGGATTTTATTTTTTATTTTTATTAATTTTTTATTTTTGGGGAATGTCACTTGTATGTCTATTTCTAGTTAAGGCACTTTGGGAAGTCCACTTTGTTTGCCACCAAAACAATAATCAAATTTGAATTTCCTACAATATCATTATATAGAATGGAAAAATAAAAAATAATTTTTTTTTAATACTTCTTGAAATTGCATTTTCTCTTCGAGAAGAAGGGTGAGCAGTATATATTACGGGATTCAAGTTACTTACCCTGTCTTTGTAGTTCTTGCACCCACTTCATGCATCGAACACTAAAATACAATCACATGCTTAAAACGTCCTTTTGAATTAATTATTTATTATTAGAGATACATATTACTTGTGAATGTTGTAATTTTATTTGTGATATAAATTTATAAAAATCTCAAAATATAAAAATCTATATTTAATAATATTCATTGTACATTTTATCTCAAAATACGAATCGTAGCGAGTGTAAAAGTTACATTGTAATATCTCATTGTCTTTTTTAATCTTGAATAATGAAGATTGAGTTAGAAAAAATATTTCCTTTTTTCAACCCTAGTCATGAATTATTCCTTTTATACACACATACACACATATATATATATATATACGTGTGTGTGTATATATATATATATGTTGAATTGCGATATTGGACTAATGGCCTAATGTTGTGTATATATCTATGGGCCTCATATGTTTGATGGTTAAGCCCAAAAATGTTTGTTCATATTAACCAGCGACGAAATTTTAGTTCAAATGTTTCTTATTGAAATAGTCCATTTTTTTTGTAAATTGGATCGAAGTATTTTTTTTCCTTTTATTTTATAATTTTTTAACTCCAATCTTATGAGTGAAAACTATATTAAAAAATAAGAGGGTTTGCAAAATTTCTTAACTTTTTTATGATGTGTATCATTATTTTTATAATCATATAAATTAAATGTGTTGTTATAGCAAAATTTTCATATTTTTTATGATGTTATAAAAACTATTATACACAACATAAAAATTACTCTTTCTATCACATTTTAAATGCCAAGATTAAGTGTTCAAATCAATAATCAAGTGGATCCATAAAAACATGCATAGTCAACTCTTTTATAAATTTCCTCCGTTCTTTCAATATTGAAAATGAGATTTATTCTAAAAAAAGTTATATTTGAATAAAATTTGTCTTTATTATAATAATATATATTTTTAAAATTTATCTTTTATCTTTAAATTTTTTAACTTTATCATTAATTAAATATTTAAAAATTTCATCATTTAAATATGTAATTATTATTTAAATATATAATGTAGCATAATATAGCATCAATCTAAAACTCAAATATTGCTATTTTTATGCAAGGGAGAGAGTATAATATATACATAACTATATATATAATTATATATATATATATATATTTATGTATATATTATACTAAAAATACTATTGTTGCTTTCTCGTTATGCATTGAAAGAGTCGTATAATTAGTTATTGGTTGGTAGTGGTGCCGGTCTCGTCTATCCATTCTAGCGATTGGATGGGCTGAGAATACGATCTATTTGTCGTCTTTACGGAAAATTCTAAAAATAAAAACAAATAAAGGTGGGCAAAAAAGGAAAGTTCAAGTGCAGGAATTCTTGAAATGCGTTCCAAATCCATTAAAAAAAAAAAAAAAAAAAACCTTCATCGACTTACCAGGAGTACATTCATCATGTGTCTCGATCCAAAACTAGGGCAGAGCAAAAAATTAACAATTAAAAATCGAATTAAATGGAAAAAAATCACAACAAAATCAAGATAAATCGAATTATAGCTTCCTTTTTATTCGCTTAATACTATTAGAAAAGGAGAAAATATCGAACTGTAATCATTTATATATGATGTTAATGTTTATAAAGCATAAATTAATAACTAATATTTTGGTGCTACATAAAATGTTATTGCCTATAAATTCGTTCCTCCACATATATATTCGTTAACAACTACTCAGTAAATAACTGATGACCAATTTAAGATCATTAAGAGGAAAGAAACATATTTGCAGTACTCGGTTCTTTTTCTTTTGGATTAGAAGTACAAATAATCACAATTTTCAAAAGAAAAGAATTACATAGACAAAAAATAATTTTTTTCTTAAAATTTATTATAAGTGTTCGATTAAAATAAGATAAAAAATTTGTAATCAAAATTTAAACAATATAACAATATAATAAAAACTATATAGATATAACTTTGTTTTGAACAAATCTTCTCAAAGCATGCGCATATATTTGAGAACTGAGATCATAAAAATGAAGCATCTGTCACACTCTATATAAGATAGGTTCAAAAAATAGGACCAAACTGATTAATCCTCAAATAAACATACTTCCAAATGGTGGTGCATGATTGGAGCTTGTGGACATCATTATCACTAATGAGATTGAAAGTCTCCACCTTTATGATATTAATTACTCATCCAAATGTGGTAATTATGGTATTCATTTTTATCACGTATATCATGTTTAGTACTATCGCCGTTCCTAATTAGTTGTCATTTAACAATTTTCTTTTTGTTCGTTAAAATTGACTTATATTTGATTACATTTTTTTTATTATTTTATAAATATATATATATGACAAAATTATAATCATTAGAAAATTCATATAATATATAATAATTTCTTATTTTTATAATTATAAATATATGTGTGTAATTTTAAAATCGAAAAATGGTTAAATTGACCGATATAAATTTTTAAGCGACAAATATTGTAAAACTGAGGGAGTAACACATGTCTCCTTTGTAACTACAATTATAAGTACATTATTTTCTGTTATTGGAACGTTTACATCGTATTAACATATTAATATAATAACTTAATGATGTGACAATTCTTAACAAAATAATTTTCCGCTAGAGATAGAAACAGCAGTTACCAAAAATTCAGTTATGGTATATTCTGAAATTTCTTTTTGAAACTTGTGATGACTTTTATTTAGTAGAGTTTTTCCTTAAATTCAATTTTTAAAACGAAAAAAATATATTTAAAAAAAGAACTTAGCAATAACCAAAAATTCAATTACGATAGGCTCTTCTTCTAAAGGATCATTAGAAAATATTATCCTTAACTTGTTTATTATTCTTGCATAGTATGTCTTTTACGATAACTTCAACTAATACTTATCGAAAATTATTTAATTTATAAAATAATACATGTAGGAAAATGGAGGGGAAGAATTAATACTTTGTAGATTCAGCCAAGAAATGCCCCATATGGAAGGATCGAAACCTCATCTAATCTAGCAGCAAGTGATGGATAAGTCACCATGTCATGTGCTTGCAGTTGTAAGCAAAATGAGTATATATATATAGACACACACACATATCTCATTATTTTAATGATATATATGTGCATATATTATTTTGTATCAATTAATTATTTTGAAAATAAATAAAGGTTAAATTTAAAATTACAAATATTAACTATGTATAGAATTTAGAATAAAGTTTCCTAGTGATAGTTATATCTAATATTTTGATGAAAATAAATATGTTTACCTTTGATTAATGTAGTATTCCATTAGTTCTGAAAATGAAATCCCATTTTCTGGTAATGCAAATATTAAAGATATATTTGATGAGTTTTATTTTAAACACAAACAGTAAATTTATGGTATTGTCAGATTTAATACGTTCCAGTTGTCACTCAATTTTGTATTTTATTAAAATGAAAATGTTAAAGGTATTCAATACTTATGAAAGATCACAAGCCATAATTAATATGGAAAACCCGATATTTACATTGGATCATGGTGTATTTAAAACTTAAAGAGAGAATTAAATCAACTTTTAGCAAGCCTAAGTATTTTGATAAGTTTGGCTAATATAGGATAAAATATTTATACACATAATCAAAATTATCTCATTCTCACGACGATAAATTAGGATGGAATTGATTGTCGAGGGTACTAATTTTTGTCCCAAACCAAAGCAATTATCTTGGGATAAGCGATTCATTTCCACAATATGGATATGCATAATACATGTATATAGATGGAGATTGCACACTAGCCAAAGAAAACAGCAATCAAACTTCTTCACCACTTGTTGCTACTTTCTCCCCTGACCTCACCTCACACTTCTTCTTTTCCATTAGATAATAAGCACATTCCTATCCACTATATATATATATATATATTCCCCTACACAACTCTTTCTTCATTTAGCTTTCTTCACAACTAAAACAATATAATTAAATACTCTTCTCTCTTTTATTTTTCCTTTATATATAACATATACATACAATATGGCATCTAATGGTAAAATCAGTGTCACAACAACATCATCCCCAAAAGGTGGTATGAATATGAATGATCATCAAGTGGGTGGATTCGGGTCGGGGTCCGGGTCAGTGAGTTCATCATCACCAAAAGGGTCGGGGCAGTGTTTGTGTTCACCAACAACCCATCAAGGATCGTTTAGATGCAAATATCATCGGGCCACAAATGGTGTCGGGTGGTTCAAGAGATCCAAATCCATGCCTCCTCCGAGAGATAACAACGTAACTTCCTTTTCTCCCAAATCTGTTGACTCTTCTACTTGAATTAATTTGAGTAAAATCAAGACTCAGAGCAATATATATATATATATATATATATATATATATATATTGTAAAGCTGATACTATGTGGCTTTGGTGTGTGGAAAATGAAAAAAAGGAGAGAAATATTTGTACTCCTCTCTTGGTAATTTGGGCTGTTGTGATGTTTTGAATGATGGTCTTGTTTATTTCTCTATTGATGTGTTTAATTATTTAGAACATTATATACATCGTTGATTGAAGCGTACTTATGGTTTAATTCTATGAGAAAAAAGGAAAAAAAATTACCCATTTTTTTGATAGTTATTTATTTATACTTATATATGAAATTTATCTTTTCTTTTTATTCATTTGTATTAAGTCAATTTTTGTGGCAACCGATAAAAATAATGATTGAAATTTTATGCCCTCTAATTTTATTTATGATTTCATAAATGTTTTTTTGATTTTCTTTCCCGATCTTTGTTTTTCTTAGAAAACCTTGCATATTTTTGTTTATCCCGATTATTTAGTCAGAAAATAATTTTCTGTGACTTAACAATGTTGTCCTACTTTGATAAGTTTCACTTGTGCCCCAGACATTCTTTGCCGAAATAATCTCCTCCCACCGTTCTAAGCAAATAATAACATTTCAAAAAGTAATTTAAGTATTTTTTAAAAGTCTATATTTATATTTTTATTTGAATTTGATTAGTTTTAATTATAAAATGATTAACGTTACATAATACATTAATATTTCAACAAAATAAACTCATTACTATATGAAAATATTATTAGACTATTGTCACAATTTGAATTTAGAATTTCATAATTTAGTACAAATAAAATGAAATGTTTATTTTTTATGAGAAGTATATAGTAATATCTTTTACAAATATCTTTAAAAAAATGTTTACGTCCAAGGAATGTATATGCATGGGAATATAATGTGTTTATACATGTGTTTCATTTGATTTCGTTTTAAATGGGTACAAATAATTGCTACACAATAAATTGGTATTTACACATTTTCTAGTTTGTATTATTGTAGGCATGTACACCTTATTTATATAGTACGTGCAATATTTCTGTATATGATTAATATATATGAACAATAAATTTGATTATTAATTTCATTAATAAATTTTATTTTTTTGCATATTGGTAACATGGGTTCATCTTACAACAGAGTATAATATTTACATATGTCGATACTGTTATAGAAGATAATTAAAAGTGGACAATTATCGATATCCTATCGAATCATAAATACTATAAGGTGAAGGTGTGACCTAACTTTTAATTATAAAGTTTATTTGGTAGTGTGATCCTGTCCTATCATCCTTTAGGATATGTTTTCTTATTCTCTTCAACTTTATTAATACTAATGATTATTATTTATGAAATAGTGACGGGATTAGAACTACAATGTCAAATTTGAATATATTTCTGTTTTTTTATTCTCACTAAAATAATGTTATTTTATTAAAAGAATTTACAAGAAAAATTATGTAATTTTGCGAATCGTAAATTTATAGTTCTACGTTTGTGTTTTATTCATTATTTTTTATGACGGATCAAAGCAAATTTTATCTTACATATGTTTTTCTATATGTTTCAATAATCCTTTTAATTAAATAATATGTGATGTCCTTGTATTTTTATGTTTTTTCGTATTTAAACATATTTATTGTAATCGGATTCGTGATATTTTCGGAAGATTTATTCTCTTCCTTTTTTTTATAATTTTTTTTAAACAATGAACGAAATCTACCAAAAGAAAAGAGAGAGAAAAAAAACTCTACCTAGAAAAATTGTGAAATTCAAAATATACCATACAGCTTGCCACGTTAGTTAGGAGTTTAAGTCGTACTCAACTCTGTTTATCTATTTATAAAGGATTTTTATTACAATACTTTCTTCGATATATAATAAATGGTATTTATGAAGTGATAAAAATTTTAAAATATATAAAATGTCAGTTATTATTTGAAAAAAATTAAACTTTAAAATGTCACTTTTTATACGAAGTATTTTGGAATTCGAATTTAACTCAATCTCTTCAGAAACTTTGTAAGGATCATTAATTTCTCCTGAGGGGATCGTATAAGTTTAGAAAATTGAAATTATTTAAATTTAAATATAAAATCACATAAATTTAATAGTTAATTACCATTTCAAACGAGTCTAAATCAAACAATAAAATTAAGACAACATATGACGATTTAACAACTTAGGTGGACTAAGTTTGCTATCCAACATTTAGAAAACAAGTCGATCTAACAACATACGAAGTACTTAATCTTTTATTACAATTTTAAAAATCGCTAAGATGTTTGTTAGCTCATACTATATTATATGCTGTGGTCGCAGCTTGATTGTCCAAACATGGAAATCATTAGCTTCATACCAACTTCTAGAAGTTCAATTAATTATCAAATCTCATCCATTCATCTTTTAGTTATGCTTGAATTTCTGTTGTTTCTTTTATTTTGTAGGCCATATTTAATTGGATTGATTTGTTTTGAATGGTCTAACATAATGGGAATTTTATATCCTACTAGTAGAAACTTAAATGTCGAAGCATATGGGCCACTCAATTTTCAAGAAGTTTCAGATTTGGCCGAAAATGAAGACAAAAATGTAAATTGTTATGTTTATTCTAATTTATCTACTTATCTGCAATTTTTTTTTTGGCAAAAGCAAAAGTAATATTATTACTGAAAAATCCAAAAGAATTGCATTTAAGATTATAATTAATACGACAACTAACAAAACAAAAAATTTAACAAGAACTCTGAGACTTGAAAAACTAAAACCTATAATAAAACACCTACTAAGAAAAACACTTACTTATTTGCATATAACATTCAATACTGCATACACCTCTTTTTATACTTTATATATCCTTCTTATTGTATGTGTCATTTATGGAGTGTTAGTTAGATATTACTTCACAAGTGCATATACAATTTTTACGTACATATGTATTCAAATTTATAAGAATATGAGACTTCTTAAGAAAATTTCAAAATTACTTATAAGAATATAAATTTCCAATCTAATAATATCTAGTGCTTCAAACGTCTTCTCTCAAGAAATTTATGCTACCAACAATTGTCAGCCACTTGAAAGGTTCGTTTTCTTATTATTACTATACTAAAAGAGAGTAAGGTGAAGCAGCTCATCGTCAACATGCTTGCTTTCCTTTTTCTTTCTTTTTTATTTTATTTTTAGTTTTTTGAATTTTTGGTTGGCGGTCCTACTTGTCCTTTTTCTTTTTTTTTTTTTTTTTTGGTTTCTTTCTGTTTCTTGTGCTTTTTTTTTTCCCTATCTGGCTTTCACTCTTTTTTTGGTTAAAAAAAATATTGTTTTTGAATTCTGACAAATATTAATAACATATCTTTAATTAAAAATTACATGTTCCAATAATATATATTTTACATTAAACTTGTAACCATTTGTTGGACATGTTCAGATAAGAAACATTTTTCATTAAATTGTAACTATTTTTTTTAACAAATCTTATTTTCAAATAAAATTCTTTCTTTAGAATGGATCGAAGTATTATGAACCTATAGGTACTATAAAAGATATGATGGAAAGGGGACTTACACGGCCTTGGATAGTTAATTGTATAATGTCAACAAACCAATTTCAATACATCTAAACACATTAGACATGTTTTAAAATAGAGAATGTACAAATATAGACAATAATAGCGTTATGAAATAATATAATTTTAATTAAATAAAAA
Source organism: Centella asiatica (assembly GCA_014636745.2). Classification (NCBI taxonomy): domain Eukaryota; kingdom Viridiplantae; phylum Streptophyta; class Magnoliopsida; order Apiales; family Apiaceae; genus Centella; species Centella asiatica. Next base: position 54,758,951 of record CM025780.1, read on the forward strand.
AAATATTGAGTTATAATTTAAAATAAAAAAAATTCATTAATTGTCTACTACATGAAGTAAAATCATTAAAATGTGTGACACGGATTTTAAGATACATCAAAGTTATAACTAAATATCTAATTTTTGTATGATTTTGAAATATTTCGTAAATTAAAATGTTATATATTTAGTTGTATTTTAAATTTTTTAAAATTAAATATCTAAATAGATATTTTGTGCGTTTTAAAATTCATGCCGCACACCTTAAAAGAAGTGCTGTAATTTTTATGTGACGGAGGGAATATATATTATTTTGTTTAAAATAGAACAAAAAAATGTATTGAAGATTGTGAATAATTAGAATAATATGTGAGGAAATCACTATTTATATTAATATTAAATAGACCAGAGTTTTAAAAGTATAGTTTGAATAAAATAATTTAATTTTTAAATAATATTTTCATAGAAGAAATAAATAATTCGGAAAGGTTGAAATATGGTTAAAACTTTTAAAAAATAAACAACATTAGTTGTCTCACTTTAAAATAGTTAAGTAATATTATAATTACTTTTAAAATAGATATATATTTTAACATCCTAAGTTAAATAATAATATATTAAACATTAAATTAATAACAATATTCAATTTATTTTTATTGATACAATAGTTATGATGTCTTATGATAACATAATTTGTATTTAAAATATTTATACATTATAATAATTTTAATATTTAATATGTCGCCTTTGAATTGAGAAAACAATAAAAATTCAAAAACAATAAAAAGACCCACTACATGAGCGCGTTGGCCCGCCTAGTATTTCTAAATACCACAAGAAAGGCTGATATCAATATCACATGGGGGGTACACACAGTGACAGTATTAGAATAAGTCCATGGTTTTTGTATGACTTGTAAATTTAAGAATCTTTGTTATAAATCAAAAGATAGCCAACAATTCTTCAACCTCATAAATATAGCAGATGCGAAAATTAAAAATTGAAGCTTCTTTCTAAAATATTAATTTAACAGCCTTCAACTTGTAACAAATTGTACAGTACTCATTTCTATATTTCAAAACCAGGAAGTTCTTAAATACACACATACACAAGATTCACTTTGAAATAAATTTGCCCAAGGTCATTTATCAAATCACAATTACATTAATTTGAGCATTCTATATACATCTTCTATTATTTTATTATTATATATTAATTGACAAATCGTATTCAGAGATAAAATCGACTCTGCTGAATCGAGTGTTGACTCGGTCAATTTAATTATTATATCCTTTTTTTTCCTGTTACTAAAGTAATTTTAATTGACTAAATGTAAATACTATTTATTTTTGACTTTGAACGTTATTTGCCTTTCAAGTTTAGAATAAATACTTATAAAATTACTACCTTATACATATAATTACATTTATAAAATATTACAAGTAAAAAAATTGCAAAAATTATAATTTTTTTTAATATTATCTAAAAAATAAAAAAGCTCGTACTATGCACAGGCATAAAAATTAATACTTATTTAATTCATTTCTATCGAATTAGTTTACGGTGTAACTCACTTTAAATAAAACTAGAGTAACTGCCCGTGCTCAACACTGACCATTTTTTAGAAGCAATTTTTTTATTATATTAAAATTTATTATCTTTTTTCTCAATTTTATAATATTAAATAAAAAAATATTTTTTATTTAAACTGGTTAAATATTTATATTTTAATTATGTATAATAATACAAAATTAGACAATAAATCTTATTTCATTTATATATCAGTTCGACAAAGTACATATTTAATGGTATTCAAAATTTTATTAATAATATTTAAAAAATATAAAATTTTAATTTACTTTCTTTGATTAAATGGTATTGTATTTTAATTTATTTTATGATTAATTACGAATAAAAAAATTTCTATAAGAAATTTTGTTTACTTTATTCATAAAATTAATTACAAATAATTTAATTTATTTGAGAAGGGTTTTCTTGTTAGAGATATCCTCATTTTCTATTTTCTTAATTTGTTAATTCCATTAGCTGGTTTTTCCATTTTAAAATTATATTTGCTCATGTTACAGAGTTTTTGTTATATCAATTTTTGAAAACATTATTTACAATTAAAGACTTCAAAAGTCTACTAATTATTTGGTAATTTTAAAAGACACTTAAATAAATTATAAAGTCAACAATTTAAAATAAAAAATACACATACGTAAATTAAAGTCAAATATTTAAAATTAAAATTAATTAAATATATACATACAATTCGGTTGAGTCAATTTATTCAATGAGTGTATTGAGTCAACTCACTGAATTACCAATGAAAAATAATTGCTAAAAGATTGAGGTGATGTATTAATAATACAATATATAGATATACATCTATATATTAGGTAATAAACTCTTGATCTTACTATATATTGTTAAATAAATCTATATATGACAATACTTCAAATCTCTTTCTTTACACAAAACAACTAACTACTATAATAAAACATTTATATGATAATCCAAATTTAAATTACAACTCCACAAGTCTGTTCGAGACCAATCAATTTCTTATATATTGTATGATGATAGTATTTATTTACATCATGATTTATAATTTAGATATAATTTGTAAACTGTAAAGTTTTAAAATAAATTAGTGATATGTATTATTTTTGAACTAAAGAGTCTTTCTCACTTAAAATTTTTATATACCAAAAAAAATAAAACTAGATAACAAATCAACAATTAAACATTTTCTTCTATTTTTATAAAGCGAATAGCAATCCAACTTAAAACCTAAACTAACTAAACTTCAAAGGAATGTTTATCAAGAAATTGAAATGGAGGAATTTGTTTTTCAAAGCTATGAAATCCTAATAAACTACGTTACATACGAGATGAATTGTATAAAATATCATGTTGAGCCCAAACCAAATACACACCCAACGACCATGACCTCAAACCCTGCAATTATCTACGCTCCATTACAACCCGACCCGGACAACCAAAACTATGTCGTCCTCCCCCTCTATAATTACAGCCCCACCCGCCGACGAAATCTCCGCCGCTATCTCACATACTCCGTCGTCCTTATCCTCCTTCTCGCCGCCGGTTACCTCCTCTACCCGTCCGATCCGGAACTCAGTCTCGTCCGCCTCCGTCTCAACCACATTGAACTTTGCGCCTCGTCTCTTACTCTCTCCCTCTCTCTCCGGATTCGAAACCGCGACTTCTTCTCGCTCCGATACTCCTCGCTTGACATCGCGATCGGCTACCGTGGCCAAAACCTAGGGCATGCGATGTCGGATGGAGGTCTAGTGAGGGCCAGAGGGACTTCTTATGTTAATGCAACGCTGGATCTCGATGGATTTCAGGTGATTCATGATTTGTTTCACTTGATTGATGATTTGGCGAGAGGTTCGGTTCCTTTTGATACTGATTCTGTAGTCGACGGGGATGTCGGGCTTTTCTTCCTTCAAGTTCCGATTAAGGTATGCATATGAATATATGATTCCTTCTAAATTATGCAGCTTTTAGGGCTTAAGTCGTTTCAATGTTTAAGCTTGTTTAATATTGTAGATCTCATTTAGATCAGTAGTAAATAGTTTTAAATCAGATTGACAATTGAAAGATTGCTTCTTTTATGTTATTGTTTGGGATTTTGTTTGTTGGAATGATTTGCTGAAAATTTTAGGCCTTCTGATTGGTATATTTTGTTTGATTGCCATTTTGTGTAAGTAGAAACATTAAATTTTGATTGTTATGTTGTATAACTCTTAAAATTATGTTTTCATTCACTCTGGATGTTTGATAAGTGGTAAGCTAATTACGTGAAGTTGCCTCTGTTAAAGATTTAAAACTTTCAGCCTGCAGCTTTCATTATTGTCATAGTGATTTTTAAGTTTATAATGTCTGTAAGAAATGGTTTTATTTCTCTAAGAAAAATATCTATAAAAATATTTGACACGCCACGCCGTTCTGTGGTGATCTACTTCAATTGAACTTTATTTTCAGTATTCTAGTTTGCATATTTTGATATTGTGCTTTTTACCAGGCAAGAATATGGTGTGAAGTTCACGTAGATACAAAGAAGCATACGATTATTCATCAAGATTGCTACCCTAAGGTGTGCACCTCTTTGTTACCATCATAAAAGTTGCACTTTGTCCAAATTAACTGTTAATTAATTTACTAGGCAGTATCATTCTGTTTTCCTGTTTGGGAGAAATGAATCCATATTTTGTTGTTTGGGCAGAGATAGGAAGTATGATGGCATGAGAAATAGAAGTCCGGCTTTTGCTATTTGGGAGAAGGGCGACTGTACTTGGGGCCATGGAGAGAAATCTTGAGAGAATAATGACATGTTTCAAGAATTTGGAATAGTATTTAACGATTTATGTTTAGCCTGTACGATTATATCAAACACTAGTGTGAAGCTATAGATGTATAATGTGTCAATGAAATATGGAAGGGTGAGTCTCAAATGGAGACGGTTTCTAGTTTTGATACTGGCGGCATTAATCCAGATCAGGTATCAAAACCAGAAACAGTATCCATTTGAGACATCCCCATTTCATTTATATAATTTTGTTTGACATTATTATGCAACTATATCTTGACAGCAGTGCTAGATAAATTCTGTGGACTAAGCACGAAACAACAAATACTATTACAAATTATAGAACCATCTAAATTTTCATCTGCAGCTGTGCCGGGATACAGTTGGGCCATGACTACTCCCTCCTTCCACCTCTGATCCCCAAACAAGAAATATGTATATAAATTTATAAGCTAGCTTAATGTTAACTAAGGATCTGCTTCTCCTGAATGAGTCTGAACTTATGTAGTACTCAAAACTGAGTACCCATTTTTTCAGTATTAATTAGCAGAATCTTATATAGTGATTTATCTCAATCTTTCTTTCCTAAATATTTTTTTTATTTGATCGTAGAAAATTCATTCTACTAGTTCTTACCCTCATTATATATTGGATTTGTCTCTTTGTGACTGGTGACACTTATTATATTATGTTTATGCAACTTCTGGTTCCATCCCTGCCTTTTTCAGTAGACTATTTGAAGTACTTGTCTTAGTTCACATTGACTATGGTTCCTGGGCTAAGGGATGAGGTGAAAGTGGAAGAATGATTTTAAGACTGATAATGCTAATCGACGTTTTCATTTATCTTTGCAGTATATTCGATTTAACGCAGCACATCTGTACAGTGTCCATAAATTGTATCTAATCAACGAAATGGTTGGCTTAGTTTTAGAAACATTAGTGAGTACTTTTTTCCCAGTGCACTATAAAGTTCATTAGCTGAATGATGATAAATATCATTATTTTCAGATGGTTGTCTTTCAGATAGACGGTCATTATTTACAGATGATCGATATATCTGATCTTATGCGTTGGTGGATGCGGAGAACTTTATGGCACCAATATACGGAGAACTTTTGAATAACTTAAAACGTCAAGCTTAGTTCATTCCCTGTTTCTGTTTCGGGCCCGATAATTACCTAACATTTTGATGTTCGTATTGCTCCTCAATCTGTATGGAAACACTAGTTGTGAATTTTCTTGCAGCGTTTCCACACAATTATTATTTCTCAGAATTCACTTTTTTATTTGTTCGTGGGATTTGTTTGGGAAAGGTCTGAGAGAAAAAAGGAACTGAGAGCCGTGGCCATAGCCTTATGGTCCGCTTGATTACTCGTTCGAATAAGAATGAGAATAAAATGAAATTGAAGAAGAAAAAACAATGGTGAAAGGGAAAGGGTAATACCATGTAAAAGTCAAGGAATGACTATTCCGCCACTTATCATAGTTTCATTTCAAACTATTTTGTGATTCTCTTCCATCACTACATTTTCTTCTTTAAATTTATTTTATTTCCATTCTCATTTTAACGAGTAATCAAGCGTACTATTAAGACAGATGGCATAGATTGAGAGTAATAGCAACTTGTTTTCTTACATAGCCCTGAGCTGGTACATTAATTTGCGGAATCATACCATTTGGTCCTTATCATCTGAAACAAATCAAGGGGGAAGGATGATCACATTTATGAAACATGAACACCTTGTTTACGAGGGACAAAGTCACATAACCACAGACGGACTGACAGAGACTCAGAGTAACAACTTGTTCTCTAGCCACAATTAGCATAGACATGTTTATGTGGAAACATACCGTACAATCCATCTCATTTTACAGACACCCAGAAAGTATAAGAACAAGCACCTCCTTTCTTTCATCTAATTCGAGATGATATGTTATTATAGTGTAACGGTTCAATGCATACAACGTCCCCAGACATACTCAGCACGATGGTGCCTGCACCGAAACGAGCCGGGATGTCTCGTTGGCGAACATATGCACCGTCTCAACATGCCACCGCTACCACCTGCTGCAACCATGGTTAATGGTGTGTGCCGTCTTGTGTTCTCAACCATTGGTTGTGCTTGTATTATATTACTCCATTGTCGTGTCTCCAGGTACCTTTCATTAGCCAAAGAGAAAGCTGGGTGACACATTTTCTGTTGCCTAGTTCTTTAACCTCTTGTGCTTTCAGACCGAAGAGAAAGTTTTGTATGTCATACCAAGGAATCTGCGTGATATGGCATATGTATAATATTAGTTGTGAGGAAAGGAACCGAAGGTGGCCAAGTAAAGTTGGGTATAAAGCTTTTAAGATTATATTCCACAAAAGGGTTGCTTTACCAATAAACGCATTGCTTGTTCATAACTAACGCATTGCCTTTATATTCCCCTTTCCCTCCCCCTCGCTTTATACGCACATACATGTATGTATGCATTGGGTGTGTGTGAAAACGTGTTTGAGGTGAAATTATATTTACTAGTTGAGCTGAGTCGAGCTGAGTCGAGTTGAGTATTGTTTGTTCGAGTTCAATTTGTTAAAGAATTAATTGATTTCGAATCGAGCCAAATATTTATCGATCATGAAGTATGAACTCAGCTTGTTTAGTTATCGAGCTATTTATAAGTAGTTCACGAATAATAAAAAATGTTCGAACTCGACTCGATTAGCAATTCGAGCATCAAACTGCTAGATTCGTTAAACAACTATATATACAAGTAATACAGCAATAATTTTTTCACAAGTTCATAATGGACTCCACCTCTATGGCAAATTAAGTAATTTCATATATTATCACTTTATTTATGTCTCGCTCAAGATCGTAGAATTTTGTAACAGCAATATCGGATCCGCTAGGTGTAAGTGTATATGTTTGTTACGCTGATGAAACTTTTCTGAGAAACCGACGCGGCCACACCTCACCTGTATATGGTAGTTAAGCTGTGGTCCACCATGATCTCCAAAACCTCTTAAAAGTATACGGTGCTCCCGATACTAGAATGCCTATAGTCCATGTTTCTAATTCTGTGGTTCCAAGGCGGGTCCTTATCACCAAGTGGCAAGGGCACCAAATTCCCTTTGAATTTTATTTTGGGCCTAATGATTCTAGTATTTATGCTTTGCCACAATTGATTAGATAGAGTAGTTAATCAATTAGAGAAATAAAATCCTTTTACTCTAATTAGTCGATATGACATTTTATCTGTTTTAAGATTAAGGACGCAATAATTTTCTTTTGAAAGATGCTAGGACACTAACGTTGACACAAACAAATGTGTATCAATTGATGTGACTAAATTTTACAGGACTAGTTAATCCTAAGAACTTACATATTAAATATTAATGATCTAAAATTTATCACATGTATTTACGTATCATTATTTATGTAATTTGTTAGTCTCTCGAATATTATTATTCTTCTTTACTCTAATACGGTGTTACGCAGCCATGAAGTTAGGACGTTAGGCTTATCAAGAAATCAAGTGGCAAATTAAAGGGAAATGAAGGCTGAGGCTGATGATGCTGCTATATATTCTTTATCCGATTCTTAACCTAATTTTACTATTTGTGGGGATGATAGGCTACCACAGAAAATACTTGGTGTTGCAACTGTTCCTTTTTCTCTCTTATTTTCTTGTTCGATATGAATCACTTGCACCACCAAGTATTTGCTTTGGTAACCTATCATCCCCACAAGTAGTAAAATTAGGTTTCATGATTTCATGATACAAGAGAAGGATCCCAAATATGATTTCATGATTTTTTTTATAAAGGAAATAGAGGCAAATGAACTTTAGCCACTAGTAATGGTGGAACCTTGTAATTTTATTACAGAAAACGAATTCTTCTCATATGTCTAATGAAAATTATTATTTCTCCCTTCCAAAACTAATGATATATATTTTTAATAATTTATTTATGATATACATTTGTATGAAAATAAAAGTACAAAAGTTGGTCTCCCCGTGTACATCAATGATATTTCATTACAAAATTGTCAAAAGTGAAAATTTTCACTTTCATTTTAGATTATAAAATTTCACAGGCCTAATTTATGTGAACAAAAATATATTTTTAATTTGGAATCCAAGGAATAAAATTCAAATCTAGTCTGTAGGAGATGCCTTCTGCTGCTGCACAATATACTTTAGCTCCCGGTTCATTTTCGTTATGTCTTTTTCGGATATTGAAATCAATAAAAGAAGATAGATAACCTAAAAACGAATCGAGCAGCAAATAGAATATCGATTGGAATAGTACAGTTCTTTTGATGTGTCAAATAGTGAATCTTTTTGTGAAATATATTCTCTAACAATATATTCTATTATTTATAGTAAGTATTTGGGATATAGTGTAACCACTTTGATTATTTTATATCATCATTTATAATTATATTTCTGTGTGTATGTCAATATTCCTTATTTTCCTCCAATAATGTTCTCTTTTAACTTTTATAATGTAATTTCCTCCTTTTTTACCGCATCTTCATTCTTTCATTTCTCGCTCTTTATTTTCTCTTCTTTTTATTCATATATGTATTATTATTCATTTTCAAATAATAATATCAAAGATAAAAACTTTATCAGAGCACAGATTGAGATTTTGTCTGCTTTATGAACTTCAAACCGTGACGAGCAATAGAGCATGGTCAGAGAGAGTATTTGGTAGATGAATATGCTGACCTTTTGATAACTTCTAGAAACCCAACCGCACCTGAGAGTCTGAGACCTCGGAGTTGAATTAAAATTTCTAGTGTTTGAATGTTTGAAATTTTATTTGGCAATACATGACCTTCGCCCAATAATTTAGGTAGTGGAAAGAGAGTTTTATTATTTTTGCTATTCAAGAATATAAAATTAAGAAACAAACCAGAAAAAGGTTTTATTTTAATATATATATATATAGGGTCGATCCATGTCTAACGTTAACTCTGGAATCTTTCGTACTCCTTCTGCCAGTGTTAGCTACGAAAGACTCCAGAGCTAACGTTAGACATGAATCGGCCCCATATATATATATATATATATATATATATATATGTCTGTTTGTGTGTGTTATAATATAAGAAGATTTTAGAGATGATTTTATATATAACTGAGACTCGCTCGCACAACTTTTGTTTATCAAAGAAAAACTTAAACAAAGAATGTGAAAACTTGAGACCTTTTTTGTTACAATAAGCAGCAAAACCCCAGAAACTAAAAACAAATTAAACATCACATAATCCGTCATGCAAGACTCACAGTGAGGCATCAACTAACAACATATTAATTCCACTACGAAATCTTGATATTAAGAATGATTAATATCACCATCGATGACATAATTAAAAAGTCAATTTACGGACATATTATCTTCACTAAATATTGTTACATTCGAATTGTTCACTATCTATTTATAATCTTTATCGTCTTGAAAAAAAAATTAATATTTTTAATAATATTATGTTTTACGACGCTTTTATTTTATACCCGAGATACACCACATGTTAAATTTGAGAGCCGTGTGATGGGTGATTATCCAACACGGTTCGAAAAGCATTTTTAGTCTACGCCGGTAAATGGAAGCCCCTTTATCGAGTAAGAAAGAAGTGGCTTGTCTTGAAAAAAAGATTAATATCTCTAATGGTACTATGTTTTTTATTTGTAAGAATGTGAAAACTTGAGACTTTATTGGTCTTCTTGTGTTTTCAGTTTTTATTAATACTCCTTTGTCCTTGATCACAAAAAGAAATACACCTTTTTGTCTCCTTAAATATTTTATTAGATTCATAAAAAAGATAATATTTAAATTTTTGATAACTTTTAATTTTATATATTTAATTAAAAATTATATATAAAAATAATAAGTTTTTCTCACTAAATTTATTATCAATGTCTAATTAAAGATCATTTAAATAGATTGTAATGACAAAATTTAAAAAATATGACAATATAATAAAAAAATTATCCAAATGTTGCTTTTCTTTTGGAACACATTTTATTTTCAAATATTATTATTTTTTTGAAAAGGAGGTAGTAAGACGTTTTTAATTTTATTTTACCTTATTTGATAAGTTATTCACAATTTTTATGAGCGAAGTTAATACATTTCTTTCTAAATTACTCTTAAGATATAATACAAAATTATTGTATGTATTAAAAATAGTTATAGAAATAGAATACTCTTAAATTTTATGGAAGGTTTATTTTGGAGGAATAATATAAACTTTACATATCAATTTATGTTCCCTTAATATGTACGTAAAATTATAAAATACGATGTAACCAAGAAATCATATTTTAATTAGGGAATAATAAAAGCGTTACCACTAATTATTTAATTTTAGGAAGCTGGCGAAGATAATTAGCGGGTCAGAATTGGAATTGAATATATATATACTCGGTATTAGCGTAAGCAAAGTCGTAAGACGACGCGTATCTTCCACCTCACTCTCCTCTCCTCCTCGTTCTTTGAATTTTCACTTCTCCTTACCATCTACGTCTCTCTCTCTCTCTCTCTCTCTGTATTCTCTGTGTTTGTAAATATATGTGTCTATATATATAATTACACATACAAGCACAATCGCAACAAATTAACTGCTCTGATTTATCACTATTCCCCATAAATTCATTCGTCGCTCATCCAGGTGTTTGATTAATTGATTTAATTACGATAATAACAAGAAGATGATGAAGTCAATGAGATCGTGGGCTGTTCCGATCATCGGATTTTTCATGTTCATGGCAATTCTTCAACAGCAGCAGCACTTGACCTACGCTCAGGGCTTAGTTCCGGCGCCGGCGCCGGCGCCGGCACCAAGTGGTCCGGTCAGCGACGGATCCGCCATTGACCAAGGCGTTGCTTATGTCCTTCTCCTCCTTGCTCTCGCCATTACTTATCTTGTCCATTGATTTTCTTCCCCCTTCCTCCTGTTTTTTCCCCCTGATTTATTTATTTTGAGATTCATTGTAGTTATTATTTGACATATATGTATTTATTCCACATTCTTTCATGTAGTTTTTCTTCGATTTAAACTTTTTTAGCACTTACAAATCAATATAATTTATAAAATTTAGGAACCAACGTCGGGTCGACCCTTAATTATATCGGGTAAATGCTATGAATACAGACAACAATATCTGGAATAAACTAATTTACCTATTTCTAATAATCATGCCTCCTACATTCATGTGACAATAAGAATATCCCGAATAAGTTCCTAATTGAGCTGATTTATCTATCTATCCTTGAAAATAATGTAACAGCGAGGAGGAGAATAATAAGGGTAAAAATTAAAATTTTCGGTACTTATTCGGTGCCTTTTGTCCCCTTCAATTAAAATTTTGTCTGATTGATTGAAGTTCATGTAAAAATCAATACACTATTCAATACTGAATTATTAGATGAAAAGGGATCACAGTGTTATAGCATATCTTTGTTGATTTTTTTTATATTTTTGCTTAAGAACCATGCCAATTTAATTTCGGAATATGTTTGAATATTTGACGTTGCAACAAAATAAAGTACTACTACCTCGTAATAAATGACGGAATTAATTTTATTGGTCATTAATAGATCTTCAGTAATGGTGGTCATTTGATATATTTAATACTAAACAATATTGTCGTAAAAAAATTTATGTCTAAACTGAATGATTTAATCGTCTAGGCATTAAACGATAATTTACCGTCTATAAACTAATCTTAATATAATTTTTTGCTACATTAGTAAAGAGTTTATAGCTGACAGCTAACGGATATTTTCCAAATTTCCACAATTTTGTTTCTTGGATATAGTGTCATCTTTTTGCATAATTGCAATGTAAAGCACAAGAGGCAAAAGACCATGTAGCAAAAAAAAGGACAACCGTATGCGGTCCAATGTTCCACACAACAAAAAAGAGAAAAAGGGATACCAGAAACATCGAGTTAGACTTTTCATAAACATTCAAGTTTTCTTTTTTATTTATTTTTCTTGTTTCACTTTTTTTGTTTGGTGGGGGATTTGGGGTGGGTGTTTACAAACATCCAAAATTTTAAATTTAACCCAAAGTCATACATACCATCTTCTCAAATTAAGTGTTTTTTCTAAAATTTTACTTTTTCCTGTTTTGTCAACCATTGATATATCTAGCACCCATATATTCCAACAAAACGTGCATAATTTCTCATTTATCATATTTCTATCATTTTTATTGGAATTGTATCATATTTTAATATTATTTTTTTAATTAAAAATAATTTTTTTTCTTATTTCTTATTGAAATACATTTTATTTTTTATTTCTAATCAGAATAAGTTTTTATTTGTGTTTTGGTTTTGATTTTATTTTCAATTCTTTTTGAGTTTCTAACATTATATTAGGAGTCTATAAATACAATTGTTTATTATGTTTATGGATTAATTAAAAAATATTTAATTTTTTGTGAGGGTCTCTTACAATGAGGTAAAAATATTATGTAACTATTGCGAGTTTGCAAGGAAAATTAGCGGAGTGTGAGATATTCTATCATAATTGTATCTTGTGGAATAATTTGATTAATAGTATTAATATTCAGACATGATGGACGTAGCCCATATTTGAGAGAACTAGAGCAAATTTTGTGTTTCTTTCATGATTGAATTATCTCTTTACTTGCAGTTTGGTATTTTTCAAGATCTTATTCATAACATCTGGTATCAGAGCATGGTTTGCGCGCGGAGTTTCTGAAATTGATCTGAGTGTAAGATGTTGGCGAATATATCTAGAGTTGAGATTGAGTAATTCAATGGGAAGAGTTTTGAGTTGTGAAAACTCAAGATTGAGGATCTACTCGTGAATCGTGATCCGTGGTTGGTGATTGTAGATACAAAACCAGTACTTACTGCGAAAAAGGGGAGGGTAATTCTTCCTCTATTGTTGATACGACGACAAATGATAAAATTATCGAATAGGAGAAACTAGATCGAAAGACTCGATGATTGATTTGGTTATTTCTAGCGATACTATTTTGGTAAATGTTGCTGGAGAAAAATCTGCAAATGACCTATGGACTAAATTAGAGAACCTCTATCAAATTAAATCTCTTGTTAACAAATTGTTTCTAAGGAAGAAATTGTACAAGTTGCAGATAGAAGATGGTGAATCGTTCTCGACTCATCTTCAGGAATTCAATACCTTGATAAGTCAATTGACTTCAATTAATTGTAATATGAAGGATGATGACAAAACCATTACCTTGCTTTGTTTACTATCAGACTCGTGGGACAATTTGATTATTATGATTGGTAGTGAGAATATAGAGATCTTGTTTGAAAGTGTTGTTGCGGCCTTGTTATATAAAGAGATTAGACGCTAATGTATGGAGAGTTCCACAAAGGAGGCTTTGATTGTGAGAGGTAGAAATCAAGAAAAAAATAGGCGGTCAAATGGCAGTTCTAGATCACGTAGGAGATATAAAACCACTTATCGGTCAAAGATGCAATACTGAAAGTGTCAAGAACTTGGATATGGTAAGAAAGACTGTCCAAACAAAGTAGTTAAATGAGACAAGAGTGATCCTATGAAAAATGAGGATGACGACGACTTGTACTTGGTGGCGGTTTATATGGCTCAGTCAGATACTGGAGTGTGGTATATTGATACTGAAGCTTGCTATTATATGACTTTCCATAAGGAGTAATTTTGGGAGTATAAGAAATATAATGGGGGTAGTGTTTACTTGGGAAACCGTGAGACACTAAGGATGGTTCGACGTGAGAAGGTTAGACTCAGAATGAGTGATGGGATGGTGAAGACCCTCTCTGGAGTTATGTATATTCCAAGACTCAATAGAAATTTAATGTCAATGGGTATGATGATAGATGTAGGCATCACTTTTAGTTGCACTAAAGATTCATGCAAGATGACTCACGGTTTGATGATTATTGCGAGGGGCACTAGATATGGTATTTTGTACAAGTTGTTGGGACACACTGTTGAGCCTCAATTTGAGAGTGCATTTATTTCTAAGACAGAGCCTAGTGATGGCATTAGTGTAGCCATGTTGTGGCATCAACGGTTCAGACACATATGAGAGAAAGAGCTTTCTACCATAACTTTGAAGCAGCTAGTAGAAGAGGTTTCATATTGTCCTATGGGATTTGACTTTTGTGAACAATGTTTTTATGAAAAACAAATACGAGTAAAGTTCAAGTGTGAAGGCACAAGGGGATGGGTGTTAGATTTGATACATAGTGAATCACTTAAAGGATCAAGGTATTTCATTTCCTTTATAGATGATTACTCAATGTATGCTTTGATTTATTTCTTGAAGAGGAAATCAGATATGCTTGAAAAGTTCAAGGAGTTTAAGGCATCAGTTGAAAATCAACTTGATAGAAAAATTAAAGTTCTTCAGATTGACAATGGTTTGGAATATAAGTTCGTGGACAAGTATTGTACCGAATTAGGCATTGTAAGGTAGAACACCATAAGGTATACACCTTATCAGAATGGAGTGACGGAATGATTGAATCATATAGTAAAACTAAATATATGCGAAGTTGGGTAGACTTGGATCCTGAGTTTTGGGCATAAGCAGTTGCTACAACATGTTACTTGAAGAATCGAACTCCTACTTCAGCGGTAAAAGATCAAACACCATATAGGATAATATTTGGGAAGAAGCCAAGTATGAGTCATGTTTGTGTGTTTGGTTGTGATGTTTATATGCATGTGCCTAAGGAGAAAATGACAAAGTTTCACTACAAATTTGAGAAGTGCAAGTTTGTTAGCTATAAAGATGGAGTTAAGGGGTACAAATTGTGGAATCTAGAGATCCAGACTATTGTGTACATCAGAGACGTGGTGTTTAGAGAAATACCAAATGTTGATGTTGTCACTAAAGGTTTACCTGAGAAGACTAGTCATGTTGAGTTTGATGTAAACTTAACAAGGGATGTGAAAAATGAAGACTCACATGGTGCATCAAAAGTTGTTGATGACGATTCTGATGAAGAACAATCAGTTCACACATGATGATGGTGATAGCGTTGATTCAGATCGTAGAGTAGACGTTAAACAAGAGCCTCAAGTAGAGCCTACATTGAGGAGATCCAGACGGGTTAAGAGAACACCTAAAAAATATTCACTTAGTGCCTCTTATGCTTTAATAGTCACTAGTGATGAACCTGATTCACTTAAAAAGGCGAGAGTCATTGATGATACTAATCTGTGAGAGGAAATAATGAATGATAAGATGTGGTCACTTGATCAGAATCACATGTGAAAGCTTGTGAAATTGTTTAAGGGTAGAAAAATAATTGAGTGCAAGTGGGTATTCAAAAAGAAGCAAAATGCAGATGGTAAAGTTGCGAAGTATATAAGTTAAGCTAATTACGAAGGGTTATTCTCAAATAGGAGTAGATTACGCAGAGACCTTCTTACCAGTGGTAAAGCTAACTACTATTAGAATTGTTTCTACGACAACTACTTATGATCTTGAGGTTGAGCAAATGGATGTAAAGACAACCTTCCTTCATGAGAATTTAAAGGCGGAGATCTACTTGAAGCAGCCGAAGGGGTTTGTGGATAAAGGAAATAAGGACTTGATTTGTAGGCTAGATAGATCCTTGTATGGCCTGAAACAGTCACCTCGAATGTGGTATCAAAATTTTGATAGTTATGCTCAAAGGGTTAGATTCATTCGAAGTCAAGCCGATCATTATGTATTTGTGAAAAGGTCAAGTGAGAATTTTGTCATTCTGTCTTTGTATGTTGATGATATGCTCTTGGTGAGTAATAACAAAAGATGATCAAAACTGTTAAGGAATTGCTAGCACAATAGTTTGAGATGAAGGATCTTGGGAATGCATATACGGAAAGATTAGGGACAACAAAAACAATGGCTAGGACAAAAAAATTATGTTGAAGGAATCTTGAAGAAGTTCAACATGTTTGATTACAAGTCAGTTGGAACTCCTATGTTAGTTGAAATTAAAGCGTCTGTGGAGCTATCTCCTAAGACTGACGAGGAGAAGGAACAAATGACATACATTCCATATGTTAGCGCAATTGATAGCTTAATGCATGCAATGATGTGCACTTGACAAGATGTTGCTCATTCAGTGAGAGTATTAAGCATGTATATGTCTAATCAACAAGGAGCATTGGACTACTGTCAAAAGGGTGTTCAAATATCTTTGTGGAACCTTAGTTTATGATTTATGTTTTGAGAGTAGTGGAGATAAGGTGTCTCTTGGTGTGACGGGGTCAATTGATGCAAATTGGGGTGGTGACTTAAATTGTCGAAAATCGACAAATGGTTATGTATTCAATTTGTTTAGTGGACCGGTTAGTTGGATGAGCAAAAGGTAAAGTGTGGTTGTCTTGTCATCCATTAAAGTGGAATATACATGACATTAACTTATGCAGGAGATGAAACAATATGGTTTCATCGGTTGTGCAAGGAGCTTGGGTTTAAGAAAAAGTTTGTTGTGGTGAAATGTGATAGCCAAAGCGTTGTACATATGACAAAGAATCCAACATATTAGTCTAGGACAAATAATATTGACATTTAGTATCACTTTATCTAAGAAAAGGTGGAAGATAAAGTGATGCACTTGGAGAAGGTTGACATAGTGACAAATTGTGTGCATTTCTTGAGAAAGTCGGTTACTTTGGAGAAATTTTAGTAGTGTACTTCTGAAGTTGGATTGAAAATTCAAAGTATGAGAGCTTCTGTTTGTGCGTGAAGTATTCACCAAGTGAGAGAATGTTTGAGTTGGATCATACTTCAGTATTATTTTTTTACAATTAGGAATATTTTTTTAATTTCTTATTGGAATGCATTTTATTTTCCATTCCTAATTAGAATAGGTTTACATTTGGGTTTTGATTTTGGTTTTATTTTCAATTCTTTTTGGGTTTTTAACATTATGTAAGAGATCTATAAATACAATGGTTTATTGTGTTTAGATCAATTAAAAAATATTTAGTTCTTTGTGAGGGTCTCTTATAAGTGGGTGAGAATATTATGTAACTATTGAGAATTTGCAAAATAAATTAGCAGAATGTGAGATATTTCACCATAATTGTATTTTGTGTAATACTTGGATCAATAATAATAATATTGAGACAAGCTGGACGTAACCTGAATTTGATTGAATCAGGGTAAATTTTATGTATTTTTCGTGATTGAATTATCTATTTACTTGCGGTTTAATATTTGTCAAAATCTTATTCTCAACAATTTTTCTACCAAAATCTCTTTACATAAAACAAAGTTATGATCCTGTATTTTCAACAAGCATTAGAACGTAGTACCAAAAAAAAAAAGCATTAAAACGATATACTACTATTACTTTCACTGTATAAATTTTTAATAAGTAAATATTTTTTAAACAAATACGAGTATATATTATAACCAACAAACATTTATTTGTCCAACATGCTTATTCAATGTTGAATCAAAATGTAATGTGAAAACTAATTTTCTTTTTTACTGGATAATACGAAATGTCAACTTATGAATGTAATTCCTAGTTAGTACGTTGTGCGAATCTCAAAATTTATTTTAAACCGTCAATACTGCTAGTTTTTCAGAAAGATCATATGAGAATGATAACATATTTGTTTAAGGTTGATAACATAATGTGCAAACTAAAATAATATATTTACTAATTTACCAAGGGATTCATGAGAGAGACGTCAATATAATTTATCATATCACTACTTTAGTTAAACAAGAGAGATGTATAATTAATTTCATCGATTTGTGTATGAATGGTTAAGATTTTTTGGGATAAAGATGGTTAAGAATTTATAAGAGACAAGAATATATGCGAGGGTATTAAAGTCTTTTACTGCAACTCTTAATGCTGAAATATAATTATTTGGACTTTTGGAGTTACATTCTTGCATTTATTGTTTGTTTTTATCTCTTTGTAATGCTTTGTCTGGGAATGAGATTTGTTGTTTTAATATATATAACATTTTTTACTATTCATATTTGAAATTTGACCACATCGTCTCTTTTTCTTGTTGCTTATTCATCTATCTGATAACAAAAGTTTATTTGTCAATTTTTTAAAACTAATCTGCTTGGGAATGCGTGCTGGAATTGGGATTTCGATCAACACAAAAACATAATCACTCGAGCTTCCCAAAAAAAAGAAAAAAGAAAATCCTCAATAAGTTGTGTTTAACGACATTGTTACATTATAAAACGAAGTAACCAAAATCACACCCTAACCACGCACACACGCAAAATAAAAATAGAAAATGATAAATGAAAAAGAAAGAGGAAAAAAAATTGAATGTGTCGTCCAGAAGTCATGTGCCCAATTATCAACCTGAGGGAGAAGGAATAATGATGTGGCCCATTGGGCTTGAGCTGTAAGAAACTCATATCGCACCCACCACCAGGCCGACCACATTCTGGATCCGACTGGAGCATTTGAAACACGCATTGCTATCGTACGCACGTACGCACTGGATACACCGTCTTGTCACACCCATCCATACCTCATGTCGACCCAACTCATCCTCCCCATCAAGTCACCACACCGTCGTTTCCCTTGAAACAATCTCTCATCCATAGATACAATACATACATACATACCCATTTTCTTGATTTTATTTTTCTCGCCTTTTTCTTCATCTATTTGCCTGATCAATCATCTATCTGCAATTTCTGGGCATAAAGGTATAATCTTTGTATCAGTTATTACAATTTTTCTTGCTGTTCTTTGTATTTCTTGGTACATGTGATTATATGTGCTTGTGATATATACATTTTTTCGATTTTCTTGATTGTTTTGAATCTGGGTATGTTGAGTTTGTAGCTATTGCACGAGTTGCATGTTCTTTGTGGATGATCATCTTATTGATGGTTGTAAAAATTGATATGGGTTTCATTTAGTTTAGTTTCTGATTCTGTTTTGGAAGTGATTTCTGAAGTGTAGTGATTGCAATATCCTTATTTTTCACAAAGGACAATATTTTGAACTTCAGGCATTATACTTGTGATAAAGGAAACAATTTGAGAAGTTTGGTTTGAAATTGTATTGTTTTCTATTCCATTTGTAATTTTTAGGTGTCTTCTGATAACTTTAAATGCATCTGAGATCAGCTATAACAGATTGAAGATCGGTGATGGGTAAATACTTAATGATTGATGGCAATTGTGATGGAAATTTTAATCTTGAGCTGCATTTATATACCTGGTGGCTTTATGTAGTGTTTAATGGCAATTTTGATGAAAATTTTATCTTGCAACTGTTTTTGGCCTCCACGTGACCTTTTGGTTTATATGGTTGTCAAGTTCTTGTATTTATTCGACTATTAAGATGTGCATTGTGGTTGTGTTTTGAAATCTGTTTGCTTTCTTGGATAGATTCTTTTACATTTAGTACTTATTTCTTGTTGTTTCACCTAATTCTTCAAGGATTCAAGTATTTGAAGCTTGTCAAGGTTGGAAAAGAATCTCACCAAAGATTTCATCTTGCATGGAAAAAGGATGCCAGATTTGAGAAGTGGAGTTCGTCAATCAAAGAGGGGAAAAAATGTCGAGGAGAATCCAGCTGTTCTAACTCCAACTCCTCGACGTGGCACTAGAGTTAATAACTTAAAGGCTCCCGTGTTGGAATCACCTTTGAATAATCCATTGAACCCAGCAACTATTTATCCAATGTCAAGGCCCGCTGGTAGAGGTAGAGGGGGTAGACAGACGAATCAATTGAATCAAGAAAAGAATGCTGAAATTTTTGGTTCTGCTGCTGGTGGTCGAGGTCGTGCAGGTTTCGACACAAGAGTGAATGAATTGGTTGCAATTCCTGATGTGGTGGCAGAAAGAAGTGCAGAAAAGTTAGCTGTTGAGGAGGAAGGAAGCACAAGTCCACTTCCTGAAAGGGTATAATGTTTCCTTGGACATCTTCTTATTAACTTTCCTAAAGAATTGCCTTGCTTATAATTTATTGCCGTTTTTTTTGGTCAAGTCTATTAGAATGCAGATACTCCGACATATCAGGCCCATAAACAATTTTGGCACGAATAGTTAAGCGTGGAGAGATCTTGGTGATCATTTTATCTAGATAGCTGAAAGAAATTAGTGGAAACATACAAACATTTTTGAATAACATTGAGAATGTGAGATTTAACAGAGCAAACAGCAGTGGAGATTCACATGCTTAACAGTTGGCGGTTTGGGGGTGGCGAGTGCATAAATAGTTATCTATTTCCAACAAATTAAGCGAATGTTTGTATCATAATTTTATCTTTTCGATCTTCTTTACGAGGTATAGATTTCAGATTGCACCTGGTGATTCCGTGATGAGAAATTAAGTAATCCTTTATTTTAAGAGCAGTGGTGTTAAAAGGAAAATCTTTAACTGATAAAATTTAAGATGGCAATTTAGGTGAGTTATCAGAGAAGGGGAAAGGACAAGGATGCTATTTTTTTGGTTCAACTTTTTAAATTTTTGCCTTAATAATTTTGTGTTATTCATAGTTCTTATACGGTGAATTATTTCGGTATTGAAAACCTGCCATCGCATCTCATGTATCATATCATATAAAGTAAATGGAAAAAAAATGATAACATATTTTTTAGCAAACAGATAACAAAATTTGTTGCAGCATCGAACATTTTAGCACGACTATAATGTAAAAGTAAAAAAATAGCCAATTAAATAAGTTTTAAACTCATAATTAACACGATTTACTGGACAATCAGTCATATTAGCCTGCATATATTGTTACAGTGGGCAACTACTGATGATCTTATATGTTTAAAATTATGTAAAATAGCTTAATACTATGTGAGTAATATTTTATCCAGTAATAAGAAGGCTTTATATTTAAACGGTATAGAGTTTCAGTCACTGTTACTCTTTGGAATTTCCATAGAATCTTAACCAGCCCATGTTGCTAATTATAAAAAATCATAAAGTGTATCGTCCTCATATAATACAATGTGTATCACATATCGGTACTTGCGATAAAGTTCTATATCTGATGCACCCTTGGATAATATCAGATTCATCTGTATCATGCCACGTACATCAGATACAATGTTTTGTATTATGCTATTATTTTAAATTATGGTGTTATTCATTTTTCTTTCAGGTGCAGCTAGGCAATTCCCCTATGTACAAGTTGGACAGAAAGTTGGGTAAAGGGGGGTTTGGGCAAGTTTTTGTTGGTAGGAGAGTATCTGGTGGCTCAGGAAATGCAGGCCCTGATGCCGTTGAGGTACTATTATAAATATTTAGTGGCTACGAGACATATCTGTTGAATACTATGTTTTCTAATAGTGGTCAGATGTTTCCGTTCTCTTTTGCCTTGATACATTGTGTGTGACCTTGCTTGTGTTAGGTTGCTATGAAGCTTGAACATCGAAATGGGAAGGGATGTAGTTATGGTCCTCCTTATGAATGGCAAGTTTACAGGTAACTGAAAATTAGTTCTTATGGTAAATGATTGTATATGTGTGTTGCATAATAGTCTATGACAAAGAATAAAATGCTGATAGCAACTGTTTGTTGATATCCATATAAAGCACTCTTAATGGCTGCTACGGACTTCCCTTGGTTCATTATAAAGGTCGGCAAGGAGATTATTATATACTTGTGAGTTTCCATATAATCCCATCTTAAATTTCCCTGTATAGCGATACGATTGTTGGTAATTGTTTTGAGTTGTGGACTTGTTATATTCTCAAGTTTGTTTTGCTCATTGTTTTGATCTTCACATCAAATCAGGTGATGGACATGCTAGGCCCAAGTTTATGGGATGTTTGGAACTCCAGTAACCAGATGTATGAAAATTATTTCATTTCTATTTTTTATTTTATTTTAAGAAATAAGAGTTTCATTATCGACAATATTTCCATCCTTTTCTAATATCAGGTTGTCTGAAGAGATGGTTGCTTGCATAGCAGTGGAGGCAATATCAATACTAGAGCAGCTTCATTCTAGAGGGTAAACTCTCTCTCTCTGCAATGTAGTTGTATATATTAGTCTCTTATACACGTGTCTGCGCACACACAGACACAGTATGCGCGGGCACACACACATATTACTCTCTTATACACATGCAGACACAAACAACGTGCGCGTGTGTGTATCAACATCAACAATGCCTTTAACCCAAACTAAGTTTGTTTGGCGGTTCATGTAGCCATATAAAGAGAAAGTGAAAATACACACACATACATGTTAGTGTGTATATATTTTTTATATCTTCTAATTTTGTTCTTTTTCAGCTTTGTGCATGGAGATGTAAAACCAGAAAACTTTTTGCTTGGTCAGCCTGGAACACCAAATGAGAAAAAATTGTACTTAGTTGATCTTGGTTTGGGTAATTCTCCTCTCTTGCTGCTTGACGAATTTTTAAGGAAAATTTCTGTTCCCACAATAGAAACATGCATAGTTGTATTTGTTTTGACTGATGTAAGATATAGTTCTTATTCCGCTTTATTCTATATATGATTAACCTCAGCTTCAAAATGGAGGGACGCATCCTCTGGTCGTCATGTTGAATATGACCAAAAACCTGATGTTTTCAGGTAACTACTTGAGTCATCAAGTGTTTTTTTTCCCTTCCTTTTAAATTTAGCTTTTCTTCTTCGGGGCTGAGAGCTATCACTCGATATGTTTGCAAAGAAGCTCCAATTGCAGTCTCCTCTTTACTCTTGTTTGTAGGATAAAATGGCCAAGTGGTTTCAAGTTAACATTTAAAACATTTCATGCCTTATTACTCTTAGGTTCTCAGCCATAAAAGGTTAAAAGGTGAACAAAAGTACACCCTTAATATTTGCCGAATTTGTATGTTTTGCTTGTTGTGGAATGAAGAGAGGATATAGGAAGAGTTCCTGACTAGTTACCCTAAGTTTTTGATTGAATCGTTCCTATTCTATGAACAAATGATATGGTGCTATTGTTTATCATTTCATATTTTTGATCTGATGAGGGGGAAGTTTTTATTTTCCCTCTTTTTCTTTGTGCACATCTTATAATTGGAAATTTCCTGAAACTCTTAGAGCTTATATACATTTAATAGTATCTTATTACTTTTTCAGTTCTTGCAATTGTGGCAGTACATGCTCCACTGAAAATATACAGATTTCCTGAGTTTTAGAAATAAAATGATGCCAGACAACCGTTGTTAAATCTGATGTATTTGTGTGACATTTTTTGACAGGGGAACGGTACGTTATGCCAGTGTACATGCTCATTTGGGGAGGACAGGAAGCAGAAGGGATGACCTTGAGTCGTTAGCTTATACTTTAATATTCCTTCTAAAAGGAAAGCTTCCATGGCAAGGTTTCATGGTGAGTCCTTCGCTGACATTCTCGATGCACTAGAATTTGTATCTTTATATGCAATGACTGCTTGAGTTGTCTTTTATGCTCTTGTAAGCATGTCCACAAGAAACGCTATATTCTTCAAGAAAAAGATGAGACTGAGACTGAAATGTAATTTTTGAAAGTTTTTTTTTTTTTTTGTTTTTTGAGAACAAAACACAAGGATTATACTTGAAATTCAAAAAAAGCCCGGGGGGTGGGGGTGGGGGTGGTTGCCTCTCCCCACCAAAACATAAACCTAAAGCCAGGAAGGGGAAACAAAAGTAAGAAAGCAGTCTTCTTGATGAGCAGCTTCCTTGGCCAAATGATAAGAAATTTCATTCGCTTGTCTTGGTAATAAGGAGGGGGATGGTTGTTAGCCCGAATCACAAGGTAGGAATCATTTTCAATAACTAATCCTCGTACACCTCTGGAAGGAGTCATTTGAAGTCCATTGTATAGTTTTCATATACCCTCATATTTTCCTAAAATATCACGACAGGAGGATGGGATAACACATCCTTCTGTGAAATATAGTTTATCACTCTAGTACTCCATTCTTTAATTTTCAGGAGAGCTTTTTGGGACTTGAGCAATCTTTTCAAGTTTTTGGGAAGGAGAGGGTATAAATATATGATGCAGTTTGTTTTTTACATTTCAGGGGGAGAATAAAGGATTCCTTGTTTGTAGAAAGAAGATGGGAACTTCTCCAGAGATGCTTTGCTCCTTATGCCCTCCACCATTTCAACAATTTCTTGAGATGGTCACTGATATGAAATTTGATGAAGAACCCAATTACTCCAAGCTCATCTCTCTTTTTGATAACAGCATAATTTCCTCTGCATCGTTGAGGCCAATCAAAATAGATGGGGCATTGAAGGTCTGTGCTTGATTTTTTCTGTTCGGTTCACGGATTTCCACTATCCATTATAATGCTTTTGTCCTGTTGATTTCTAGGTGGGTCAGAAGAGGGGAAGATCGCCTTTTGAATTGGAAGATGGTGGACATCCTAGAAAGAAAGTTAGACTAGGTACTCCAGCCACACAGTGGATCTCAGTTTATAGTTCCCGGCCCCCAATGAAGCAGAGGTAAAGAATGAGAAATTTGGATATCGAAGTTTCCATCCGTTCTCACTCCTTTGCTCTCTTACAGCATAGTTGTCATGCAGCTCTAATACAACCAAAGAACGTGTATTTCATGTTTTATATATCAGTCAGAAATTATCTAGAAAATCTGAAAGAGAAAGGGGCATGTGCACTACTGTGATATTGATTTCGTTGTATTTTGATGCTCATTATATGGCCAATTATGGCATTCCATGCTCCACTGGTAGTTACTTGAGCCTATTATAGTATTTATTTTAGGGAATATGGAAAGTTAACCATGTCTCAAGCATCATTGGACAGAACACTTGAACTTCCTTATTCCGATTTTCTTACCTTTTTATGTGCTAGCTAGTGACGAATAATACATGATAGAGCTGCTGTAGCAAAAAAAGGGGGGGCTGGGGGAAAGATTGAATCAGGCTATAGCAGCCCGTCAAGGGAAA
>CM025780.1:54784544-54816062 GCA_014636745.2 Centella asiatica
AGAAGAAGAGGAAATAGACCAAAACTCGGGCCAATTACTATAGTACATAACTACTATATTGTGTGCACATTAATAAACTATGTTCAATTGTGTACACGAAAAGGTTGATATTAGCTTTGTGCATGCTACTCCTTAAGAGATAGTAATAAGCATTTAGTTAAAGGGTCTCGAGAGAAGAGGACCTTGAGGTTAGGGGGGACTAATTTAGATGATCCATGCCACGGGTTGGCCGAGAGAGATTGTAGCTCCTCTCTTCCATATCAATATGGCCATATTCAACACAAAGACATCATCTCTTATATATCAATGGCAATATTTATGCTGGACATTAGTAATAGCCTGCTAACTTGAACTCTTGAATGCAGATATCACTATAATGTCACAGATTGTAGGCTTTATCAGCACATAGAAAAAGCGAAAGAAGATGGTTTGCACATTAGCTCTGTAGCTTCCTCCTCAAATTTGTGGGCTGTAGTTATGGATGCAGGGACGGGGTTCACGTCCCAGGTTTATGAGATCTCCCCTGTTTTCTTGCACAAGGTAGTAGCTGCACAGTTCACTACAATTTTTCATCACACAAATGTTAGCTTTTTAAGAAGATCTTTTCTAAATTCCCCACTTTTCTCCTCTTCAGGAATGGATAATGGAGCAGTGGGACAAGAATTTTTACATCACTTCTCTTGCCGGTGCATCCAATGGCAGTGCATTGGTAATAATGTCCAAAGGTGAGTAAAACAAAATGTGGTTCTGGGATCATGTTAGTTTTGTTATGTTCCATTATACAATTATTGTTGGAAACAGTAGCATGTGGAAATTAGATTTGATGTTCATTTTATATGATTTATTTATTGGGCTTTCAATGCTTGCTGCTTTGTTCTCGTGCCAAATTTTTGCTTACATGTTTGTGTAGATTGCTTTTCCCTTTAATATGTTGGCTACTATACTTGTTAAGAAACGATGCTCAACTACCTGGCATTAGGTCCTTGTTTATCGTTAAGTTGATGTTAAAAATTAAAGTAGTCTGACTCTTAGGTACATGATCTATTCTTGAATAAATTTCTTCATGTTGCTGTTATATAGGCTCTTTTATCTCAGACAAACAATATAATTGTGTAGATGTAGCACATAAAAGTACTGGTGACCCAAAATCATTCAGTTGAATGTGTCGGTCTCTAATTGTAGATATTAAGGAGATTTTCTGCTGGTCCTCTAATGATGCCAATATTGAAAAATCACTCTGATTTCTGCTTGTCAAGAGTAAGTACTTTACTTATTTATTTGTTCTATGAAGGCACGAATCCATAACAAGCATCCAAGTTAGGTAGATGTCAGATTCATTTGGAAAATACAGTTGTAGATAGCTATCTATGTTTTAAAATATACAGATTTTATAGAGTGGGAACTTATATGATATCTACAAATAGAGCAATAAAGGTATCAGCAAACTCATGTTGTGAAAAGAAATTTTGACTTTACTCGTTGAGTGACTCTGTTTGAATTAGCTGCTTTTGTTTCTCTTTGTCATTAAGTTCTTATGTAACTTTCTCCATTTCCTTACAACCTAGTTAGTTTCACTATATTTTCCTTTTTTTATTTTTATCTTTTATAATTTCTTAAATTCTTTTCCTTCTTGCTTCTGAAGGGACAACCTATACACAGCAATCATACAAAGTTAGTGATGTATTTCCTTTTAAATGGATTAATAAAAAGTGGAAAGAGGGCTTCTCAGTCACCTCCATGACCACTGCGGGTAGCAGATGGGGAATAGTCATGTCACGTGATGCAGGCTTCTCTAATCAGGTATTATTGCATTTTTCTGTTTGTTATTTTCCTTACCAAAATCTG
Organism: Centella asiatica; assembly: GCA_014636745.2. Classification (NCBI taxonomy): domain Eukaryota; kingdom Viridiplantae; phylum Streptophyta; class Magnoliopsida; order Apiales; family Apiaceae; genus Centella; species Centella asiatica. The sequence goes on from CM025780.1 coordinate 54,786,390, forward strand.
CTCTTGTTAATCTTATTTCTTTGCTCCGTTTCAGGTGGTTGAACTTGATTTTCTCTATCCTAGTGAAGGGATTCATAAGAGGTGGGAGAATGGATACCGAATTACGTCAGCTGCTGCAACTACAGATCAAGCTGCTTTTATTCTAAGTTCATCCAAAAGGAAATTGCAAGATGTGACACAAGAAACTTTGCGAACATCTGCTTTTCCCAGCACTCATGTTAAGGTACTTTTCATTAAATGTGGTGTTTGAGCGCTTTCATTTGTGGAAGACAAATACCACAAAAGTGTATACATTCGGACTGTATTACTATACATTCTTGTTATTCTCGGAGATGTAGATTGAGACACCGTCAACCCTTATAAATCACAAGGGATAGAATAACAATCAGAAACTACAAGAAAAAAGAGTAATACTATATACTCATAATACAGGACAGTCTATTATGGTACGAATTGTTTCATGCTGAAATATGGTTGCTTCCTCCAAGCATAGAATTTAATTGCCAGTCCTGTTTGTGTCACTACACCGCAGAATTGTTTATATCTCATTGTTATAGATATCGATCGCTTCTGCTCGTCTTTCCTGATCACGTCACCAAAAGAAACAGCTGGTCTACTTTTCTATGTTGAAATTTTTCCCACATTATTCATCACAGTTGGTATTACTTCTATCTTCTGTCTGTACGGGAGCTGTCTTGAGCAACCGCTTAGTGGTGAAGCATATTCAATATACTTCAAAGTTTTAGTTATTTTGCGTATATTAAAGAAGATTGAAGCATTTTCAACATACTTCTATGTTCATAAATAGATTGTGGATAACTATCATATACCCAAGCATCTAGTGTTGTCATGTTGTGTTTTAGCTGTAATAGCTACTTGTATATTTGGCAGGATAAATGGTCAAGAAATCTGTATATAGCAACCATTTGTTATGGGCGAACAGTATCTTGAGGTCTTGGATTTGCACCAAGGAACTTCAACTTGGGGGTATGTTATACTTCAATTATTTTATTATTTGAAACAATTGCATCAATTAATTATACGAAAAAGATCATTTTCTATTACCTTGAATTCTTTAATTAGGTGCTCATAGTTGGTGCTGGAGCTTAATGTAAGGGAGGACCAGGAAAAACCAAGGCAATCCATGTACAAACATGCACCCAATCGGACCCCAAAATTAAACTAATGGGTCAACGCATAACCATGTATATATAGCCTTTTAACTCACACTTTGCAACTGATGTGGGATGGTGTTTCAGACCAACAAATATCCCTATTTCACATGTGTGTTGCTCCGCTCAAGTGTGAATTACTGCTCTCAATTGCATCAGCTTAAGATTTACATGAGCCCCAAACTTCATGCTATGCTTCCGCTAACATAGCGAGACCAAGTTCATTCCGAACGTTGGTCCTGCAGCAAACAACGAACCTAGGTTTTGATACCAGTTTATTAAGGAACCAGTGGAAAAACCAAGGCAAACCATACAGAAACATGCACCAAATCTGACCCAAATAGCCTTAGCTAATGGGTCAAGGTATAACCATGTATATATAGCCTTTTCTAACTCACACTTCGCAGCTGATGTGAGACCGACGCTTAGGGGTTGATTGAAAGATAAACATGAATATTTTCTGGGATTTTGTGATTTGTGAAGTTAGCACTATGATTAAATGGTTAGAGTCTAGCTACTGAGGTCTTTGGCATATATAGTCCTTTTGATTGCTTTCCCTATAGATAACTCCTGCATGAAAATATACCTCACATTTAGTTGTTAGTGTCTCTTGGATCTATGAATCAAAATTTTTCTTAAATACCAGAGTATTAATTTGCTAACATTTTACGTGTAGTAGTTATTATCTTTTTTGTTCCTTTATGCAGAAGTTAAGACTTTGATATTTCACAGGTTGATGATTACTATTGCGAATAAATTCAACTACTGCCCTCCGTTGACGATGTAGAGAATTGGAGTATGGTATCATAACTTGGTGGTCCTTATGGAGATAACTTGTCGTGGAATGTGCAATCTGCCGAGATAATTTTCATTAGCATTCCTCGTCTTACCGTAAACCTCACCTAAAAGAAGACTCCCCTAGTCTACTTCAGGTATGTGAAATAAGTATCTGAGATACAGTCCGTACGGATGAGGACAACAAATATGATGAGATATGTGCTCCTTTTTCTTCTTTTTGCGGGGTTAAAACTCAGAAGTTTACCTCATAGAGAAAATCTTCCTGTCATACTGGTAAGTTAGTATTACGTGCCGTGCCAGGAGTCGCACCGATGTAACTGCTATACAGTTACAGTCGCCTATATTAACAGTTATAACTGTATCCATTGCCAAAACACCAGAAACATTTGTTTCCGAAGTGAAATAAATAAGCATTATTGTGTGGGATTGTTTAATGATTTTCTTGTTAGTACTTGTTTTTGTTATCAGCCTAGAATTAACCAAGATTGTTCTCTTCTTTTTTTCTTGCAAGACTGCGTAGATATCCATCGCTGTTATACAGTATCGTGTAAAATCATGTTGCTTATTCTACGACACGAAAAATGTACATCTTCTATCATTATCTGCTACTTCGAGATTATTGAGCAGTACATAATTAATACTATGAAATAATGAAGTTGATTTGGGAAGAGTAGATCATTTAACTAAAATTTACTCATTTCATGCTCCGTTCATGGATAAAAAAAATGAGAAGATAACAATGTGGAGGAAATAACTAATTTGTTTCATCATTTCTCTTCAATTTATTTTCTTTTCTTCTTTCTTCAAAAAATTCAAATATGCTCCCAATTTTTTTCTCTCCCCGTTCAATCTAAACTGCAAGAACGAGTGTACCAATATGATGTACGTATTCCTCCGGGAAAGTTACTTGGTCAAACATCTACTTTGTAACTATAATTGTATTAAAAATTCAATATAATGGTAAAGAAAGTCATACAGAGTATTTTTCAACTGGTTTAATTTCAAAAAAAAGAAAAGAAAAGCATGCAACAAATCATATTTTGGATCGGTGTAACTCATTTGTTTTTACCGTCCAAACAAATACAGATGACTTTTAGTCCTGTACGCAAACGCCCTTTAGTCAAAAGAAGGGACCTAAGTATTTACACATCTATTCTATAAAAACCAACTCACATATAGAAAAAACTACAAATTATACATAATGGCAAATTTGGCAATGCCACAAGTTCATTTCCATAGCTAGCTTATACATGCATAATTAAAGCATAAGTAGTAGTAGTACTCCATATGGATGTCAATAAATGGAGTATTTCAAGGAGTAGAAGTATACATTTCGGCCGCCGACATAATGAGTTTGAGCCTTTGGCCAGTGCATCCCCGGCGGAGATGGCGGTTGCCGGTGGATCAACGTGCGGTTTGCCGAAGTGGAAAGTGGTGTGGAGGAAACTAAAGAGAGAAAAAAACAAGATGTTCAAGAGTTCATCACTACATAATCGGCATATGCCTTATGATGAACACACTTATCACCAAAATTTTGATCAAGGATCCACTGATCATTGGGACGACGAACCCGATATCCTCGCTCGGTCGTTTTCGGTTAGGTTTTCTGATCGATCAAATATAATGTAAATTATTTTTCGCTCTTCTATACAAAATAAACAAATTAATTAATTATCGGCGACAGCTTTTTGTAAATCACTCGACACGTACAATTTCAATAAGTTTTTTTTGTCGTGATAAATTTGTATTTCTTTTCTTACGTATGATGTTGAAGAGATTGATTCTAAATTACATAAGCTAATCATATGCAACCATGTTGATATAGAATGAAATAGCTGATACATGAAAATAATTTAGAGTACTAAAATCTGATTACTTGGTAACACTTTTTAATTGGTCCATTTTCTCCATTTAAACCTGTAAAGGATGGGATAGATTTGAAAATCTTAAAGTAAATGTCATCGGCTCAGAACTTTTGTCACACTTTCTAGAGATTAAAGACGTGGAATTACTCATTTATGGATGACACACTACCTACCAATATTGACAATTATGATTTCTTGGAAACATATCCTACGCTGTTTCCTTGGCCTTTTTTTTTTTGGAATTATATTTCAAAATGTTATTTTGTATTTTTGTGAAAATTTAAAATTTTATTTGTACTCAATTGATCTTGATTGTAATATGATTAATATTATAAAATATATTAAAATTCTAACAAAATAAACTCTTTATTGTATAAAAAGAGAAAACAAGAAATAAATGATAGTTGACCTGAATTACTTGAGTAGTTACATAATTTCTATAATATTCGTCAAATTATTAGCCAATATTTTTTTAATAATCGATCTCACATAGTTCACCAATCCTCTATACGATTTAGTTATCTCAATTTTTGTAAATCTAATTGTATAGAAACTGTATCAAATTATAATATATCTCATCATTACCATAAACTAACGGTTAGGATACAATTACTTATTTCTTGTGCCCTCATATAAAAATCTTGATAAACTTTGTACATAAATTTGATTTCACAATCTTATTACAAACAAAATAGATGTAAGTTTTTTTTTTTGTTAAATGGAGAGAGTATATTTTCCTTTTGCAAAATTGGAATTTTCATAAAAGATATGATTTTTCTTGATCCTGTATCACGAGATCTAACGGCTTTCTTTTTTTCTTTTTCTTTTATTTTATAATATATCATTTTTCTTGATCCTGTATCACATGCGATCTATATATTTCTTTATCTAATCTTATATAAACATCACAAACTGCTAATAAAATGTGTAACCGAAAAATACTTATTAAAAAAATTCAGTTTGTAGAATTATTTTTAGAAAAGAAAATTCATATCTTATTGAAAAAAAATGGTGATATTGTTCCTCCATGATCAAGAATTTTGATTTTCTGTCATAAAGACACTTAAGCTTGAAAAAAAATTCTGATTAATTAACAAAAATATTTTCTTGAGAAAAAATTAATTAGGAGTAGTTGCTTATAGGAAAAAAAATTACTTGCTTATTGTATATGTCGAAGTTGATTTATACCGTACATTTTTTCAGTTCGTGAATAATTAGCTTGACGTATGAAAATAATTTCTTAAATCCCCCCCACATACTATATACTTTTCTGTTACAAAAAGAAAATGCAATTTAGTTCTAACGGTATAATATACGCAGTACTTGTTTTTATATTTAGTTTGACTCGTTTGAAATGTAATAAACCTCTTAATTAATTTTTCATTTTTTCTGACACACTATGTTACTAGAAATAATTACATGAACTAAAATTTAATATATCTATATCATCTGAAATTTCCATCTTCTTAATGTACTTCAAATCAAGTTCTGTCTCTCTTGTAAAAAAAATAAAATTACTAGTTCTTAATTAGAAGCCAATATTACGAAATAAAACATAGTTCGAATCTTCTTCTTGTTGTTTTTCAGGAAATATCTATACATTAGCGTATCTATATCACGATATGTAGTACTTAAATCTAATAATATATATAATTCAGAGTCTTTTTTTTTTTGTGAATTACATTAGTAGTGTTAAATCAAAAATCAATATTATGAAATTAAATATAGTTCGAATTTTCTCCTTGTGTTCCAGGAGATGTCTGTACATTAAGGGTATGTATATATATTGCGTAAGGCTAAAATTTAATTAATATGTTATTGTACTTCAAAAATCGAATTCTCCCATTTTTTGAATAAAACGAGCACGTAAGTCAATATAATGAAATAAACAAAGTTGGAATACTCTTCTTGTTTCCTAGGAAATGCCAATGTCTATACAATAGTATATATCCACATTTATTGTTGTATGAAAAGAGGGAATATGTAATTTCCATTTTCACGTTAATTTATTTTTCTGGTTGCAACTAAATAGACAAGTGAGCTGGATTAACATATAATGTAGTATTTTGGATTAACATATAATCGCTATAGAATATATAGTTTGGTGCAGGCCTACAAGTTTGGTAACTGCCAGGGCAAATTTATTATTTGGGGTCGAAAATTATTGGTACGATTCTTTTATATGACTAAATAATTTTTGGTTATATAAAATTTAGATTGAGGAGAGATTTTTAAACTCGGATTAAAATATGCATGTTAAAGATTTAAAAAATGTTTATAATGATACTTATAGTTTGTAAATCGTAAGCATACAATTAGTAATAATTAAAATGCTTTTGTACCAAATAATAATAATATTTAAAATGCTTTCGTTTAGATGATATAATATACTTAATATTCCTATTTTGAGCCAAGTGTATAAAGTTTAATGACAAAATATATTACTATAATTTTCTCTACTCCTAAATAATCTCACATCTCCTCGAAACAATGATTGTATATATTCATAAAAGTCTATTAGAACAATTCTTAAAATCCTTAAAACAATTATAATTCTTAAAATATAAAACAAAATTTTTATATCTTCATTTTAATTATAATTTTTGGAAAACATTTTAGAAACTCAAAACTAGTAAACATCCTACAACAATTATTATAGAAATCTGACGGCCTGTGGTGCTGATGCCTTTCGAAGAAAAGAGTTCCCATGTGCTTGGTTTTTTCCACAACCATGTGCTTGTTTTTTTCACAAACATGATAGTGTTTTGTTTGTTTGATGGTAAATAATAAATAAGTAAATTGTAGTATTTCAATTCTTTACTAAATTTTTTTATTAATTATATAAAAACAAAACGACGTTCATAAGCATCTTACTTGCCCCGGGAAGAGCATAAGATAAGCATATTTTACGACAAATATAAAGAGAGCAGCTTATTACATCAACCATTATATATATAGAGAGTTCTTCATCTCTCTCTCTCTCTCTCTCTCTCATATTTCTTTATGACTTTATCTTCCAATTAAGAGAGTCAGAGTCTTAGAGAGAGAGAGAGTCCTAGAGAGAGAGATATGGCAGTTCAAAGCAATGGAAGTTCAAAACCTGTGGCTAAGATTCCTGAAATAAAGTTCACAAAACTATTCATTAATGGAAGTTTCATTGATTCTGCTTCAGGTTTCTTTCTCACTTTTTTCTTTCTCACAATATGTGCTCACTCGACCTTAAAGTTTTGGCATTCAATTCTGCTGTTACATAGCATTGTTACATCTACTGGTACGAGAATTAGTATTAATAAACAAGTTGAAAATTAATTATTGATAATAATTATATTCAAAAAATGCACTTGTTATATTTAAAAAAGACACTTGTCATCGATTATCTTTTTTAAAATAATAAAAAACTCTCTATGATAGTTGTTAATGAATACTTAAATATTGAGGCAGTAACATAATTCACAACAAGAAGTCGAGTTCTTGAAGTACATATACTTGAGTTGAAGTTTTTCAATATTACGAACCATAAATATTTTGAGCAAATATAGGATTTTTTAGTTTTTTTTTTAATTTATGGGGCGGGTGATATAGGTCCTACCGGATATTCTTTCTAAGGGGGTGTAAGATGTTAATATTACATATTTTCGTCTAAAATAGCCAAATATGAGTAATAAATATAATAATTATTAAAACTAAACTAAAATCGGGGAGATGAAATTTCAGACACCAGGTTGCTCATATTCTGACCACACAGAGAACCTTAAATTTAGAAACCACAAGTTTCAAGATCTTCTTCATAAGTAATCCGGTCTTTTATGTGAACTATAAAGTTCCACATGAAGTCTTTTGTGTAATTGGAAAAATTGATATCCTCCGTAAATGACTATTACTTCAAGTATTTTTAAATCAAACTTAGTATACATTAGATATTTTATAATATTTAATAAAAATAAGAAATTAAAAATATTTTAACCAAAATTCCATATAAATAAGAAATTGAAATTTTATAAAATATATAACATGTACTGAATATTATTTAAAAATACCTGAAACAACAATTATTTCTGGAGTAGGATTATTCAATTTTATTAGGCACAATTTGCCAGTAAAAAGTCAAAATATAAATGAGACTGTTCCTTGGAATTGTGAGAATATAGAGAAGATGTGATATTTAGTATTTGATTAATGTTTGAATCTAAATCAAAATAATAGGGAAGACATTTGAGACAATAGACCCAAGAACAGAGGAAGCGATAGCAAGAATTGCAGAAGGAGACAAGGAAGATATTGATTTGGCTGTTAAGGCTGCTCGTGATGCTTTTGATCATGGCCCATGGCCCCGTTTACCTGGTTGTGTATGTACTTGCTTTCTAATTTTAAATATATATACAAATATATGGTATATTACATTTCATCTGTTCCACAAAAAAAACATTTAAACTTTTAATGATTCTTAATTTTGTATATTTAACTAATAATTAAATGTACAAATAATAAGTTTTTCTCATAAAATTTGTTATGAATCTTTAAGTTATGACAAGATCTATACGTTTGTAATTGAAAGTTTTTTAATTATAGCAAAATAACAAAAAAAAAAAATTTCAAATTGAACTCTTTTTTGAACAAATTTTATGAGAAAAACTTATTATTTGTACATTTAATTACTTTTGTTGTTTTAGTTATTTAGTTTTTTATTGGAAAGGAGGGAGTATTTTTCTGCAAATGGATTACTTTTGTTGTTTTAGTTATTTAGTTATTTAGTTTTAGTCGATATAATTAAGAAAATATAGGCTATTTATGCTCCTGAAAACACTACTTTCATGCTAAGGTACACTGTTTAGTACATGCAAAGCATGGAGCTCAGTTTGAAATTAGTGTTAGTAAAACTGGAATATTTAAACCATATATGGAGTATAATCCACCACTAATTCAATGTCTTATTATTTCATATTTCCAAATGAATCAGGACACTTCTGAATTAGAAAATAAGTAAATTTGACATTCAAAAAGTCCACCTTTATCTTATTTTTGAGAAGGGATGGACTACTTATTTGCTCAAGAAAAGGAACTTTTTCATGTAATGTGCGCGAGTTTTTAGGCTCCTATGACATCTATTTATACGTATTTCGGTTCTAAATGGCAATAATATATGTATGATGTAACAAGTGGAAGCTATATTTGTAGTGTGGCTAATACAGTCCAATTTATTATCAGGAGAGGAGAAAGTTAATGATGAAATTCGCAGACTTAATTGAAGAAAATGCAGAAGAATTAGCTGCCCTGGAAACAATTGATGCCGGGAAGTTGTTCGCTGTGGCACAGTTTGCAGAGATTCCTTCTGCAGTAGGCACTCTTCGTTATTTTGCTGGTGCAGCAGATAAAATTCATGGAACGACATTAAAAATGTCTAGTCAGCTTCATGGGTACACGTTGCGCGAGCCTATTGGTGTTGCCGGGATCATCATCCCCTGGAACTACCCCAGCATCATGTTTTTCTACAAAGTTAGTCCGGCTTTAGCTGCCGGATGCACCATGGTTGTCAAGCCTGCTGAGCAGACGCCGCTCACTGCTCTCTACTATGCTCATTTAGCTAAGCTGGTGCGTTTATTTTGTGTTTTCTGATAAATATAACAACGTCATTTTACTAATTGCAGTTGTTAATAAATTCAGGATGGTGTATGAGTATGTGTTCTTGCCTGAAGATAAGTAAATAAATTAATAATCCGATAATTTAGAGGAGAGAATGCGCTTCTTCTGAGATTTTCTGATGGATGGTTTCCTTTCGATTGTGATCAGGCTGGTATTCCTGATGGAGTGCTCAACGTCGTAACAGGATATGGACCGACAGCTGGTGCTGCCCTCTGCTCACATATGGATGTTGACAAAGTAATCACGCTTGAGACTTCCTGATTTGCAGGAACCCTTTTTGGGGTGTTTTTGTCAGTTTTCTTATGATGCTAATTTTTTTTTGCGATATTTAGATCGATTTTACAGGTTCAACTGAAGTGGGGCGTCTAGTAATGCAGGCTGCAGCTTTGAGCAATTTGAAACCTGTGTCTCTTGAATTGGGTGGGAAGTCCCCTCTCATAATTTTTGATGATGCAGACGTGGACACAGCTGCAGATTTGGCATTATTTGGTGGTTTTGTTAACAAGGTACATTGTTGTTTCGACGTCTTATAATTAAGTGTGCGGAACTAATTGTAACAAATTTCATTCTGTCACTCATTTCTCAGGGAGAAATTTGTGTGGCAAGTTCTCGGATATTTGTCCAAGAAGGCATTCATGATGTATTTGTCAAGAAGCTAGCAGAGAAAGCCAAATCATGGGTTATTGGGGACCCTTTTGATCCTTGTACGCGTCACGGACCCCAAGTAAGACATTTGTTTTGAACTTCCGGCGACTATACTATGGCCTAAAAGCAATAATAGAACTCAGATCTTTCCACGAGACTGTTAAAAGTTAAAATGAACCAATGGAGCTTTCATACATGACAGGTAGACAAAAATCAGTACCAAAAAGTTCTTTCATATATTGAGCATGGCAAGAGAGAAGGGGCAAATTTGCTAACTGGTGGCAAGACTTGTGGCGTGAAGGGATACTATATTGAGCCCACAGTATTCACGGAAGTTAAGGTACTAAATCCCTCCCATTGAAACTCCCAATTTCATGTTAATTATAAGCCTAAAACCAACTAATACGATTGTTCTTTCTTAGGATGATATGCTTATTGCCAAGGATGAAATCTTTGGCCCTGTCCTCTCTCTCATGAAGTTCAAGTAAGTCACAATCTGGTTCGTTCTGTCTTTGTTGATGAGATACATTTCACGTGAGATACGTTTCAAAAATGAGATCTTTGAAATGACCAATTGTCTAAATTCGATCACTCTCCGTACGACATCAGGACCATTGAAGAGGCAATCAAGAGAGCCAATGCCACGAGATACGGACTAGCTGCTGGAATTGTGACAAAGGACTTGAACATTGCCAACACTGTCTCGAGATCGATTCGAGCTGGTATTATATGGATCAACTGTTACATTGCTTTTGATCCAGATTGTCCTTATGGAGGCTATAAAATGAGTGGATTTGGAAGAGATCTTGGATTACAAGCTCTTGACAAGTATCTTCAAGTCAAATCTGTTGTAACTCCATTACATAATTCTCCCTGGCTTTAGAGCATTCACATTTTGGCTTTGTATACAAAATCTGAAATCCAGTTTCAGATTACTCGAATCAAATCACAAATTCACAATTACAATTCCATGTAATTTCATATGTTCTTCAGATTACAAGATTTTTATTTCAATTAGCTTAAATCAAAGTTGAAAACTTAGCAGAAGAAGAAATTCAATTTCTTTTAACAAACAGCGATTCCATTGCAGTTAAGGTTTTACAACTTCAATCATTCCGATCACACCTGTTAATCCCAAATTCAAACCCTAACCATCAAATCCAACAACACTTCTTCTTCTTCTTTTTTTTTTTTGTTATTTACAAGTTTTATTTTATACGAATTACTTGTGATTGATCTTTCCTCTAAGTTTAACACCAAGCACTCTCTCCATTTTCGCCAACACCGCCTGATTCGGCACCGCCTTCCCGTTCTCGTATTCCTGAACCACCTGTGGCCTCTCGTTGATCTGCTTCGCCAGCTCCGCTTGGCTCATCTTCTTCTCGATCCTCGCCTTCTGAATCGCCTGTCTCACCTCCGTTGACACTCTTCCAAGCGCCGCCGGCTCCTCCGCCTCGTCAAGCTTCCTCGCGTCGACCACAGGCGCCGCCGCCGTGGCTGATTTCTTGTTGAGACCGCCGGTGGATTTCTTTACGGTCTCGACTTGAGCGCCGGTGCGAAGAGCTTTGTTGACGGCCTTTGGGTCGCGAAGTTCCTGAGCCTTGGGCTTCGCCTTGTGTAGAACCACGGGCTCCCAGTCTTGCGTCGCCAGACCTGCAAACCTATTCGGCATTGTCGGAGATTCGCCGGAAAACAAAACTCAGATATCAACTAAAATGACAATTTTGGGGGAGAGATTGATGAAACGGTTGATGATGGAGAGAAAAAGGGAGAGGTTTATATAGTAGGTGAGGGTCTGGAAAGTTCTGGTGGTTTCAAGACGAGAAGGGGGAATTTGTTTCTCTGGAAGCTTCCTGCGTATGGGGTATTAATATTGGATATATTGAATTTGTTGCCCAAGTAAACTTGTCATACAAGGACATTAAAATAAAAAAAATAGTGTATCTCTTTCATTGGATGATAACAAATCTCTTGATTTTAAAGTCTTACATCATCAACGGCACGTAGAAAGATTTTAAAATCTGGTCGAATTTTATTTTGGTACATATTGTTTTTTTGTTACTCCCTCCATTTAGATTTACATATAATATATTCTCTTTTATATATTATTTTTAAGTTTTAATAAAATATTAATAACTTAATTTTTTATATTTCTCCTGTATTTAGTACTCCCTCCATTTTGTTATTTATTGCCTAACTTTAATTTACGTAATTTGAGATGAATTTTTACATATATTAAAATTTTTATTTTATTTTTAAAAAATTAATAATCAAACATATTTTAAATGAAGATTATTTTTAAAATAAAAATAAAATATTTAACATATATAACAATTCACTTGAAATTACGTGAAAAAAATTAAACGACAACTCAAAAAATAGAGGGAGTATTAATTTGTTTGTCTTTTATTATTTCCAATAAACTTTCAAATGATCAAGTTGAACTTCTATAATTTTTTTAACCAATTAAACATATAACTAATACATTTTTTAATAAGCGTATTTTTCTTTAAAATGACATGTAAAAGAGAAAGAGGAGAGTATAAAGAATTTAAGTGAGAGAATTATCCATGCGATGCAATTATTATTAAATATAAAGAATTTAAGTGGGAGAATTATCCATGCGATGCAATTATTATTAAATATAAAGAATTTAAGTGGGAGAATTATCCATGCGATGCAATTATTATTAAATACGCATGACAAATCCTATTGTACAATATGATTCGTCATCGATATACATTTAGTTATCGTTACAGTTAGATACAAATAAGTATCACAGTTTATTTGTGGCTCCAATTTTTAATATGATGAGTAATAACATTACATATCATAAACAGATACCCCCACACATATTCATTATTTTCTTATCCGTAAAATTTAATTTTCTTAGAACCTAAAAAGGGGGCATATGCACTAGATATACAACTCTGTATTGAATAATCTATATGATATGAGCCAAAAATAACAAGTTTTAAGTATAATAAATACAATATAATTAATAATGAGGTCCGTAAGACCCATAACGGTTATGTATCTATATTCAATGTATCCAAAATAGGGGATGACTTGAGTGTTTATAAATAGAGGTTAGACAACAACATACTAGGTAATTAATTTTTTCCATACAGTTTTTGCTTCTTCTTTTGAGGCCTTACGGGAAGATTTTTTTGCAAGTTAGAAAGACATTAAATTCGCGGTTAAACGGAATTAAATTCGCAGTCAAATGAAAAACAATTAGGATATTTTGTAACCCTAACCCACGTAATTTGACGTATCACTATATATGTTTCAATTGAAAAATGTGATGAAACAAAACATTATCTTATTACCACTCGCCATTTACTTCCACCAACAGAACTGAACAATATATTAGGAGAGATGAAAGGTGGAAGAAATCTTCAAATACTCATTTTTAACCATTCAAATAAAGTGACAAAATTTACAACTTACATATCCATTTTAATTATCCTCGTGTTTACCTTTCAATCCGCCTATCTTTTCACTAATTCCCCGACTTACATGATCTTACCAAGATTCAGAAAACACAATTTTCTTGGTTCCCAAAACACTCCCATTTTCAATCAATTTTCTTAACAGTTTCAACCTGTCACTAAAAATATATTAGTCATTTCAAGAACAAATTTTGTACAGTGTGCATAAAAAGTTGTACATTATAAACCGTTTTCGAAACTCTTAAACCTGTTTTTTCACCTGTGAATTGCAAGAAATAATAATGGAAGAGGAGGAGGAAAAGAAAAAGATGAACAAAATCAAGAGGAGAGAGCTAGGACTTTCATGCATGTTAAACACAGAAGTGGGAGCAGTTATAGCTGCCATTCGTCGAAAATCCGATATGCATCCTCATTTTTCTTCACCAGAAGATCATTATGATACCCCCACAATCCAATCTTTGAAATCTTTGAGATCACTTATTTTCACTCCATTACAAGAATGGAGGACTATGGATCCATCCCTTTATCTTTCTCCATTTCTTGATGTGATCGAAAGTGATGATGTCTCGGCTGCTGCAACGTCTGTGGCTCTTTCATCAATTCTCAAGATCTTCAGAATAGACATCTTTGATGAGAAAACTCCAGGGGCTAAACAGGCAATAGAGTCAGCTGTGACCGCGGTTACTGGCTGCAGACTTGAAAAGACTGATGTAAACTCCGAGGATGCTATCATGATGAGGATTTTACTTGTTCTTATCGCAATTATTAGGCATCCTGCTTCAGCTCTGCTCACAGATCATTCTGTTTGCACCATTGTGAATACGTCTTTTCAGGTTGTCCAACAGTCTGCTCATCGAGGAGATTTGCTTCAACGTGGTGCAATGTACACAATGCACGAGTTGATTCAGACTATTTTTGCGAGATTGCCTGATATTGAGGTGAAAGAGTGCGAGAATTCAGAATCTGATACTGAGGAAGATACTGGGTTGGATTCGCGATGTGGGATACGTTCAGCCATTGATATTTTTCAGTTTTTGTGTTCTTTGTTGAATGTGGTTCAAGTTCACCATGTGGAAAATGAAATGGTACCTGGTGTGACGCACCAAACTGCTGATGAAGATGTACAGCTTTTCGCGCTTGTTTTGATCAATTCTGTTATAGAATTAAGTGGTGACAGCATTGGGAATCACCCAAAATTTCTAAGGATGATTCAAGATGATCTTTTTCACCATTTGATTCACTATGGAATGAGATGTAGTCCACTTATTTTATCCATGATCTCCAGCATTATCCTCAATATTTATCACTTTCTTCGCAAGTAAGAAGTTTAATTTTTCACTCTTTAGGATGTAATTATAGCTTTCTTTAGCTGCTGAACACATTCAAAATCTTGGCAAGTTAAAAAGCTTGTGTTGATTTCTACAGATCAGTTCGTCTTCAACTAGAGGCATTCTTCTCATTTGTGTTGCTTAGAGCAGCAAGTTTGGGAAATTCAGTTCAACTCCAAGAAGTTGCAGTTGAAGGCATTGTAAATTTTTGTAGACAGCCATCATTCATAATTGAAGCTTATGTGAATTATGATACTCATCCCATTTTTCGCAATATTTTTGAAGATGTGGGGAAGCTACTATCTATGCATTCATTCCCAACAAATGGCCCTTTTACTAGTTTACAAGTTCAGGCCTTTGAAGGCTTGGTAGTCATTCTTCATAACATTGCTGACAACGTTGATAAGGAAGATGATTCGAGCCCTTCAGGTCCATACCCGGTTGAAGTTTATGACTATCAACCTTTCTGGGAAGAGAGAGAAAGAGATCCCAATAATTTGGAGAGTTGGATAAATTTTGTTCGAGTAAGAAAGGCGCAAAAAAGAAAGATTTTGATTGCAAGTAATCACTACAATCGCGATGATAAGAAAGGTTTGGAATATTTGAAGATATCAAACTTGATTTCAGATCCTCCTGATCCAAAAGCCTATGCTATGTTCTTTAGGTACACTCCAAGGCTAGACAAGACCATGATTGGAGATTATCTTGGTGACCCTGATGAGTTTCACCTTGCAGTCCTAAAAGAATTTACTGCTACTTTTCAGTTTTCTGGGATGACTCTTGACGCTGCTCTTCGGACTTATTTGGAGGCCTTTCGGTTGCCGGGAGAGTCTCAAAAGATCCATAGAGTAATTGAATCGTTTTCTGAGCAGTTCTATGACCAACAATCCTCAGAAATTTTCGTGAGCAAAGACTCCGTTTTCGTGCTATGTTACTCCCTCATTATGCTCAACACTGATCAACACAATCCCCAAGTGAAGAAAAAGATGACAGAAGATGAGTTTATTCGGAACAATAGAGCAATTAACGGTGGTAAAGATCTTCCGAGAGAGTACTTGTCCGAGCTTTTTCACTCCATTGCAACAAAAGAAATTACAATTTTTGGCCAAAATGGTGCAACTGTAGACATGAATCCTAGCAGATGGATCCAGCTGATAAACAGGTGTAAAAAGATGGACCCTTTCATAATGTGTGACATGGATCGTCGTTTGGGAAGAGATATGTTTTCTGTTATTGCTGGTCCATCAGTTGCAACTCTTTCAGCAATCTTTGAGCATTCGGATGATGAAGAAATGCTTCATGAATGTACTGAAGGATTGTTTTCGATAGCCAGAATTGCTCAGTATGGACTTGAAGATACTCTTGATGAACTTCTTGCTTCATTTTGCAAGTTTACTACACTTTTGAATCCTTATGCTTCTGCTGAAGAAACCTTGTATGCATTTAGCAATGATACGAAGCCGAGAATGGCTACTCTGGCAGTTTTCACTATCGCAAACTGTTTCAAGGACTCAATCCGAGGGGGCTGGAGGAACATTGTGGATTGTTTGCTAAAACTTAAAAGGCTTAGACTACTTCCACAATCTGTTGTAGAACCTGAAAATTATCCATCTTCCATTGATGGAGACGAAAAGTCCGAGTCTGGTGTGGCTTTGCCAGTTCAAGATGCTAAACTTAACAAGAGAGGACACGGTTCTGGGCTGATGGGTCGGTTCTCACATATTCTATCAGTGGAAAGTGTTGAAGAATCTTTAAACCTCGGCATGAGTGAATTTGAGCAGAACTTGAAAGTCATTCAACAATGTCAAATTGGAAACATTTTTAGCAATAGTTCAAGTTTACCTGATGAGCCGCTGCAGAATCTTGGGCGTTCGCTCATTTTTGCTGCTGCTGGGAAAGGCCAAAAATTTAGTACACCTGTTGAAGAAGAAGAAACAGTAGGATTCTGTTGGGATTTGCTCCTCACTGTTTCTTCTGTAAACATTCACAGATTTTCTTCATTTTGGCCTAATTATCATGACTATCTTTTGACAGTTGCTCAGTTCCCATTTTTTTCCCCAATCCCATTTGTAGAAAAAGGGATTGTAGCCCTTGTGAAGGTTTGCCTCAAGATCTTGGCTTCAAACAGATATGAGAAACTCTCAGAAGAGTTCATCTTTGTATCAATAAACTTGATGTGGAAACTTGAAAAAGAAATACTTGATACATGTTCGGAGTTTTTAACACAATCAGTGAACAAAATTCTGATGGAATACCCTGCAAATGTGCAAACGCAACTAGGATGGAAAACGTTGCTTCATTTGCTGTCGATCACAGGCCGCCATCAAGAAACCTATGATCAAGCAGTTGAGACTTTGATCACATTAATGTCCGATGGGACACACATTTCTAGGACTAACTACGCCTATTGTATAGATTGTGCATTTGGTTTTGTTGCCCTCAGAAATAGTCCTGTGGAGAAGAACAAGAAGATAATGGACATGATGGCAGAATCAGTGAACAATCTGGTGCAGTGGTTTAGAAGTGGATACTCAGATCCTGGAAGTAACGTGAGCACCTCTTCCACAGATGATAACACAAAAGCTCTGGCTTCCTCAAACTTTACTGCAAACCTGTTTGTCAAGTTGGGGGAATCACTGAGAAAAACGAGCTTAGCAAGGCGAGAAGAGATAAGAAATCATGCAATTGTCTCTCTCCAGCGAAGCTTCGCTTTAGCCGAGGAACTATATTTCTCTCCATCCAACATCATAAATTGTATCAACCTTGTAATTTTCGCGATGGTCGATGATTTACATGAAAAGATGCTAGAGTACTCAAGAAGAGAGAACGCTGAGAGAGAGACGAGAAGTATGGAAGGGACATTGAAGCTTTCGATGGAGCTTTTGGCAGATGTATATTTGCAGTTCTTGACACCGATATCAGAAAGTCCTGGGTTTAAAACATTCTGGTTGGGAATATTGAGAAGAATGGATACATGTATGAAGGCTGATTTGGGAGTTTATGGGGTGTCAGATATGCAAAATATGGTGCCAGAGCTGTTGAGAAAAATTATTGTAGCAATGAAGGCTAAGGACTTGTTACTGCCAACAGAAGGTGATGACTTATGGGAGATCACTTATATTCAGATACAGTGGATTGCTCCTTCAGTGAAGGATGAACTGTTTCCTGATGTCGCCTAAGATGTGCAATGACATATAAACCATTCAGTTTTTGTTAGAAGTTGAAAATTGTGCATATTAATACAGAATCATAGACTTTCATGTATTATTTGTACTTGTTTTAGACACTGATGAATATTGTTTCCGTCGTACATGTGAATCCTAAGGGTAGTAATGCTAAGAAAATACCTTTGTAATGCCCCATAATCAGTATATTTTGTTGGCTTGTTACTGTCCCAGAAATTGTGTATACACGTGTATGATTCAGTCTCGAGTTTGGTAGTATTGTGTATGCCATTAAGACTACCAAGAACTATATTTCATAAAACGAAACTTCATTCTGAAATTCGCAAACAGGGCCATGAGGAAAGCAAGAAAGCACTTACATCTGAAGCATTCAACCATACTGAATAAGAGCATCAAATACAAATAAATTGTACAACCATACAAGAAAAAGCCTCATTCGAGTTGCTTTTATGGGGAAAATTCTAAACGATCTAACTGGTTACATGAAATGGAAATTGGTCTCGGAAGAAACTAATAACTAGACATAACAGTAGCAAAGAAAAATACAGATGGAAGTCATAACTGAATCATGAAACTTAATGCCTTCCCACAAGTTCATTCATATCTAACTGAAAGTCATTCCCGCCGTCAACTTTAACTATGAATTGCCAATTGCCAAGAAGAGATACAGCCGCTCAGTTCTCCCTCCGATCTAGTTTCCTGTTAAGAAATCAAAATCAAAAAGTTCATGAAACTTGAACTTGGCACTTAATATTGGAATAAGGTACATCTCACAACATAACAAGGAATTAATAAGAATTTGGCAGAAAATTCAGGATTCCACTAGCGAATGACAACCAGACAAGTAGAATATCTTTTCTTTTTTGGGTCAAGACAAGTAGAATTATTCGAAGTGTACAACAGTTGAAATTTGCTAAAAAGACGTGGTGATGAGGACCATGAGGTCATTAGGCATTGGGAAACCTATTTGTAGCCAGTTCCCATGGTCTGCTCCCAACAAAGAGCTAAAGTGCATATGAGTGATTAGAACAAGGAATTTTACAATTAACAATCCAAACAAAAACTGTTGCTCACCCAAAACAAGTTCATGTTGATGGCCTAAATTTTGCCACCCAAGTTTGACGGGTATGGGAGCTGAATCACACGAAGTCCAATCAAATCCAAAAAGATATTTTTCAGAATCGATTAAATTGGGTCGAAAGGGGAAAGAAGGCAAAAAGAATGGAAGCTGCACTTTCAATATTCTACAGGTTAAATGAAGGAGAAACTTTATCTGGTTTTAAAGTTTGTACAATCATGTATGTCCGTCTTATTGTGTATATTTTGCAAAAACTATATAAAGTAGAACATTGGTGAAACAAACTGGACTCATGTTTGCGTAATCACCAAAGTCACATTTACAGCGTCACGCAAGAAAACAAGCAAAATAAGAGACCCGCTGGAATCAAATGACTTTTAACAGTAACTTGGTATGAGTTTTATATATAAAAGGGGTAACTCCTAAATAAGTATGACACTAATAAGTAGTGTTATAAAAGACATTAGTGGACATAGGCAGTGGAGAGGGAGCCTAATGCCTAAACGGACTAGGCGAGGCTAAGCGTTTCTCTAGGCGTTTGTTTAGGCAAATTAGTATTACTATTTTTATTTTTATTGGTGAATGGATTAACACTTTTTTCAATAATTCAATAAAACTAACTCATAATCATACACAATTAAATAATTTTCTCTTTCAGCAACCATTTTAATTGCCGTATGAGCATCAAAAGATTCAAAAATATAAAAATAAATATAAACTTTTTATTAAATTACAAGAACATTATCTTCGTATGGTGTTATTACTGTATATGTATAATTTATTTCTCATTAGGAATTGAAAAATAAAACGTTTTTTTTAAACTGGCCACCTAGACCACCTGATGTCCACCTAGACCCCGCCTAATCTAATTCCAACGTATTTTAGCTGCCCAGATAAAAAATCTAATGGTCTTGGGCTGCCTACGCGCCCTTAGAAGACTGCTTATAAGTAATATACATATACAGAACCTATTAATTATTAATTACTAATTACGAACAAGAATAAGCATCAAACAATAAATAAGTTATTGTTCAATAAAAATCTACCTAGTCACCCACTGACATTCCCAGCAGATTCATCAGTGTTGGTGTCATCATCGTCTTCTTCATCCCCTTGTCTTATTTTTGCTATCTCTGCCTGTGCCCTCTCAAGGATTTGCTTCTTCTGTAATTCCAACTCTTGCTGAAAATCCATTCTCATCCTCTCCAACTCCATCAATTGCTGCCTCTTGCTATCCTCAATCTTCTCATAGATTGCTCCAAACTTCTGAATTGAGTCCGCCAACAACCTAAATGATGAACCATCATCCTCCCCCCTCCTCTCAGGAGGAAGGCCATCTGAATCATCCCCATCTGTGTCCGACTCCCCAGGACTATCCATCATCTCATCCAAAGCATTCGACCTACTCAGATACACTTTCGGATTCATAAATACGTATTCCCCTGAATCAACTCCACAAGCCAAACCTGACTGTTGCCGGGGCGAAGAATTCAGCAGCATATCCATCTTCTTGAAGAACACCCATTTCCCAAAATACCCACCCATTTCCTCCATTTTAGCTTTCTCCTTCTTATACTTCTTCTTCAAAGTATCCAACCGATTCCTACACTGTATATGAGTCCTCTCAACCTTACACATTTCCGACACCTTCTCCGAAACCTCAATCCAATCATCATTCCTCAAACTCTTCCTTCCCAATTGCAAAAACGTCTCACCCCACACCTCTAACAGTACGAAAGTCGCATTTTCCGTCCAATCCGGCCCCGATTCCCTAGCACTAAACGAAGCTTTCTGCGAATTCGTATTAACACGAGGCGCAAACTCATACTGATTAACCAAACTCTCTAATCTCCTCTTCTTTTGGCGCCTCTTAGACTCATCATTAGGTTCATAGCCACCCCTAGCCGCATACCCATTATTCTGCTGATACTCATCGTCGTCGTCCTCATCATCAACATCATCATCGTCATCATCATCTTGATCACCGAATTGGCCATTCTGATCATCTAATTCTTCATCTTCATACCCATTATCTTCATCCAAATCGTCTTCCCGATAACTCTGAAAATTAGGGTTTCGAGTTGTGCGCCTCGACCGTAATGAGGCAGGATATGAAGAGTAGTTTCTTGGAGGATAGCTTGAATCATCATCACTATTACCCATTTATCTATCTATATAGATGAAATTTTGAATACTCCGATCGAAAATTGATGACTCAACGAGTTGGGAAGATCAAGATCGTACTTTTGAAGTGAAATTTTCGATTAATTGAGTACGAATTGGTGAATTATCAAGGGAAAAAGAACCGAAATTGAAGATTCAGTGTTAAGTTGATATTAGGGTTTTAGATATTTTGTTAAGAAAGGGGGAAAATCGAGAGAAATGGGGAAGGAGAAGTGATGATAGAGGAGATTGAGGTGGCAGTCAGTTGGGAAGTACGTGAAGGGGGCATTGGTGTCAGTGCCTGACGTTTTTTTTTTACTACTCAGGCTCTGTAACTCCATTACAGTATTTTTCTCTACCATCTTTTAATTAAAAATTTTATTCGAAAAAAATATTAGATATATAATTTATGTAAAATTATTGTTTTTATATATTATTTGTAAATTTCATAATGAAGTAATTATTTTAATTTTCTACATTACCATTTTATTTTATATTAAATCATTTCTTTCATCTTTTTCAATAATTTTAGAAAGATAATATTAAAATTTTATAACTATTTTAGTCAAACAGACATAAAACTCAAACTAATGTATTTTCTCATAAACATATTTGTTTTCTCAAAGTGACATGTATGAAAGAACAAAAAAAATATTATATTATTGTAATTGAAAATTATGATATTTATAATCATGATGGTTAGAAATTTTGATTCAAGTACTCCACCGGTTTACGGTTTTGATTTAGTTGCTCGTATTTATTTATTTTTAAATTTTTATGGTTAAATTGATTTTATTTAAAATTAAAATAAATTTTATATTTACTAAATTAAGACACATAACTATTATCGTAAGAAAGTGCTTTAAATATATTATTAAAATTTCCAAAAAAAATATATATCTATCACTAAAATTGGTTAATTACCACATAAACTAAAAGTAAAACAAAAAAATAAAAAAGACAGAGACTATAATTTTGGTATAAATATCAAAATTATTGTCTAGATAGATTGTGTTAGGGGCGTAGAAGAGTTTAATCTTAGCAAACACCGGTATACTTAGTTTTGCTCTAAATTTTTTTTATTCAAACCTGAATTCAAATATAATTTTAGTGCTTAGATTAAACTATAATTAAATTCGAGTTGAATACAAATTATTCACGAGTATATATATTTGGTAAAACTTTTCATCATAATACAACTTTTTATTTCTGTTAGCATAAAAATTATATATAATGATTAATTTAATTTTTTAAATATGATTTTTAAAGTAACTTATATAATATGTATAATCTTTAAATATTCTATTAAGACATAATTGATTATATATATCTAATATATATTATGATATTTTAGTATAAATAAAGTAATTGAAATACTCGTGAGTAGAATCGAACAATTACTAATGTACTCAAATTATGTTAATTTAACATATAGAATTTTAAATTAAATATCAAGTTTTACTTATTTTATATCAAATTCAAATTAAATCGATTAATTTTTAATCGAATTCGAGCGAACCATCGACTGTTTGGTTTGATTTAGAGCCTAATTTTGCGAATAGTTAATTAATTTTAACTTTAAAATTTAGAGAATTCACAGTTTAGACTAAATGGACTTGTTTTGAGCTCTTCTTGTGCTGAAGCTTGAGCTAGCAGGTTGGTCCAATATTTCCAGATAACTGAGAACTATTCCTCCTAAGGGGCCCATACACATTCTTAAGTGCTGTTGCCCTTTTCGTAATTATCAGGCTGCAATTGTTTGGAACTTATTTACTTACGATATAACGAAATTTAATTCCTGACCGTTATCAGCAAATTATTATCTGACCACACTTCTGCGGATTTTTTATTTTACATTTTCCTTGAATCGATTATTTTTGTAATCTTTTCGGGATGGTTAATGTATAATTGTCTCCGTTGAAATTTTTTCACAATGACAATTTAGTATGTATTGATATGCAAAATAATACTTTCATATCGAATTTTCATTGATTTCACTTTAATACTAAAATTACTGACAAAAGTATTAAAATTACTATAAAAAGTACTAAAATTATTATCAAAAATACTAAAATTACTATTAAAAGTATTAGTGTGAAAACGTAAAATATTTGTTTGACTTAACTAAAGTGTCTTTTTCTCTTTTTTCTTCCCAATTTATTTTTGTTGATTAAAGACAACATATTATTTCTATATACCCCTTCTATTCCAAAATTAGAAATACATTTTAGTTCATACAAAATAGACTTACGAAATCTTATAATTTAAAATTAGAGTGAAATTTTTTTATTTTAAAACTTTTAAAGTGAAATATCATGAATATACTCCTTTAAAATAATTATCTTGATGTAATTATGTTATGATTTCATTTTCCAAAAATATATTTATAAGTTATAGGGAGTATAAAATGACACCTAATTTCTACTATAATAGAGGACTTATTTTATAATTTTTAAAAATCTTTTTGAAATCTCCAAAGTATATATATATATCTCTCTCTCTCTCTCTTCCCTTCAATAATTTAATATCAATCAACAAATATGTATCTATATCTATATCTATATATATATATATATATATATATATATATATATATATATATATGAGAAAATGGGATATATAGTGCATTTTATTTTTCAATATTTTTATAAAAATTAACCGCACGAATGGATAGATAGAACAATCAAAGACATGATAATGTACAAATTTTCATGATTTTTTTGTGTTGCATAGAGTGTTATGAATAATATAAATGTCCCTTCATTTCCAAATTTCAAAAGATTCTAGCATATTCTTTCATTAATGTATAAAACTTTTACCTTCTCAAATGACTATCATATTTATTGTATATCATGTATTTCCTAAACTACAAATAAGCATGTATATGAGTTAAAAATATATATCAAGTGATAACTATTCCTTACTTTACTTTCCTCTCTTCTCATCTTAAAATTATATTATATTATATTATTCGTATTTTAACAATATGTTATCAGCATGAATAGCTCTTCCAATTAACGTTCAAAGACCTCTTCCTTTTATTCCCAAGGTATGTATGTTTGTTGTTTATGGTAATTTATTTCTTTTTAGTTTTTCAACAATTATTATTTGTTTCTAACAAATATTATCATAAATATAGCTTTCTTATCATGTTCAATTTTCAAAATGAAGTATAAATTAATTACTAACATTCTTGTTATCAAGATCTAACTAATACATTATTTTATACCTTTCTTTTCTTATCATGTCGAATCTTACTAAACTTGAATTTGAGGCTGTTAATATTACGAGAAAAAATTATTTGTCATGGATATTGGATGTTGAAATCCATTTAACTGTTGAGGGTCTTGGAAATATAATTAAAGAAGGAAATCAAGAATCTGAGTCAAACCACACAAAAATTATGATCTTTATTCACTGTCATCTCCACAAAAGATTAAAATCTGAATATCTTACTGTGAAAAATCAACTTGACTTTTGGGAAAATTTGAAAAATGGGTACGATCACCAAAAAACTATGATTCTTTCAAAAACTCGTTATGTTTGGATGCATTTGTGGAAAGATTTTAAAACTATCAGTGAATACAATTCTGCACTTTTTAAAATAACTTCTCAACTAAAATTATGTGGAGAAAATATTACTGATACTGATATCTTAGAAAAAACCTATTCTAACTTTTTATACCTCAAATGTACTCCTCCAACAACAATATTGAGAAAAATATTTTAAAAAAATATTTAGAATTGATTTTATGTCTTTTCGTTGCTGAACAAAATAATAAACTTTGGATGAAAAATCACGAGTCTCGCCCAGCTAGCTCAAGCCATTTCCTTGAAGTGAATACAACTACATTTAATTTTGGGCGTGGACGCGGTGGTGGTCGTGGACACGATTATAGTCGTAGAAGTGGTCGAGGAAATCAAATCAGGAATAATTCATCTTTCAAACAAAGGAAAACAAATCACAATCAGAAGTTGGAGAAAAATAATGACTAAGGTAGACAAAAGAATTTTGAAGAAATTTGCTATAGATACGGTATGAAGGGTCATTGGTCGCGTATCTGTCGTACGCCTAAGTACTTGGTTGAACTTTACCAAACTTCCCAGAGGAAAAAGGAAAAATTGTTAAATCGAACTTGATTTTTCAAAACAATGATCATGAGTATAATTTTTTTGATATGAATTGTTCTGATATGACACATTTGAATATGTCTGATTTTTATGAAATTCCTGAAAGAAGCGGTGATATGAGCAATAAAAATATCGCATAACAATATGAAACTTTTTGTTTATTTAAAACTTGAGTTTGTGTTTATGTTTATCTAAAGTACTTTATCTACCATCTAATTTTATTTTTATTTTTTTTTCCTTTAAAGTGATATGGATACCTCTCATTCTCGCATTGGACATAATGTAAAATTTGAAGATATTTATCTTATAGATAATGCAACTACTCACACCATTCTTAAAAATGAAAAATATTTCACTTCTTTACAAAAACACAATGGTAATGTTTGTATGATTTTTGAAAGTATAAAATTGATTGAAGGTTCTGGAAGAGTTAACTTGTTGTTACCTGGAGGAACAAAAAAAATTATAAATGATGCATTACTCTCCTCCAAGTCACAAAGAAACTTATTAAGTTTTAAATATATTTACAGAAATGGATATCATGTTGAAACAATAAGTAAAGAAAATAAAGAATTTCTTTATATCATATGCATTATATCGAGTAAGCAATGTGTTGTCGAACAATTACTCGTTTTCACTTTCGGATTATACTACACAAATATATGTGCCATTGAGGTGAATGTTATCATAAACCAAAAGTTTACTGATAGAAATAATTTTATTATTTGGCATGACCTGTTGGGACATCCGAGATCGATAATGATGCGTAGAATCATTGAAAATTCGAATGGGCATCCATTAAAAAATCAAAAGATTTTTCAATCAAATGAATTCTCGTGTACTGCTTGTTCTAAAGGAAAATTGATTATTAAGCCCTCTCCAGCTAAAGTTGGATTAGAATCTCCTAAATTTTTGGAACGTATTCAAGATGATATATGTGGGGCCATTCACCCATCAAGTGGACCATTTAGATATTTTCTGGTCTTAATTGATGCATCAACTAGATGGTCACATGTATCTTTATTATCATCTCGTAACCTGACGTTTGCGGGATTGCTTTCACAAATAATTCGATTAAGAGCACAGTTTTCAAATTATTCTATTAGTTCAATTCGCTTAGATAATGCTGGTAAGTTTACATCACAAGTCTTTAATGAGTATTGTGCATCAATTGAACATCCTATAGCTAATGTTCATACACAAAATGGTCTTGCAGAATCATTTATCAAACGACTTCAATTGATTGCTAGACCATTAATTATGAGAACAAATCTCCTTATTTCGGTTTGGGGACATGCTATTTTACATATAACAATACTTCTACGCATCAGACCTACAAGTTATCATAAATTCTCTCTTTTACAATTGGCTTCCAGAAGTGAGCATAATATTTCACATCTTAGAAGTTTTGGGTGTGCGAGTATGTCCTAATTGTTTCATCACAATGTACCAAGATAGATTCTCAAAGAAGGTTGAGAATATATGTTGGTTATAAATCTGCTTCCAAAATAAAATATCTCGAATCATTGACAAGTAATATTTTTACGGTAAGATTTGCCGACTATCATTTTGATGAAACAATTAAAAATATAAGTTGTAATATATTTTCAATAGTCCCGATATATTCATATATATATATATATATATATACATGTATAGAGAGAGAAAGAGATATAAAACATGCATCAGTCAACATTAATTAAGATCACGTACTAGTTAAAACTGATCCTTCTTTCGTATAACCTTAACCAAATTTAGACGAGATATACATGAGATTTCTCTTCCATATATATGTGTGTGTGGACATTAACCCACGTTCCACGACAATTAACTCTACTTACCCGTTTTGATTAACTAACAACTTAGATCTAGAAAATTTGTTGTTAAGAATTTGCCTTTAGTTCAACAATTTGTGGGGAACAAAATTAATGATATACTTTCTTCATTCCAAAATATATGATATTTGACTTTTAAAATATATTTTTAAATAAAATTTAATATATATGTTGAACATTTAATTTTTTGAAAATCAAAAATATTTTAAATGAAAATTAATATGATATAAAAATTATAATTAAATAAAATAGTTAATATGTATTAAATTTCACCTAAAATTACGTGAAAAAACATTAAATTTCCTAGATTTTGTAACAAATATAGTATGTTGTACCTGCTTTATTTTTATTCGATTGCGTTAGACCAACTAAACGCAACATAATTATTTCAAAGATTGATAATTTTTTTATTCGATTTAATATAGTTCTTAGATGTTCAACACAATGTCATTTGATTTCTTGTTATTCCTCGTATAATGATTGTATCGCCTTACTAGTTTGATATATCGTAAAGATGAAAAGAATATGAATTACTTACATATATAGTTACATCAACACATGTATTGATTAATTATATAGCACCCGTTTTCTTTACTAAAATACATACATATATATATATATATATATATATATATATATATATATATATATATCCCTAAATTTTGAAACCATCTTAAAAATAATTATATGAGGGCCACTTTCCATAATAGAAATGGACACGAGATTCTCAAATAAAAGTACACAATTAAACCATAGATATATATTGTGTGTGATCGAGACTTAAAGAATACATACATAAATACCATATATAGTTGGTAGCTAGTAGATCAGTAATAGAATTGATGTTGCATTTTCCGTGAGTGCCTCTCAACTGCATGTGAGAGGAATTAAATTAATGCATAATATTCTTGCACTCTTCATTTATTCTTTTTGATTGAAACTTCAACTACCTCCAACCCCTTCCATTTATTCTTTTCGTAATCAAATTCATTTGATTTTAAGAAAATTAATTCTCTCTTTTTCTATATACGGAGTATAATTTAGTTTAATTTGATGAGCGAGATCTTTATAATTTTTAAAATTAAAAAGAAAAACAAGAGGAGACACATTGTTGATTAATTACATTGGAATGAGGAGTGACGGCCGCGTCTTCTGATTTTTTAAAATTTTTATCATCATTTCTAAAATTTTATAAAAAATCAATATATGTAATATATTATGTTTTACATTCGTTTTTACGATCACATTTTTTTTATCCGACTCTGTCGATGTATCATCTTAATTTCATCCTAATTTGCATACGCATTACTCTGTCTGGCCAAAGAATAACACCAGTCAATTTCAATCTCAATTTACAAAGCAGTGATTAATTAAGTACACGGCTATTCAATGAGCATGCTCAAAGAAGAACCATCCAATTCTTTGGAAAATGGAATGCTTGCGCACAAATTGCAATACTTCTTTTTATACTCCTCTACGTACTTCTTTTCAGAATACATGTATTGGTTCTTGGTAAATGTCTGTTTGTGACACTTATTAGTCTTTTCTTTTCTTTTTTTTTTCCCCTTTCTTCTTCACGATAATTCTTTCTTAAACAACGTTTTCATCCTTGAGTACTTTCAAATTTTTAGTTTATACATAATTTTAGACAAATTTTTTAGATGATAAATTTTATATTTATATTAATAAAATATTTAGCATATAAAAAAATACTTAAATTTAGGAATAAAATAATCGAATGTCAATTATTATAACAAAAAGAGTATAATTTTCAAAAGAACATAATTCATAAACTCCTCAAACACGTAGGAATCTAGCGCATGCATATATCGTCCTAATTTTTAATAGTATTGCAGATAATGGATAATTTACGTGAATGTAGGGTTGGAGTGCCCTACTATTGTGATTATTTAGTTTTTAATATATTTTAAGTTACTAAGAATTTGAGTGTATTTAGATATTATATCATTAAGACCATTTATTTAACCTATTATTTATCACTTAATAAACTCAATTTTATTTGAATTCAGTAAGTCAAAAAAATGAAACTAAATATATTAAAACCTCATAAAGATTAATTTAGATATTTAAGGCAAAATATTAAATAAATTATTAAATTTATATTCAGATTCAGACATAAATACTTCACTAATTTAGTAAGTTCAGATCTAAAGAAACTATTTAAATTCGAACACTTCATAAAATAAACGCAGCCTAAACCATGATATAGGTAAATATGCTTACATATATCCAAACAATTGCAACTAAAAATATTAAAATAATATATTTCATATTACATATAAAAATTTAAAAATATATAATTTATACATAATATATATATATATATATATATATATATATATATATATATATATATA
>CM025780.1:54816072-54860579 GCA_014636745.2 Centella asiatica
ATATATATATATATATATATATATATATATATATATATATATATATAATATAAACATGAATTTTTTTAATATTACTTTAAAAAAATCAAGATGACCCGTGTTTTGCATGGCATGGAGAATAATCGTAATTAAATGACAACTTAAGATATTTTTTGGTCAAAATTGACTCATTTCTTACCTAAAATTTATATTATTTTATAAATATAAATATGAGTCGCGGAATATAAGTGGTTGTTTTTATCGGCACTCAAAGAATTTAATTTCATATAGTGGAGCGGACAAGCACTCAGAGAATTTAATTTCATATGTATGAGCAGACAGAGAAAGTGAATCCAATAATGAGCGTAAATATATGATTGTCGATTTATTTCTAATTTTCTCATATATATATATATATATTATAATCACAAGAGAGATTATATAGTAATCTACAACAAGTATTAACGATTAACTTTAAAGTATAAAAAAATTCTCAATTTAATTTGACCCAAAGAGTGACGATTCATTAAAAATGGAGGGAGTAATGGCTAGGACATTTGGAAAAAGAAAAAAAAAACAAATAACAACACTAAGTTAATTAATGTTCATGTGATTACATGGCTAGCTAAAAGAGAAATTAGTTGACAAGTGAAAATTTATGATTCTTAAATTAAAACTACTCACGTACGAGTACATATATCTATATATGCATGGAGTTCCAAGGTCATATGTACTATAATTTGTGTGTACTACATTGGTAAAATGGAGTGTCATTTGAAAGTTGGCCAGTGTATGTTATTTGTTTTCTTGGTTTTTTCGGTGGTGGAGAGTAGAAAGTTAGAGGATGGAAATGGTAGTGGTCAGAAAGTGAAGAAGCCCGAGTGGTTTTTTGATGGCACACCGGGGTGGTCTATGGGTGGCGCCGGTGGGATTTTTGGGGGTGGCTCGAAAGGGTGGAGTTTTGGGCACTCCTTTAGCTTTGGTAATGGGGTTGGGTATAGCTTTGGCAAGGGAGGTAGGATTGGTGCTAAACCCGATTGTGTTGGAAAAGGTGGTGCTGGCGGCGGTGGCATTATTGGTGGAGGTGGTGGTGGCATTGGGAAAGGCGGTGGAGTTGGTGGTGACGGTGGCATTATTGGTGGAGGTGGTGGCGGCATTGGGAAAGGCGGTGTAGTTGGTGGTGACGGTGGCATTATTGGTGGAGGTGGCGGCATTGGGAAAGGTGGTGGGGGTATAATTGGGAAAGGTGGAAAGCATCACAAGAAAGAAAAGAAGGAGTATCATCATGGAATAGGCAAGGGGATTGGAGGTGGAGGTGGTATTGGCAAAGGAGGGGGTATTGGTGGTGGTGGAGGCGCTGGAGGAGGAGGTGGCATTGGTAAAGGAATTGGAGGTGGTGGAGGGATAGGCGGTGGAGGCGGAGCTGGTGGAGGAATAGGTGGTGGAGCTGGTGGAGGAATAGGTGGTGGAGCTGGTGGGGGGATTGGCGGTGGAGCTGGTGGTGGAGTGGGAGGAGGAATAGGTGGTGGAGCTGGAGGCGGAATTGGTGGTGGAGCTGGTGGAGGAGTGGGAGGAGGAATAGGTGGTGGAGCTGGAGGGGGAATTGGTGGTGGAGCTGGTGGAGGAGTAGGAGGAGGAATAGGTGGTGGAGCTGGTGCTGGGGGAGGATTTGGAGGTGGTATTGGCAAAGGAATTGGTGGCGGAGCTGGTGGAGGTTTTGGTGGAGGAGTTGGTGGAGGCGGCGGTGGAGGTTTTGGTGGCGGTATTGGTGGTGGCAGTGGTGGTGGCTTTGGTGGGGGTGCTGGGGGTGGCATTGGTGGTGGAAGTGGCATTGGAATCAAGGAGAAGCAACCATGAAGTGGGATGAAGCTTACCATCACTAAATTAGTCATGCATGCCTCTATTACTTTAAATTTATCACCATCATTTTATTCAAGTTTGTTTTAAATCCAATTAATCGTTGAAAAAGAAAAATCTGTTGTTAATAACTATTAATTTACCTTCAATCCTGGTTCTTCATATTTGTTGCTCAATTAATGGAAAATTGTCTAAACTCTTTAATATAAACTAATTTATATTTCCCATTATTATTCCTTGCATCAATTTCTTCTGTTCCATGCGTTGCTTGCATGCCATTATTATTATTATTATGGCATCATCTCATAAAATCTAATACTCATTTGAGAAGGCTTTTATTATACAGTAAAAACTCTATAAATTAATAATATTGAGATCCGATAATTTTATTATTTTAGAGATGTATTAATTAATCGATAAATAAATATTTATTAATTTATAGAACTATAATAAAGTTGAATTTTAATTACATTAAAAATTCATTGTTGATAAATTCATTCACTCATCGCATCCATGACTCTTCACAATTTTTTAATGTAATTCGAGAGGACAACATTAGAACTTTTGGATACAATAAAAAAAGTTCGAGATAAGGTTCAACTAGATATAAATTTTAAAAATAAGTAAGAAACACTAAAATCATACTTTCCTAGATTGTCTTAGGTTTATTTGTAATTTTGAAAAATTATTAATTTATAATTTTGTTGGGACCATATATTTATATAGGGATCTTCCGAAAAATATTATCTTATTATCTTATCGAAATTTGTAATTTTTATAACTGACCCAAGTCGGGACAAAGTAAAATTATTATTTTAGAGAGTTTATTAATTTATCTGAATATTAATTTATAGAGGTTTTACTATAGAATAAATCTACTTCTACAACTAAATTCACAAACATCTTCACAAACAATAATAAATTTGTCGTTCTATTAATGCGGTCCGCTAATTAAACGACATAATTTACCAAGTGTTTGTGAGAATAAATATAAATTTGACTGCGTAGGTCGATAAGTTCTTGATTATATATGCTCCATAAAAAAAAAATCCTTTATTATTATTGTTATTGTTATTTGATTTATGAAATGTTATAAGGTCACCAATAGTTATTGCATGTTCTATCAACAGTAATGTTTATAATTAAATTGTAATCATCGAAATAAAAAAAAAGTACAAATAAAATTATTCCTAATTAATTAATCTTTCCATCCACGAGACTACTTAATGGATATCCAGTTATGGATAATTGGATATCTATCAGCATTATGGCTTCTCCCACGATAAATACAAGCCGTTGCAACGATTGATGTGAGACGCTATTCAATTGCATCTCCTCTTAACACGCCTAACACACACAAGCTGCAACATAAATATAATTAAGTAGAATAATTAAGATTTTTGTTCATTTGTTCATTTGTTAAAAATGGAAAAAATAAAATAAGAAAGGACAAATTGTTTCAAAAGTTTAGTTACGGTATTATGTCATTAAAATTCTTATAGTGTCAAACTACATATCCACAAGATGATTATATAATCACTTGTTTAAAAAAGTGGAGGAAATAAAGAGTTCAAATCTGATTTGACTCTCTAACTACAGCCTTCAGTCATTATAGTTGTCTACACGGGAATGTGAGTTTTAGACGCACAAAAAAATTCTTATAATTTCAAATCACTGGCTACAGCTTTTGGTCATTAAAGATGTCTGCGCGGAAATGTGAATTTTAGCCGCACAAAAAATATTCTTATAATTTCAAATTGCCGATCGTGCATTATTTTAAATTCCGGTTTTTACAAGTCAAATCAAGTAGTCCCAATTTACATTTACGGTCATAATAATATGCATGTATTTATAATCATAACCCCATATTTATCAAAAGTTGCCACGTTATCCTTTGGAAAAAAAATATTTACACGAATATTACCGCATAATTACAAATACTTTTAGTTTCATTCGTCGTGTAAAGTTGTAAATTACCGATAAATATTTTCCTCTGCATTTTCATAGTATCCGTCACTGTGCAAACGTGGTAAACTTGTCCCCTTTTACGGCATACATGATCACAATAATCAAACTAAATAGTTGGAAATAGATTTGGACTTGACCCAAAAAAATCAATCACCTGGATCTGAATCCGATACGAAAATTAATTAAATATGAGATTCAATTCAAAATTCGGCGATTTAATGAAAATAATTCGAGCATAGTGGCTCAATTATACTTCGTAAAGTAAAACATCACAAGATATATAAAATTTTGAAGTCAATTGCATTGTCTTAGTAATCCTTTAAATATCTATTTATATGACACATTAGACATTTATAAGTAAAATTAATTATAATATATAAAATTTAAAAAAAATGATAAATAAATGACAGTTGATGTAAGTTACTTTAACAGTTACCTAATTTTTATGGAATTTGCCAAATTATTAACCAATCATTTTTTTTTAATAGTGGATCTCGGGTTCACAAATCTCAAATAGAGTTTAGTAACATTAATCTTTGTAAATTTATTGGTTCAAAAAAATTGCTAAATTAAAATAAATTTTAATATTATTACTATTATAAATTAACTGCTGAAATAATTATTTCAACCGTGACTTATTTTTTTTTAGTGTCCTCGGGTTATAAAACAAAATAAAGATATCCACTTCACTCAAAACTGGCTTATAAATATACTGAAAGAACATGAACAAATAATATAAGCTAATGGGCTGATCACATTCACAAATGACAACACTTACAACAGCATGCTATCGCTTCTTCCTCTACTGCTTACCCAAAATTCTCATATCATCGATCAGCCAATTAGTTATTCACCTCGTTGCAAAATTATATATATGTTTTTAAAATAATAATTTTTAAAAATAATTTTTATATTTCAAATATATTTATTATTTAATAATACTGAGAGTTATGGTAGAAACCACAAAATAGTATATGTAGTGGAGTTTTTTTTTTTTTTTTGAATTTGTAGTGCAGTTAATTAAAGTAATAGAATTGTGTAATAATATTTAAGGAACTCAATTACTATTTATAGTCCAAAAATAGAATGTATTTTTAATTTTGGAACAACCACAAAAAGAATATGTATCTCTAATTTTGGAACGGAATGAATATTTGCCAAAATCATCTTATATTTTTCCTTAATTGGTCACTTGTCAAAATCAACTTTTATTTTTCTTTAATTGGCCGGTGATCAAAAATTTAATTATATGAGCAAATACTTCCACAAAACCCTGAATAACCGAATCAATAAGATCGTCCAAATATTTGCAAAAAGTGTATATAATTGTATTGGCTTCTTAGACTAAATTTTAAATGCTTTTCAAATATATTCTCGAGTCAGGCCCAGCCCCCCTCAATTATCTCTTCAGACTTTGAATCCATAAAGTTATTTTATCTCGGTATCCACTTCTATTAATTTTTTAAAATTTATTTTAATTTATCTCATGTTATGTAACTTTACTTTTTCTTCCAATAGGTCGAGTGCTTGGGATTGGAACTTTAACAATTACTCGCAAGTAATTATTAATCTAAAAAAAGAATTGAAGCCCAATTGAGCAAGTATACGTGCCAATCATTTTAATTATCTCATAGACTCATATTCTCTATTTGATTTTCTTTTTTAATATAACCTTTACAATATTCAAAATTGTTGAAATTAGATGCTGATCCCTTTAAAAGGAAGAATATTTGATGATTTCTGTATTCACCTTTTATTTTATTCGAATATATATATATATATTATTGAATTTTATTTATACATTATCAATATATAGATATGTAGATCTAGTTATTCCATATATGAAAGATTTTCAGGACCTTAAAAATCCTGTTTCTCGGGAGATCTTTTCTTTTTCAGTTGGGCTAATACTTTTTTGAATTCTTGGGCACGCATGCATGGCAATAGTATATATATTTTAATAATACACTGATACATATATAGACGGGGCCTTATTGTTAGTATTTATTACTATTATATTATTACTATTTCGGCTAAATGGTCTTGTAATATCGATTAGTATTACTTAATTCAGCAAAGTCGATCATCTCATGAGTCGAATCAGGTCTTGCACTCGCCAACCATGCTTTCACTCGGATGACCCCAATGTTTATTTGACTACTTACAAATTGGTTTCGATTATATTTACCTCCTATCAAAAGAAAAAAAATATATAGAAGAAATCAAACAATCACCCCATATTCTTTGAATTGATGCTGAAATTTAAAATTTAAAAAAAAAAAACAGAAGAAGAAATCAAGCAATCACCCCTTATTTTAATCTGAAACCGTTTGAAGAAAATGAGGGAGAAAACGGGAGAGCGAGAGAGAGAATTGAAGAAAAAAAATTAAGGTGAGAAAGAACAGTCTGGAAATAGTGAGAGAGTGTTTAGGTGGTGAATTTTTTTTCCTCTCTCTCTCTCTTTTAATCAATTGTTTTAAGAAAATGAAACAATTGAGCAATTACACTACAAAAAAAATGGCCTTCAGTGACGATCGATTTTTGGTCACTAAAAGGACTTTTGGTGACCAAATTTGGTCACTAAAGACCTTTAGTGACCAGAAAATGGTTGGTCACCTGCTCGTCATTAAAACTCAGTCACTAAAGGCTTTGGTGACCACGATTTTGAAGGTGGTCACTAAGTTGCTCCAAGAAAAGTTGGTCACTAAAAGTATTGGGTCAAATCCGGGTCGGACCGACCCGTCTTCTTCAACACGTTTATGCAGCATGTCGCCGGCGGCCAGCGCCATTTCCGGCTGGCCGCAGCTTCAGCAGTCCGATTCACACACACACACAACGAAACGAGGTAGAGGCACCGACGTGACAATCACCATAGGTGATTACCCCGTTTCCCCTCACGCCATCGCCTGAAAATCACTGGAACACCCACTCGAAGCTCGCCGCCGGCAAGCTCCCGCCGTTGCCGAGAACGCCATTGACGGCAAGCTCCCAAACCTCGAAAATGCAACCATTTTTGACGAATCAAGTATAGAAATGAATCTGGAGACTTGCAGGAACTCATTCATGCAATCAATTTCAAGTTTTAACAACTAAATCGTAAGAAAAATCAAGAAGAACATTTGGGTTTTAAAAGTTTCGACTGAGTTTCTAAAACGAGCTATAGTTTGCCATTTTTGAAATTGATTGAGGTAAAACGTCGGTTATAAGTGCAGAAACAAGGTCATGTAATCAATTTGAAGAACCATGAATCAATTTGAACCTGAATCGCGAAATTTGTAAGTCGGGTTATAGGGTTCTATGTTTTTTTTCTTGATTTTTTTTTTGATTAAACTTTAAAAATCAATAACTCTTAAACCATAAATGCTATAAACATGTGCTATATATGAAAATTATACTGAAAATTATGATCTACACAATGGTATAAACAAAAATGATAATAAATGTAAAAATAAAAGAGGAGTATGTATATCTCTTTAAAGCTTTAATGGAAAAAAATAGAAAAAAAATATAAAGTAAAAATAATATAAATCAAAAAAATAGTAAAAAAATATAAAGTAAAAAAATAAAATGATAATATAAATTATAAATATAAAGTTAAAACAGAAATGATAATAAATTGCTTAATATGGAGAGTTATAGTAAAAAAAAAAATAGTACCTTTTTTTTTTATAAAAATGTTATCACTAATATTACACAACAAAAAAATAATATATCATAAAGTTATATGTTATTATAAAGTAAACAAAATTGTTATACATTATTATATTATAAAATTATAAAGAGTGAAAATGTAACTTTTTCACCAAAAAATTTAGTGACCAACATCTCTAGTTACTAAAGAAAAATTTATTGACGATACAAAGATGTGGTCACCAAATTCGGTCACTAAAAGAAATTTATTGACCACTTTCTTGTTTTGGTCACTAAATTGTTTGTTCACTAACATTCGGTGACCAAAAAAAATTAAGTCACAAAAGGCTACTTTTGGTGACCAGAATTTTGTTCGTCACTAAAATTTTCGTCACTAAAGCCCATTTTTTTTGTAGTGTTATCATATATCCCCATTTCAAAAAGTTATACATCATCCCTTCAAAAAAGAAGCAATATTTATTTTATTTGTATCAAATTATCAAATTTAAATTATGACATTAGTTTAACAATGTTTTAATATAATAAAGAGTTTATTTTATTAGAATCTTATTTTGAAATGTTAATTATATTCCAATTGAAATCAATTAAATTTTGATCATAAACTTTCACAAAAGTATAAGATAATATTTTAAAATATTGTTCTTTTTTTGAAATAGAGGAAGTGCTTGAAAATAAATTTTATTTTATAAAAATTGTTATATTTGACATTTGAATTTCTTATCTATTATCACATTGACATTAGTAACAAATTTCTTATAAAAACAACTTAAAATCATAAATGTACTTCTCAATCAAATATATAATTTTAATATTCGTAAAATATTAAAATATAATTTTTTGTAGATATCAAATACAAAATAAAAAAAATTATACTAGAAAACGAGAGCTACACAATTCCGCAGTTGAAAAAAGTGAGGGATGGTGTAATTTGAAGACCTCGAAATAACCATTCTAATGAATATAAATATATAATAATGTGTATTGAAATAGTAAATACAAAATTATAAACAACAATAATATCGAGAAAGAATACAATCATCCAAATAATAGTAAAATTGATAAGAAATATAACATAATTGAAAATTTTACTGTGTGCCTAATACAAATAGTAAAAGAGATGTAATAGCATTAGCATAGAATAAAATAGACAAAGAAATAGTAAAATTATGGAAAAACATAAGAAAAATCAACTGCTATGACACTTCTAAGAGATAAACTCAAATAATGTGCTTTGAAGTAGAAATAAAAAATAAAATATATTAGACGTAAAAAATGAATAAATAAATAATACACTCAAACTCATCTAATCCAACATGTAAAATACCAACGTTACACAAGAATCACTTTCGATAATTATTTATAAACCTAAATATACACTTAGTTCATTTAAAATTTAAATAAAAATTAAAAGTGGAAAAGCAGATAATAAAGTACTTCATAGTATATCTATATTATTATAACATCATTCCTATCTAAATTTTAATTTATAATTTAATCATATTCATTTATCTCCAAATTATTAACAACAATTAACTAAAAAATATTATAACTAATTTTTAATTATTTTGACTTTTTAAAAATGGAGTAAATTTAGAATTAAAATATAAAATATAATAACTGTCCGTGGGAACGGGTATACAAGCTAGTATGTTTTATTCCCACTAACGCAATATATCAAAAGGAAAGGGGTAGAAGAATAAAGTTACAAATTCATTCTCCTCTTTCCTAATTTCAACGTTTAAAATGCCAAGTTATAAAACCAACCATAACATGAATCCGAAACCGAAAGGGAAAATTTCCTTATCTAATTCTTTTTACTGCTCATACCATCAAATTTAGCAAGTTGGCGATTCCCTTGTCAAGTTGGATATATATGATATATACGCTCCATTTTGAGGGGAGTGTTAAATATTTTCTAAATATTTTCTGAATATCCTCTAAATATTCTTAGAATATATTATATAATTGTTAATATATCAGTAGTTGTACATATTTAAGATTACATTTCATAAATAGAAATCCTAGAATAATTTTGTATTCTATATAAACAATGTAAATCGAGAGAATAATATACAATTAACATTCCCTATTCTCAATTCTAGTTTTTCTAAAATTCAAAGATGTCTCGATTTCTTAGCACCACGTTTTTTCCCTTTAAATTTTCTTAACAGCAATAAAATCATGTATAAACACGGGTTGTGGTATAATTGATTACATATGGCATTAATTAATTTTATACTGTAATTTACTGATAGCCAAACAAATTTCCACTGCCAATTATTATTCTGTTTTTTTCCTTTTTCTCATATGATAATATCAACGGCCATTATTTTTCTTTCTCCTTCATCGCACTTGAATTTGTCAGTGTACTAATGATATTGTGGAAATAACCACATCCTTAAAGCAAACTAAAATGGTTGCTTTTTCTCTAACAAAAATATAAAAAAAAATTGCGTTTCAAATTTGAATTAATCACACCATTGTGTTTAGGCACTAGCTGAAATACCTTTTTTGCCAACTGAGGAAGGTTTTATATGGGTATCTGGGAAGAACAGGTAACACAATTAAATGATTGGAACTTTAATTATGACTTGTGAAAAATGAAAATTAAAAAAAACAAAAGGAAAAACAGTGGTAGTTGTGGTAGCAAAAACCTTTACGTTAGATTCATCTCCTGGAAGTAGGCATTCCATTAAACAAATGTTTGTTGCCTTTTTTCTTTTCAAATTATTCGGTTCTGCACTTTCTTTTGTTTACTAATTTCTAGCAATCTTTGCATATGCTCATTTATATCGAATTATTCCAAGTATATAAAGGGTGAGAGGAAGGGGACAGTGAAATACTGAAATAATAATTAAGTTAATGTATTTTTAAATTCAATTTTATATAAGTTACATGAATAAATTGTGTAGTTTAAAGATAAGCATATCTTGTACAATTTAATTGTAAAAGAAATAAATTATGACAGGTATATTGCGTGGATTGAGAATAGAATATATGATGCAAAGGACGATGATAATCAACCCTTTTTATTGTATTTTTTGTTGATAGAGTGGTAAATCCACTATCCTTATTTTGTGGACCTAGTAACAAGGATCAAATAACATTGGGATTACCTCAATGGCTATAGCCTTTCTTTACGACAGACTCTTTTCTCCCTGGTAAAAGTTTTAGAGAGAGAGAGAGAGAGAGTACCAACTTATTTGAAGTGGAGGAAAAGTACCAAATCTACTTTCATATTATTCACCACTCAAAAGTAATTAGTGAAACTTCTCACTAAAAGTCTAAAGCCATAATAATGCAGAAAAGTGCGGATGGACATTAGAACATGCATACACATTCAAACTGATAATAAAACATTCAGAAGGAGAAAAAAACTCAATGTATAAACTCTTCAGCCTAGACAAATGATTTCAAATAAGATTAAATGATCATAAGTGATTTAAGTTTCCAGTACAAGATGGATATTAATGTTGACTCTTTAAAGTTATGTTTGGGACACGTATATGTTTATCATAGAAATATATATTTTATTCTCGTGTACATAATATTTATATTCAAAATGATATATAAAATAAATTTTTGTTTGAGAATAATTAATAATACTCACATAATGTGAAAATCTCAAATTCATCCCGACTTCTTCTCACTTAATGTGAAAATCTCAAACTCATCGTGAGATATAGTATTCACATTATCATCACCAACTAATCCAAATCATAGCCATCACCGACCACCAACCTCACCCAACCACCATTGCTGGCCACAATCCTACCCAACCGCCACTGCCGCTGCCGCCGTCACTACCCAACCCAACTCAACCATCACCACAACCACCACCACCCACTACCCAACCGTCACCACCCGGCCCAACCACCACCATCGTTGCCACGTACCACGCAATCCAACCATCACCGCGACCACCACCCCTACGTACCCAACCATCACCATCACACTGTCACTACTCTACCATCACCCTAACTCTACCACCACCACTCCAACCCAACCACCACCACAGTCACTACCCTATCCAACTATCACCAACACGCCCTACCCAACCACAATCACAACCTCTGTTACGCTATTTTTCTTTATTATTTAAATTTGCATCCCAAAACATATTTAAGTGTATTCAAATGGGGATATAATAATATTAGATTACTACCATATTTAAATATCTTATAGTTAGATTTAACATTTTCATTCCTAAATTAACATTTTCACTTGCCAAAGGTAGCCGAAATGAAATATAATTTCATATCCTAAGCTTAAAATTTAATACAACTAATTAAAAAAAAACACGATATAAAAAAACCATTTGCTAGTAAAAATAAATACCAATTAACTTGATCTAGGGTTAAAATGATTATAGTCACGTATCGTTTCCATTGAAATATAAGAGATCAAAGGCTTAAATCTTAGGAATTTTCAGACAAAGGATTCTTTATAACAAAA
The DNA here is from genome assembly GCA_014636745.2 of Centella asiatica. NCBI lineage: Eukaryota > Viridiplantae > Streptophyta > Magnoliopsida > Apiales > Apiaceae > Centella > Centella asiatica. Next base: position 54,827,983 of record CM025780.1, read on the forward strand.
AAATATGAAATTATATATATATATATATATATATATATATATAATATTTGTACTTATATTTAATAATTAAAATAAGTGTGGTAATATAATATTCTAATTATCCTATATTGGCTCCTAAAATTCCTCTTGTTATCCAAAAATAATTAGACTCTTTCGTATCAAGACTTGCTCCCTAGTTATTTGTGATTTATCTCTATGATCCTATTACACAGTGTCAATCCCAATAAGCAGGCAATCTGTTATTCTTTTTCTTTGTTTTTTTTCAATCTTCTTCTTCTTCTTCTTCTCCTCCTCTTAATTGTATCACAGTGTTCTCTTACATAACAAAAGCCCTTTTTCTTGCTTGCCATGACAATAGATACAGATTTCTCTGTCAAATTGCGCACGCTTTCCCAACAATTAAGATGCCTTCTCCTCCTTTAGTACCATATTTAATAATTTCATCAGATAATGGTACTAAATCTTCAACAAAATCCGAGTATGAGAAATTTAGGTAAGATACTTGATTTCTCTTCTTTTTTTATGTTTTAATGGAATAATTGATCTTTACATACATAGGGTTTCTTAATTTTGAGATAAGTACTACGTACCCCATTGTTCCGAAATACAAGATATACATTAATAAAATTGTTAATCTTTTTTTTAATTAATACAAAGAAGGCATGTTTATTATTAGATATAGCTCTAACTTAAGGGTTATGAAGAAGAAATGCAGTGTTTATGAGCATATATGTGTACGTACAATTCCACATCACATGAAATAAGAAGGCATTGTAGTTTTGATTGTAAATTATTTCAACTCTTTAATTAAGTTCTGATCAAATAGCAGTTTTCTATTTATTGAACGAAGAATAAGTTGCTAATTAGTAGGTGACTGATAAATTTTTTAACTTCCATCAATATCTTCATGAAATTCATAGAAACACTGATATTACATGTAAAATAATACTTCATCCGTCTCATTGAGTAAGTCTTTTAATTAATTAAGTCCTTTGTATAGAAAGAATGTCTGACCGATGGGATAGATGTAGTAAAATTCTAGTGTAGTTAGGTTTTGACTTTTAGTGCGATTATTATTATTATTATTTGGTTTTTTTGTTTATTCTGTGAATATCTTCAAACTTTTCTGATAATATCTATATATATATATCTTAAGTTTAGAACGGACAATTACTTGTGACCAAAGGAAAGTACTCCGATATATAGCGGTCATATAGAACTCAAACACCTCTTCTTCTTCTTTTTTCTGTTTTCTTTTCTCTTTTTTTTTCCTTTTCTTTTTTGGTAATGTTTGTTAAGGACAATGAAATTCTCAGTAGCAAATTTAATACGATTCCAAAAATGAACATTTTGAAAGGCACTATTTGTCTTTATCTTTACTTCAAAAGTATTTCTACATTAGATGAATTTCTTACGAGTGCATCTCCATGATTTAAATATATTGCATCGTTACTGTAAAGATATTGCATAATGTTTCTGCCTTTTTTACGTGTGCTTGATTCACGGATGTATTTAAATTTGTCTGCTTTTGTAATTCGTTTTATTATTAATAAAAATTTATCTTTCAAAGAAAATATATTGCATCATCTAAGATTACTCTTAAATTTTACCAATTTACTATACAGAGTTCTATAAAATTTAACTCCATGCTTATCTCTTTCATGATACGGTAAAAATTCTTATATAACACACATCGCTATGTAAAAAAACTATATTTGTCTTATCCTTGAGAATTAACACCACATACAATTGTACAAGTAAAAGCCTACAACTAAACTATTCAAGTGAACCATACTCTCAATAATTCAAAAAATTGCCATAAAAAGTCAAATCAATAAATCAAATCTCATACTAGTGGTATAAACGACTATCCCACTCTCTTAAGCAACTTTTCTAAAGCATATACCAACTACACATATATCATTTACATGTTTATACAGCATTAATAATTAATTATTAGTTACCATAAGATAAAACAAATCTTACTAATCCATTAGTCAAAATCTCGTTATCCATATTCTGTCATTGCTTCATCACTTCCCACTACATGTTAATTCTTCCTCTATATAAGCTTGCAAAACCCTTGAACTTAACATCCCCGTAAACCCTTTTAATTATCTTCATATATATAACCATCTCTCTCTCTCTCTCTCTCGGATTTTATTTTGCCATGACAGGTTCTAATAAAGAGCATAGAGTGAACTTTGCCGCCCCAAGAAGCTTCTTCACTGCATTCAAATCTCAATTTTGTGAAGCATTTTTCCCAGATGATCCATTTTATCCCATCAGAAAGGAGCCAAGCCCATCGCGGCGGGCGAAACTGGCAGTTCAATATTATCTTCCAATATTTGAATGGCTGCCCAAATACAGTTTGCGCTTGTTCAAGTATGATGTTCTTGCTGGAATAACTATTGCTAGCCTTGCCATTCCACAAGGAATTAGTTATGCTAATCTTGCCAACATCCCTCCGATCATTGGACTATGTAAGTTTCTTATATTATGTGTTTATAATATAAAATCTCATCTGTTTCTGTATTAATTTTGGAGATTCTAGCTTTTAGTATTATAAATTACATATATTACCAGAATTTAGAGTTTCTAAAACTTAATTAAACTGAAACAAATAAGCTCATAGTCTAATACGAACGTGAGAATTGGTATTTTCACCACCAAATTTAATTGATAACTTTAACCAGATCTGTTAATAAACGTCATTAAAAAGCTAAAACTAACCGAGAATGTGACATCATGTATGCATGTCTTATATGAATAGGGGTATTGTAAAAATTAATGCAGATTCAAGCTTTGTACCACCATTGGTTTATGCTGTATTCGGAAGCTCAAAGCATATAGCAATTGGAACTCTAGCAGCTTCATCTTTGCTCATAGGTGCAACAATTAGAGAAAAAGTGTCCCCCGATGAAGATCCCAAGCTCTTTCTTGGTTTGGTTTTTACTTCTGCCTTTGTCTCTGGCGTCTTCCAATTAGCTTTGGGCTTATTAAGGTAATTCCAAATAGTAAATAATTAATAAAATAATTTGGAACACTTCTTCGATTATATCTGAGATTGCTTTTTAAGTCTATGAGATTATAAAGTTGTGGATCAGTTTAATAGTAAGAGCGATCATCCATTATTGACTCTTATGATTAAGATTTTATTTATAGAACTAAGAGTAGACTCAACATATTTTGTAATTATTTCATATACGGAAAACTAATTATAATGGAAAGTTTCCAATTAGTATTAGAAAATAAAAATAATTCTAGTGCAGTTTGTGTAAGTTATCATTTTTTCCGTGTAATGCATGTTACAATGTTTCTACCTAAAGTCATTATGTTACTTTTATTCAACAAACAATAACATTATAAATAATAACACAGTAACTTAAATTTATTAAAAAAAGTTAAAAAGTATTGCTATTTCACGAAAATTATTTTCGTCATTGGACAGTAATCAACAAGGAATTTGACATATTTTAAAATAAATATGTAAAATTTGTACATATAAAATCACTCACTTTATACTGATTTTGTAATGGGTTAATATTATTGTAATTATATTGTTGAAACTCTAATTATGTATGCAGATTAGGGATGTTGGTAGATTTCTTATCACATCCAACAATTATTGGATTCATGGGAGGTACTGCAACACTAATCTGCCTGCAACAATTGAAGAGCATTTTCGGATTAACGCATTTCCCAAGAACTACCGGTGTCATTGGCGTTCTCCGAGCTGTTTTTGCTGCTGTCCATGAGGTATATATCTCCATGACTTTCACCATCCAGATCAAAGCTTATTATAATTTCGTTTATCATAATTTTATTCGTTGCTTATAAGGTTCTGCGTTTATTTTTACTTAAATTTTAGGGATTATAAGTTCTGTCAGTACAATTTACACTATAAAAATTTGTAAAATTTAATTGAAACAAACGAACTTTTATATTTTTTGAAAGTCGAAATTATAAGCATTGAGAATACTCTAAGGTAAATGATTTATTAATTTGAGATAATTTAAGAACTTGGCTGATCGAGTTGCAAAAACTCAATTTCTCGTAATAAAATGTTGTAGGAAATTCATTATTGTGAAATAATAATCAGGAGTTTTTTTCCTCGATATTTATTTTTTTATTGTTGTTATATATAATGAGTTTTGTTGTTTTAACAGTGGCATTGGCAGAGTGCAATTGTGGGCGTAATCTTCCTTGGTTTTCTCCTTTTCACTAAATTTCTTGTGAGTTCTCAATTTTGTTTGTAAACACCCAAAGCCAAATCCTCAGTAATTCCATTTATAACACTTTCTTGATCCATCACAAAATAATTGTCTCGTATACTTTACATTTTCTGCACCTATTCAAATTTGTCCATTACTCTCTCTCTCTCTCTCTCTCTCGAATTTTTTTTAAAACTATATTTAGTTAAAAAGAAATAATTTATCTAACATTTCAGAAAATATAAATAATATTGCAGAAGCAAAAAAGACCAAAGTTGTTCTGGGTATCAGCAATGGCTCCCATGACATGTGTCATAATTGGCTGTCTTTTTGCTTATTTTGCTCATGCTGAAAAACATGGCATCCAAATTGTGAGTGTTTCTTTTAACTTTTCCCTTTCGATTTCAACTTTTGAGTTTTTGTTTTTTTCAAAAGATTCAATGAATGACACGATATGCTTTTGTTCAATTCCCGTCTAACTTTTTTCCCCTTTTAATTTTATTAATATTTTGTACATAACTAAATAGTTATGGATCTTAATTTAGTTTAAAGAGAAATAAATGTCAATTATTGTTTTCTTTTTAATTTGCATATATATTGTCATTTTGTATTATAGAAGGAAAAAAAAAACTCTTTTTTTTGTGTCATAATTAAACAGGTAGGTGAGTTGAGCAAAGGGATAAATCCACTCTCTATTACAGAGTTGAACTTCAACCCCAAGTACATATCAGCACCAATAAGGGCTGGAATTATCACAGCTATTATAGCCCTAGCAGTAAGGATATCTAACTTGTTCTTTTCTTATTAATTCAAATTCTGTCTCAATTATTAAAATAAATTATCTGCACAATTAAAACAACAATAATTTCCATGTATTTTTGTTGAATTCACGTGTAATTATTTTCTCTTTTTTAATATATTAATATATCGTAAAAAGCTAATAATTGTGGATTTTAATTTTAATCAAGATTATGGGTTTGTGTTGTTATAGGAAGGAATAGCAATTGGAAGGAATTTTGCCATTGTAGAAAATGAACAACTTGATGGTAACAAGGAGATGATAGCTTTCGGTCTTATGAACATTATCGGATCCTTCACTTCTTGCTACTTGACCAGTGGTAATTAAATTACTACCAACACCTTTTACATAAATTTCTGAACTAAAATTTTAAAGGGAAGCGATCCATTTACCAAGAAATAAAGAACTGAATCCGCGAACAAATGAACAAATGAATATTTGAAATTACTGTCCATAATCCAATAGTTGGGTGGACGGTATTCAAAAAAACATATGTTCACTAGTTGGACTGACAATTGTAAATATACGATGACTTCAAATTTTATTATCTAATTTTGAAAGGTTATTATCTATAATATTTTTATTTATTTATTTTTGCTAAATCAGTTTACTATTTTAATTATTTTTTATTTTGAACAGGGCCATTTTCAAAATCAGCTGTAAATTACAGTGCAGGGTGCAAGACAACAATGACAAATGTAGTGATGGCATTTTGCATGTTGTTGGTTCTTCTATTCTTGGCACCAGTCTTCAAATACACACCATTGGTTACACTTTCTGCTATTATAATTGCAGCAGTGCTTGGACTTATTGATTATGAAAAGGCTTACAGTTATTTCAAAACAGACATGTTCGATTTTATTATATGCATGTCTGCTTTTTGTGGAGTCATTTTCCTAAGCATGGAGATGGGAATATTGATCTCTGTAAGATTTCTAAATTATTACTACTTATATTATTATTATATATAGTATAAGAAATAAATGAAAACCCTTTTACCCACCATAACTTCAAATAAGTTGTGTTTCAGCAAACTTTTAAATTTAACTCAGTCAAGTAGAGAGTAAGTAGTGTAAAGGGGTATATATATGACAAGATCATTAAATGTGTTTTTTTTGTTTTTAAAAGTTCATCTTCCCTCATTGAATTTTATATTTTATATTTTATTTATATATTTTTGTTATTTTGTAGGTGGCAATTGCATTAGTGAGAGCAATTTTATATATAGCAAGACCAGCTAGTTGCAAGCTTGGAAATATACCAGACTCGATATTATATCGTGATGTTGAGCAATATCCTGATGCTACTGGAATTCCAGGAATGCTGATTCTACAACTCGGATCTCCTATTTACTTCGCAAATTGCAGTTATATACGAGACAGGTTTTCAATAATTTTCTTCTTATTTAGTAAATATTTAAATAATTTGCATTTGAGGATAAATCATTATTTATTCAAACTATTAAATATTTATTGTCTTTTTTTTTTTTTTGGGTACGTAGAATTTTGAGATGGATAAGAGATGAACAAAATATTTCAAACTCTGAAGGGAATGATATTGAGTATATATTATTGGACTTGGGAGGTAAGCAACCAAACCTTATTCTAGTATTGTTATATTTCGATTTTATTTTATTATATTGTACATGGTTGGTAATTATACAAAATAATTATGTTTTACAGGAGTAACAGCCATTGACACTACTGGTATGGAAGCTCTATTTGAAATTCGAAAAAACATGGAAGCAAAAAGAATTAAGGTAATTAATCATCACCATCATTTGTGTGAATATTTCTTAAAAATAATATCATATATAAACCTATAATCCTTCAATTATCTTTTCTTTTTTTCTAGATGATTTTGATAAACCCTAGGCTTGATGTGATGGAGAAGCTGATTGTTGGGAAATTCATAGACAAGATAGGGAAGGAATCGATTTTTCTATCAATTGAAGATGCAATTGAAGCTTGTGCATTCTCACTCAAAAGTTTCAAGGAAACTGATGAAAATAATAATAATAGTAATAATAATGATAGACTTGATCCATAAATAACCTAGCTGTTTAGAAAAATTAGGTATTTTTCAGTTGTATTTGTTATGATTAGTTTTGTTTTTTTTTTTAAATGGGTTGTGTTGTTTATCTAGAAGTTTGGTGGCTAAGTTGTAAACATGTAATTCTCAAATTGAATGCATCAATTATAACTTGGAAATTCTACTTGACGTACTTAATTTAGTACAAATGAAATTTCAGCAGTACGTATTTTGCAGTTTAAACCTTCAATTTTCACAATCACAGTTAGTGTTCCACCCTTTGTAAATTTATTTATTTATTAGCATCCCAAACGAATGAACAGTAAAATAATACTCCTTCCATTCTGCAGCATAAGAATTTATAGTAACACAACGTTTCTCACATTTTAAGAAGAAAAAACCTCGTGATTATGTGGGGAAAAAAAAAAGCAACTTCTAACCTGATTCACATGTAAACACGAAATTCCCTATCAGTGTCATTGTTTTCTAATTCTTTCGTGTAAGTGTTTTACTTTCTATAAGTTAGTATTTTTTAGTCTATTCTCAATATACTTTCTATAAGTTAATATTTGTAAGTTACTATTTTTCAATTTATTCTTAATATACTTTTTAAGTTACTGTTTTTAAGTTATTATTTATAAGTTACTATATCTACAAAAATACAGTAAGGAATAAACTTTTATGAAATTTTAGACCTCACACGAGATCTGCCCGGAATTATCTCAAAAAAAAAGCCTCCAGCTGCAAAAGTTAATCTGTGATGCTAATAATTAATTTTTGCCATATTTTATGTAACAGAAAAACTGAATTCATGGTCATAAAGTCCCACGTCTAAACCCAAAGACCATATAAATTATCATGTATCCTCAAGTTTTAAGCAATTACTCTCGACTCTTATATTGGGCTTACAACAGCCCAAATTAGGCCTCAATACATGCTATATCTATTTACAAACCGATGGACATGAGAAAGTGAGAAATAAATGGTAAACACTTCCTGTTCTTTATTACCACTTTTTTCTAAGAGGAAAGATAATTGATTATAATTAATTACAAAATTCTAATAAAAAAGATATATAGCGTTTGTTTCAATTATATTTTAAAAAATTTAGAATTTGATAGCATAAATTATATTATTAATATCAAGAATCTCTAAAACTTATGCCGAAACAAACAGAACCTTAGTCTGATAGTCAAACATAAGAATTAATTAAGATGTTATAATAGTTCAATCTTATTATCACTAAAGCAACATCTCATTGAGTTGGGTTGAGGAACTTTCAAAAGTTTAGGCTATCTTATTCTCACTTCCTCTATAAAAATAGACTAGTGATTGTATCCATCGCTTTCCACAAGAATTTGCTTTTGAGATGATGGAAACTCAGTCCGTTGACAAAGTGAGGTGTATTGCTAATTGAGCTGGGCCTAACCAAGTTCTTAAACTTGCTCAAGTTTGACGCACCGCTTTTTTCATACTTTCCCTGGCAGCACACTTTAATTATTTATATTTTTTATTTGTTGTATTGACACAATATCTATGTATTCGTTTCTACTAACGTAAAAATTAAAAGATTCACAATCGTTTGAGCAGTATTGAAAAAGAGTATGTAAACTATATAGCACTCCCCTAGGTCCCTTTATTACTATACTTGTGATAGTTAAGAAAATATATATATATATACATGCTTTACATACTTCTTGGAAGTTATAATAGGAAATGGTGATAGAAACGTGAATCCTTGTAATGGCGGTGCACAAAGGAGTAAAGGAATTAAGTTGCATACCTTTATATTCAAAAAAAAAAAGGAAAAAGAAAAAAAATTGGTGAAGCAATGAATTAAGAAAAGGAGATTCCCATGATAAGGTCGAGAAGAAGAAAATGAAGGACGGGAACTAAACGAAATAAGGTGTTTCTAGCTCTAACTTCGGATGAGCTTCTCTCAACTATGTCTGGTAATAGAATAGGGTGGTTTGCTCAAAACTATTGAAATAAATAATTTCCTTAACCAATACTCATTGATTCAAGTGGTAAAAAACTTGTTATCGGGAGAGTTTTCTTTTTTATAGAGTCTGACCTTACTCCAATCTAGATTAGTCGGAGTCCAAATATACTGTCGGATACTAGATGATTTAACCAAAAATAATAATAATAATAATTTCCTTAAAGTATTTTCAGTTTTTCACCCTTCTATATATGTTAATTACTTTACCATGTTAATTAATTTTCACCCTTCTTCTTCCGTCATCCCCGCGCCTTTTTGCCACCTAATTTCTTGGTGATTCAAAAAAGTCAAATTTGGAGAAATTATGTTCTTAGAAGAATTACATTTTTGGGATACATTTGTTTTTTGTTGTTAAAATTATATACGAGAATTAAGCTCTTGTCTTCACTCTTAGCAACTTTAATCATGCACCATGCAGCTGCAATTATTACTTAATTGATAAAGCTAATAAACACACATTATTCATCATGATTCATGGCACTGGCATGGTTTTCTAGAGAATATTGCCAAACTTTTTTTTTTTTTTGTTTCTTTTCTAAACAGTGTGTCATGTGTGCATCTTTTAATAAAAACATATCCATGTCATTATTAGTTCAAATATATATATATATATATATCATAATTAAAAAATATTTTGGTGAAGTGATCCATAATCTACAATTACTTGCATCTTAATATTGAAGTAAATCACCAACCAACGTCTTGATTTTTGTTGAGTGATTTTAAGACTCATAATTACCTTGAGAAAATCATTATCAAAATGTTTAAAGCCATCTACCAAATTATTCCTTTTCTTTACTTCGATTTACTTTCACACCATCATGCCGGTGCCTTGAACTCCTTTTTGTTTTATTAGAGAAATCATACTTACTACTAATACAATTTGTACATTTAATGTTCACTCATAAAATTTGATTTCTCAACTATTAAATCATATCATAAAATTTGATCTTTTGACTATTAAATCATAAGAATATATTCTTATCATTGTGTTAACTCACAACTTCAACGTGTTAAACTATCTATACCAATGATTTTAACTTATTTAAAATCACAAGGAAGAATCAAAAACAAAAATTAAATTATTTGACGGTATCTACATATGAATATTAAATCTAGATGACTTTTAATTTTTAAAAATTTATTTTTGACTTTATCCGAAAAATCAGATTTGCTTTGCTTTTGACAAAATATAATGTGTATAAAATCGTGAAGATATTTGTAATTAGAATAAAGCAAGTCGTAAGGGGAATCTTAATGGCCTTTGGTAACAGAACAAGTGAAGATGATGGCAATGTCCTCGCATATTCGAACGTGATAGCTACCTAATTTGTTGCCCAAAATAATATCTAGCACGTACTAATTGTGCTACATCTCTGCCTATTAAGATTTCATATATTGATAATGACAATTTTGTTCGTAAATCATACTTTGACTTTATTAATTAAAAAAATTGTGAATATTTGACAAAAAATTGTGTTTTATTGATTAATATTTAATTAATATGTACAAATTTTGCATTTGAAATGAGTAAACTTTTTAGAAAATTAAAACTGATCTCATATTTCAAAACCAATGGAATAAAAGTTTGTGTTGATTAAAGTTTGTTATATTTAGAATAATTCTAACAAACTTTATAAAGTTTTTCCCTAGTAAAAGGAAACACAAAATCTATATATTCCTTTTCTCCGGCAGAGAACGTATTAACTTGTTGACGGAACTTAAATTTTTCTCTTTATTGCATCACGATTTCGAGAAACAAAAAATGTTAGACATATTATGCTACATTTTTTCTTATTTGGCATATATACCACGTCTCTTAATTATTATCTGTTCTATGCAATGAGACCAGCTTGCATCAATATTTAATTAGATCACTAATATATACCTAATTTTATGTCAAAAACATATGAGTGGAATACAATGTACGTATATCTATAAATGTACAAATTAGTGCCAAAAATTTTAACGTAACTCTTTTGCTTACCTCATGTTGTAGCAAGGTGTCCCGTTGCGAAAATGAAGTTTATTTTGTTTGTGCGACCACAATTCACCGTCACAACTAAAAATTAGATATTGATATGTGCATTTCTCTAGCCAAATAATTACTCATTCTTTCTCTTCTTCCCTTTTTGTTTAAATTAGGGGGAGATTTTTCTAGTTCAGATAAAGGTTTTTGAAGAATCCACGAGTAATAAAATTCGAAATTTCAAATTAATGGGATTTTTTGTTGATCAAGAACATTTATTGGCAAGACTTTTTTTCTTTTAACATATTCAATTGCTTTTTTCCTTAATTAATTTAAAATCTTGTAGACACCCTCTTAGTTCCTTCTTTTAAGTTTATATGTTATACTATACATAATCTTTCACTATTTTTAGGACAACGAAAAAATATTACGTAAAAGATGTAGCCTGAACAACGGGCTAAAAAGCTAATTCTTTGGAGATCATACTTGTACTCAAAAGCACATATTTTATAATTACATGGAGTATTATTAATTTAAGAGAAAACAATATGAATGATTTTGTTTGCATAAAGATCAACAATTTATTCAACAACTATAGATTCTGTCATTTCTCTTTGTGAACAAAGGGTGTTTAGGTTGTCTTTCAAATGTTTTGTGTTGTTTTCAGGAGTTTTTCTTAGTTTTGTTTTGTAGTTTCAAATGGTTTTGGCATGGTTGTTATTTAGCAGTTTTATGCAATTCTCATGCGTCAGATTTTCTTGTATCCCTTCAAATCCTTCTCTTTTAAATTTTTTTCAGGTTCTATTAAAAAACTTTTCGCCTTTTGCCCAAAAAAATAAAAATAAAAATAACTAACTCTCTATTTCGATTAAGTTTAAACATTTTGCATGTATAAAATATTTTCACTCTTTAGATTATGTTATTTTATATTCTTATTATATACTAGTAAAATCTATATACAAATTATGGGGGCACCAATTAACTAAATTAAATTAATTTTCGGACAGCCATGATAGTAAAATAAGTAGTGTTTGGGTGGGGATGATTGAACACTAATCTGGAACTATGGATGTTTACCACACACTTTGTGGTGTGTTTTGTGAAAAAATCAAAGTGGTCCGACGCCAATTGGCAGGCGCCCCCCACAATAGGTAGCTGTGGAGTCCACACTACTCAATTCTAACTTCAATGCTTGAACGCATGGGGAAGCCACAGACAACACAACACAATTCTCCACATTTGGAGAATTTCATAACCATGTATTCTTGTTAGTGTTTTCTGATATTTTTCCAAAGTTTCTTTCCACTTTATATAGCATTTTAGAAACAGTTATGATGTATGACACTGTTTTAGCCAAATGGATTAACATGTATTATTATTACATTTAGGATAATTATTTCCGTAAACCATTATACAATTCTTAATATATTTTCCTATAACATGGGACAAAATATAGAGGAAATTTTTGTAGTAGTAAAATATCTACCACACTATACACACACACACACACAGAGGGAGAGGGGTGGGGTGGGGGGTGGGGTGTGGGGGATGAATATATTATTACCAACATTTAAACGTACGGCCGGTTAACTTCTTTATTTTATTTTTTTGACCCATTCGACCCTAATACTTGAAATAGTCTAATATCATTAATTAATATCACTAAAATATTGAATGTAATATATATTACTAATGAATTAATTACATTATTTTTCTAATGTATTTAAGAGGAGAAGGAGATGATCAACATTTTCATAAAATGTGCTACCATGAATCAATCTATTGATCGTGTCATACCAGGTTTAACAAAAACACCAATATGTTTTGTGTGTGTGTGTGTGTGAAAAGTTGAAGTTAGTTGCAATCTATCATTTTAATAAGAAAATGTATTGAAGTAATTTATTATTTTTGTAATATATAAAAATAATAATTAGACTAAAGAGTCGATCTCTGGAACCTATGTAATAAAAAAAGAATAAAATAAAATCAACCTTGTAGATTTTAGATGGGTAAAACATTCAAAGTTATGAATATATACTTGTAAAAAAATATAGGTTTATAACAATATAAAAGTATAAAAGAAAATATATTTTCAAAAAATAAATATAGTTTTATAAGAACTATGGTGTATGTTACAAAAACTTATTTCTAAGAAAATTGTTTAGTTCTTTTTCTGTTTTTCAAGTTCACTTCTGGTAATTGGTACCATCTTAAATTAAAATTTTGTTCAAAGAGAGTACTCTTTAACACCACCTTCTTTTTGTTTTGTTAATAAAGTTTGAACTCACAGACTCCACCCACTCAACTCAATAATTTGTTGTATAATCTTCTAGCTATTCTTCAATGTTCATATTTTTAAAGTTGAATTTCAAAAAATGTACGATATAAAATATTTTAATTAGTATAACCCAAATGAAAAAAAAATTTGCAACCCATAATTAAGGTGTTGGAGCATTGTAATGATTGAGCAAAGGAGGAGAAGGAGCATGTTAAACCTTGTAAGCTACGACCAACTTTTAAAAAAAGGAAGCAAAAGCGGAAAGTAAAGCAATAAAATTTGGCATAAAAACTCTATCTCGATCGTACCCTCCGGCTGAAGAATTGCCCACTACTTACAAAAGCTGAACTCCCAAAATCTCATGCCCCTATTCTGGCTTTCACCCAGAATCCATACATTACCCCCACACCCCACCCCCACCCCACCACACACACATAAAAAACATATATATATTTCCCAACCTGCCTTTTTTTCTATCTGTCCTATTTACTCCACAATTTCTCTCTCTCTAAATATTAGTAGAATATATATAGAGAGAGAGGGGGGGAAGGAAAAAGGGATCGAGGGAAGGTTAGTTGGAGAAAAGTGAGAATTTGACAAAGGTGGTGATGATAAACATAGAAAAAAGTGAAGATAAAACATACATCCATCCATCCACCTTTTGTTGGCTATTTGTCGTAACAAAATTAAAGACTAGATCATAAAACTAAAGTAGTAGCAGCTGCGCTACGAAAACAACTTCATTCGCCAACAGCAGAACACAACAGAACAGAGTCGTCTCTTCTCCAGCTTAATTGCTTCTCCATTCTTCCACCATCGTCTCCATATATAAGCATCTATCCATTTTTTCTCCATCTATTCTCAGGTACGTATACTATACATTCGTCTATATGTGTCTATATACATATAAATGCATACATATATGTGTTTGTGTGTTTCAGTTTTGCATACATATATAATCTTTATCTGAAACTAAAGGACTGTATATATATATATATATATATATATATATATATTGACGTATATATATGTGATTAATTTGTTAGCAAAAAAAAACAACAACATATATGATTAATTAACATCTGCAAATCACCCTTTAATTAATCTCCATTCTCAAATATGTACATGTCAGTTTTCATTGGACATAAATTGACATGTATGTGTATGTGGGCGAACATCTGATCGATAATTTCATGATCATAACGTACATATTATATAGGGACTAAAGATATATATATCCAGTACATCACGTACTTATAATGTTTACAAACATATTCATGTATCAGTGAGATACATTTTAAGAATTTAATGATAATGATCTTCTGTTAGGTATAATTTTTAAAAATTACGAGATTTGTTTCGGTGCGGAGTAAAATTGTTTTTTTTTTCCTTTCTTTTCTTTCTGTATTTTGGTTAGTGCGGTGGGTTGGGTGGGGGGTGGGGGGTGGGGTGGGGTTAGTTGAGTTGGTCTACGCTGAGGTGTCCCCTCTTAAAAGGTAAAGGGAATGAAGATGCCTTCTAAAAATAGTTATTTTTACTAGCCCATTTCTGATGGTGTCAAGTGTTTGTTCATAAAGTGGTGTCAAGTATCCACAAAATTAAGAAATACTAAATCAATCAATTAATAAAAGTGTTTGATTTTTAAGTGCGTATATATGGTGGAGTACTTGAATTGGTGGGTAATTTATCTTCTTCCACTGTCTGGAGTATATTCCTGCATTCGTATTCAAGTATTCTCTTCTATCTTTCTTAATTCTCTATTGAATAACGTAAGGCCATAATTTAATTACAAAAAATCGATTACTTTATCTTAATTTTCATGAATTTAATTACTTGGAATTGGACTAGCAGATTTATATAGCGTTAAAGTGCTCTGACAAAACTCCAATCAATTAACAAGTTACATTTTTTTTTATTTTTCTATACGCTCCTCCAAAAAGAGGTAAATATCTCTTTTTATTGCATAAGTAATTTAGAGTAACTAACTTTATTGCACCCAAAAATGTCTCGTTAGCGGCTATAAGGGGTTTTTTTCTTCAAATTTTTATTGAAATTTGAAATAACTATAATTTTAAGAGACAAAAAGCAACCGAAAAGATATTATTTAAAACAATTCATTACATATGTATAGAATTACATATCTCAATTTCGACAACCAACTCCCATTTTTATTTAATTTTACCTTTTTTAATGTATAAAATATTCTTTTATAATAGGTAATAGAATCATGTTTGGCTCAACTTAGATTAGTCAGAGTTAATAGATTACTTATATAATATTGGATGATTAGACAATTAAAAATATAATAAGAAATTGCAGATGCAATTTTTATTCTTAAAATTTTTTTAATTTGTTTTCTTTATATAATAGGATGCAAATTAAATTTGTATATTTAGGCAAGTAGGTATGCAAATTTCGGATTAGTGAATACTAGACGATTCCAAGTGAGTCCAGAGAATGGCGAACTGCTTTAAGCTTTTCGCTCAACCAATTCTTTTTACTATGTACCAAGTAACCTTCTCACTTGTGACTTGGTTCTTTTGAAAACTGGGAAATTTTAAATTTCATACTTTACGGGTTAATAAAAAAAATTCTATAAGATAGTTTATAAGATAGTTGATGAGTGTGTGCGTAAATTTTTAAATAATAACTTCCTATGTAAAAAAATATATATATATTCTCACGTGCATATAAATCTCCAACGGCTAGTAGAAAAGGGGACTTGAGAGTTTCAATTTTATCAAATTTTTAGGTCTATGGAGGTAATATATATTTTCCTTTTGGCAAATTGATACCTCGAGTAATATATTACTATCAGAATTACAATCTGTAATATTTTCTTCTAATTATTTTCTCTGTCTCCGAAATTACATCTGAATTTACGTTAATTTTTAGTATAATTTAATACATGTTAAACATGTTATTTAATTTAATTAAAATTATAAAGTAAAAATATAATAAATAAAATTAATACTATGAAAAAATTAAATTATTTAAAATATATACTCCGTAATACATATTGAATCTGACATGGAAGTGTGTAATAACTAACTCACCGAACGCAGAGGCAGCAGATGATATATATACACATCCTTCTTTTGTTGATTATGTAATTCGCGCCAAGCATATAAGACCCCTTTTTAATTTTTCATTATTCCAATTCCAAAACAACGACCGGATGTGAATATTTAATGTATTTTTTGTAAATAAACAATTGAAGCTCAGCAGAATCCTATGAGATTGGTCTTTTGGAATTGGGTATATAAATTCGACTACTATTACTAGCACTTTAGCTACCATATTTATCTATAAACATAGCATAGCCGTATATATAATCATATATCTTTAAAAAGATATATTAAATATATTTTAAAATTGTCTTCAAAAGGAGATCTAAAAACATACATTTTGTATTTCACAATTTTTTTCCTTATTTTTTTGTGTCATTCTTTTTCGTCTTCTTAATATACATGTTTGAGTATTTTCCAGAGACATATTTTAGGAAGAAGATTCTACTTATATAATTTTATATTTATTGGTGCATAGCATAACCATAGAGTTACAGTTAAAAATTATGATTAGCCATGTGCAATTTCATAAAGGACATTAAAAACGACTTTTTTTAATTAGCTGCAAAGATTTGCAATTAATTCCACAGCAGTAATTTCCAGTGGAATTGCCGATCAGAGATAAAATATTATTCAGATTAATATATCATATTAGACTTTTGATACACAGACCGTACATCATCACATGCAATCGATATAAAATTTATAATTTAATAAATTCGTGACGAGGGGATGAAATCAAGATGATATATTGAGGGGTGAATGAAAGAAAACATGATTGGAGGGACAAAATACAAAAAATTATATATATTACATATAAAAATTTTATAAAATTCTAAGTGTAATTATAAAAATTTTGAAAAATCGAAAGGGACGGTCAAGACCCCTCGTCCCTATATAATTCCGCCTATATTCGTAACTTGAATCCATTTCCTCTTTTTGTTCCAAAAAAATTAAATTATTTTTAACTTTTAATATTCACATCCAAAAGAACCAATAATTGCTAACGATTTCTTGCACAGTACAACTAAAAGCTAATACAATATCTACACGTATATACTTGACAAAGGGAGTAGAAAAAGGTTGATAAACTCTTTATTAAAAAAAATAAAAAAATAAAAAGTAATAATCCAACCTTTTAATAATAATAATATAAGTTTTCCTAGCCTTCTTTTTTGAATCTCCTTGATAATTTTCACACACTGACATGCATTTCATCTACTTTCTCATGCTACAAAGTCTTGTCCAGCTACAATAACTAGACATTTTATTTTGTTTTGCAGTTGCAGACATTGATAAGGGGCTAGTGGAATAAAAATTCAATTTTTTGTTCCACTAGCTCTAATTTTAAGCAGCTATACACATTGTAAGAATCACCATAGTCAATCTTGAAGGAACATCATCATCTCTAAATTAATGGAAGAAGCAACAACAAACAGCACAAATGACCGTTATGCCAAGCTCATGGAAGGTTCTTGGTGGGCCCAATTTCGCCATGGCTCCAACCCATGGATGGCCAGATATGTTTATGGTTTGATGTTTCTTGTTGCAAATTTAGTTGCTTGGGCCGTACGAGATTATGGTACAAGTGCTTTGACAGAAATCAAGAGTAAGATTTTAACTACATTTCAGTTTCTTAATATTCTCATTAGCCCATTTTGTCTGTCGAATGTGGGTATTAATTATGTGTTTTGCAATGTTGTAATTTGTTTTGGTCATAGGATTAAAAGAATGTAAAGGAGGAGCCGACTGTTTGGGTGCTGAAGGGGTTCTGAGAGTGAGCTTAGGATGCTTTGTATCCTTTTAAATTTTCAATTTTCTTGATAACTTATAAAACGCAGTTATAATAATCGGAAAAATATATATGCATCAATAATGTCCGGGTTTGCATTGAGGTGTTGCACAGTACAAAACCCCCAATACGATAAAAAAATCCAAATGTACCTCTTTGGGTTCAATCCTCGCCTACAGTTTATAATGGGTTTCACTTCTCGCCTACAGTTTATAATTCTAGCTACTAGCATTTCCGTTAGAATTAAGAACTTAAATTTTGATGAAATATAGTGCTCAGTTCCATTTCCAGGACTTGGAAATGTGGTATTAAACATAGCTTTAGTCTACATTCATGTTCTGAGATGGAAAAATTAAAAAGACAATGATATGCGCGTCTAATTAATTTTAATTTCTTTTACAAAAGCTTGCCATAATTCTGATATTCATGAGCTTGGAGAAGGCCTTAACAAGATATTAGATTTTCTATTTCGTAATGTTTCTTTCAACTGTTGGTACTTCAAAGTTGCAAGAACCAAGAGAATTGTGGCATTCTGGATGGTGGCCTGCTAAGATTGCCATGATGATTTCTTTAATGGTCTTTCCCTTGTTTCTCCCTTCAGCTATCATTCAGATTTATGGTTGGTTTCTTCTCCTTCAACTATTTCCAAATACATAATTTTCGGATTTGTTGAGCGCCTCTGATGAAACTAAAAAACTTAACTTTGCAGGAGATATCGCCCATTTTGGTGCAGGGTATGAACAATTCTGTTCCATGTTTCTGTCTTCATACTCCTACAAATCCATCTGGAATAATCATATGAACATTCTTTTGCATTTTCTTTTTTCAGGGTATTTCTACTAATTCAGCTAGTAAGTGTTATCAGCTTCATTACATGGATGAATGATCATGTCCAGTCAGATAAATATGCTGAAAAATGGTAAGTGTCTATTCACTAAAACAATCACAATCGTGTCTTCTGTTGAGCAGACAGAATGAGAATGTTCCAATAATGTCTTAAACCTGAAAGTGACCCATAAACATGTTTCATGATATGCTTGTTCTTGAAACTTGTCCCAAACTTTTGATTGTTCCTTGTAATTGCCTGAACAACAATGTACTAACATATGGAAAGATTTGGACTGCAGCCACATCCATGTTATGTTACTTGCAACAAGCGCGTACGTTGTGTGCATATGTGGGGTTATAATGATGTACATTTGGTATGCTCCTCAACCATCTTGTCTTCTCAACATATTTTTCATCACCTGGACTGTAGTTCTACTTCAACTCATGACAAGTGTTTCTCTTCATCCAAATGTAAGTTCCGAAACTCGTGTTTTAACTCTCAACTTATTCAAAGTTTTCCTCCGAAAAGCTTCCAACATTTTAATCATTCTTTGTGATTTGCCTGAAACAGGTGAATGCTGGTCTTTTGACACCAGGATTGATGGGCCTTTATGTGGTCTTCCTCTGTTGGTCCGCGGTTAGAAGGCAAGCTTTTCAGATTTTCGTTTCTTCATTTTTTTTCTTATTTTCTAATTTAGTGCAAATTACTCACTGGGTTGACATATTTGATCATTGCAGTGAACCACCAGATTCAAAATGTTTGAAGAAAACTGAAGCTGCAACTAAAGGAGATTGGCTATCCATAATTGTAATTATTAATTTCTCTACATCACCAAAAAAAAATTCATCAACTCTCTATCATGTTCTCTAATTGAATCCTGTTTTCAGAAGATTAACAGTAAAATTTTTGTTTTTGCAGAGCTTTGTTGTTGCAGTACTTGCAATAGTTATTGCCACATTTTCAACAGGTATCGATTCAAAATGTTTTCAGGTAACATCACTTAACCTCTTCAAAAGAAATCCTTCTTTTGTTGTTTCTTTGTTAGGATTATCTTGGGCTAAATGATTTTGTAGATTTGTCGCATCATTCTAAATTAGAGAAGTGAATAATGTGCAGTTGAGGAAGGATGAGACAGAGGAAGAAGATGAAGTTCCATATGGATATGGATTCTTCCATATTGTTTTCGCTACCGGAGCCATGTACTTTGCAATGCTGTTGATTAGTTGGAATACACATCATGTCATTGGAAAGCAAGTTCCAAAACTTGAATAATCAATTCTTAGAAATCTTGTATTATTAGAAAGAATTAATTTTTGGCATAAGATTAATAATAGAGGAATCAATTAACAATGTCTTGCTTTTTGCAGATGGACAATTGATATTGGTTGGACCAGCACTTGGGTTAGAATAGTGAATGAATGGCTGGCAGCCTGCATATACAGTAAGATTTTCCATCTTCATCCCATTCATAGTTTAAATGCTTTCCACATCGAACATGGTGTTAGATTAAAATGGCTTAATATTAGACATGCGGATTATATTATTATGGTGTACATTAGGTTCCAACTAACTGTTGGCAGCCTTGACTGGGTCTATATAGATTATAAAGGCGTATTTGGTTCCAACTCACACTCACTGATGACATGGCTTATGCTTGCTTATTGCCCAAATAATTAATGATAATAATTTGTATTCGCAGTTTGGATGTTGGTGGCTCCAATTATACTGAAGCACAGACAAGCAGCTGCATCATCGGGAGAAGCAGTTTGAAAATCTACCACCACTGAAGCCTTGAGCGTTTGAATGTGGGTGGGAAGGAAGAATCTTGATCATACTTGTTCAGCAGAACACAGGGTTGAAGACTAATGGACATGATTTGTTCCCTTTGTCAATGTGAAAAAGGGTAGCTAATTCCCAGCCTTGTGTGCTACATGGATCTCAATTTGTATGAGCTTGGCTATGTGTATATAGTATACTGAAGAGACGATAAAGTTTTGCTTTTTTTTTTTTTTTTTTCAAATGAAAAAACTGAACAAATCCAAAAGCATTGGATTTGAATCATTACAAGCTGAGACAAAATCAATATTCAATTGAAAACATAAATGATTACTCTGATAAACAACCACCCATTAATATTCAAACAACAAAAGACCAAACTGAAGTGCATCAACCCATAAAATTGTGTTAAATCTGGTATATTTGAGACAAAAAGTGTAGTCCGCTGCCCGAAAAACCCCTTTCGTTATCCAAGCTTGGTACCGGGAACGCTTGCGGTGCTTCAATTGGGGAAGAAGTCACTAGATTTTCGTCGTTTGAAATCCCATTTTGATGCATTTCTTCGCTTACAAAACCTCCATGTGCGCTTTGCTGCTCCTTTCCCCTTGAACCTCGATATCCTGAGCTATTTGATGATTAATTTTAGTCCCTTGTTTCTTCTTCTTCTCCTCCTCTTATTTTCTTTCTGCTCCCAACCATTTTTGCATATCTCCATCCTTCCTAAACTTCATTCTTAAACTACCAACAATTTAAAATTTCACCCATTATTAGGAAATCTAGAAACTAAAATAGTGAACTTTTCATGTATGGTGTTGAGAAACTTAATGGAAAATTGGTTTACTGAAGAGACGATATAGTAGTTCTTCATACATGCCAAAAGAGATACATTTATTGGAGTTAGATATATAACAAAAATGTACCATTCAATCGAGGTTCAAGTTGGAAATATTTACCTTTAGAAACATTGCCAAATATTTGTCACATTAAACACCATTCAACATCAGAATCCATGTAGCCAAAAAAAATCCATATCATACAAATCTCCACTAACAAGAGAAGCCACGAACCGTTGGTCAGATGAGGTTTTCACACTAGAATCCTTGTTATGTGGAATGTTACTGTGAAGCAACAATTCACATCAGCCGTGCTACTTGTTTAAGACTGGTTGACCATCAATCCAGGCGTTTATCTAAGATAAATCTTAGGCTTCGAATTAAAGTTTAAGACGGGTAAGTTGAAATATAATCTCACGTCAGTTTGAGACTCGTAAACCCTCATTTGAAATAAATCTAAGGAGCACGTGTGTTTGTGGGTGGGTGGGTGGGGGGGGACGAGAGAGTCGCATATATTCAAATAAACATTAATATCGACAGTAAAATCGTATGTATGTTCTTTACAACTAAAGTTACCGACAAGCTCACCACTTCAATAAAAATAAAAATAAAAACATACTTTCAAATCATACAAGACCAACCAAAGTTACAAATGAACGCTAAGTTGATACATTATAATATTTTCACAGCAGCAGCATCACAACTAACAGACCATAATATTTTACACTTGTACAAATGCACCCCATGCCCCCCAAGGTTCTCAGAGCAGGTCCCATACACCCTTCCATTCCCAACTCTTGTCGCTTTACATTCTTCCTCACAGTACACAACTGATGTGGAAAACTGATACCAATGTAACCAACCAGTATACAGATGCAACAAAGCTTGACGACTGCTGCATCATATGACTTAATAAACAAGAAAACCAAAAATTCCATTTAATGGACGAATGTGGGCTAGATGATGTTTGTCTTAAGATGCGTCAGGAAATACACCGTTCTGATATCTACCCAAATGGGTTTCCTCCAAAAGATGCGAAATTATTGGGGGGAACAGCAGATGCATATACTCCACTGGCCTGTTGATTTGGAATTAAAGAGCCAAAAGAACCCTGTTCAACGCCAAAACCCATTGATCCTTGGGGCCTGTGAAGTCAAAAAAAAAAAATTGGTGCAACATTTTAGCCATAGATATCCACTACCTTAATCCAAGAGACCAATAACATTATCTTCAGATGGTAAATATTTAAGATATCCAATTCTTGAAGGAAAACAGCGAAATAACTACAAGATATTATGGTACTTTGAAGCAGCAAACCAGCCAGAGAACTTAATACAGTAATACACACATTATTTGTGTCTGTGTGTACACATTACAGCCACCCTTAATTACAAAGAATTTTCATATATACCTGTGCGCACACGTGTGTGCGCAGCAATATTGAACTCGTAGTCTGACTGTGAGCAGGCTCAGATTATGAAAATTCAGATTGCAAACCAAATTGAGGAAGGAGGGATTACCTAGGCTGCATGTTCGAGGATACAGGTTGGCTCATGTATGAACCTGAGATATGTCGAGGAAATCACATAGGTGATTAATGTACAGGAAAAAAAACTACAATAAGAAAAAACAAGATAATATATTTACTTGGAGGGACAGCTGATGCATAAGTGGGTGCATGGGAAGCCATTGCTACTGGATGAGAGGACTGGGGAGGCATCCATGTTGGAGAAGGGGTAACGAAGCTGGAAGTATTAAGCAAGCCTGTCGCAGCTGCCACATTTGGCAGAGCCCCTTGCAACGGTGTCATTGAAGGAAACTGTATCACAGGGAAAAGGCTTATTTTAGTATCCAAAAGGATTTTCAACTCAAAAATAAATTCTAATAATACATGAACTACTAAAACCAGAAAGATGAAGATACACAGGAAACAAAAAAGATGGTAATGGAATGCTACTTGATTAGCAGACCAGATTCACATGTATCAAATGCATATCTAGCTATAGATAAAACATAGCTTATTATGCTTACTAAAATGCAATGATCTAAGGCTCAACAACCTTACAGAATATACATATACATAGGCATTTTGCTTTGCAGCATCATAAAAAATAAACTGGAAATTTATTTTTGACCGCCCAAAATCAAGGAAATGGCATTTAATATAGGATGCGGCGTGGATTATGAGGGTGTGACTGTGTATCTGTGTTTGTAAATTAATAAGGAAATACCATTGAAGCTTGAATTGCAGAAGGTTCATTGTTGAAATCGAATGGGTTTGAAGATTTTGATGGCTGTGAGTAAGTTGGAACAGGCTGCAACAACAAACATTTAAATGAGTACCCAAAGTAAAAATAAGAAATTTAAAGTTATGTTTATTATGTATTTAAGAACGCACCGCCACAGTATTATATTGCATGTTGAACCCAAAGCCATGAGAGCGAACGTTATGCCAGCCAGGCATTGGAGCAGGGAAAGATGAATAATTTGCTGTAAATAGATCCTGCAGACATTTTAGGACTCTCGATGAGGACATTGAAACCCATAGATAAGTTAACACATGATGAAGACCAAGAAATAAAAAACCACCTCAGGTAGTTCTTTCTTCCCAGCGGGTTTAACTTCAACAGTGGATGGTTGTGTTACAACTCCAGAAGGGACCTCCACAGAAGGTCCTGAAACAGTTCGAGAAGCCTGAAGAGCTGCTACACTAATAGGCCCTTGCGCATTCGGAGTACTTGATGAATTCCATGGCTATATATAATATATATGTGAATACAGTGCACGAACTGCATAACGAGAAAACTTTAATGGGAAGAAATCCACTGTAAAAAGCAAACCTGATTGCTTGACACTCCACCAACTACTGCAGTAAATGGTTGAGAAGGAGGCTGCCTAGCAACAGCAGGGAATAGAGGTTGTTGCTGAGTCTGCAGGTGATTCCACTGGCCTCCATCAGCAACATTAGCAAAGGAATTAGGTGTTTGCTGTAGCACTGCTGGAACACCACTAGGAGGGTACCCCATTGAGTTGCTTACTGGTGCAGCAGGACCACTAGCAAAGGGTGAAACTGGTACTTGCCCCACAGGTTGAACAAGTGAATTACCAGCTGAAGACATTACCATGTTTCCGAATGGCGCAGGTGTAGAGGCACCAGAACTACCATGACCAGGAACAGGTGCAGGAATAGTCAACTCTGAGAGTGATTCCAGCAGATTGGCATTTGAAGGAGCTTTAGACACTTTTACCTCTGCCACAGAATCAAAATTAGCCCAGTTATCACTCAACGTTGTTGTTGGTTGTGCCATGGATAGTCCAACATCTGTTTGCCGTGTTTGGGGAACTGCAGCAGTTGCAGGAGGCTCAGGAACAGCATCAAAATCAATCAAAGAACTTTCTGCTCTAGCTTCAGCTGGATTCCCATTAGAGGACGCCAAGCTACTGGAAGAAGCAGTCCTCTACAATCAGGAACATGGGTGTAAGCTCATGATTTTCTTAACAAAGCAGTTCTAAAAATGAAACATCAAACCTAAAAGATATAGCAATGTATACATACAAAAAACAGATCATGTTTTCATCAAAAAACAAATGATTCGTGAAATTAAGATTTTCGGTTATAACCAACAAACACGAAAGGTTATTAACACTAGTTTAATATACCAGCACAACTGTGCAAGACAAGTGAGCAACATATAGAATCTCACTCTTTCACAAGAGGCATTTACCTGCGTACGTACAAAACCATCTGCTGCCCTGCCACCGTTTGCCTTTGGGGGAGGTTCAATTACCCTAAGGGGGGAGACATTTTCTCCCAAAATGTCTCTAACAGGTCGAACCATGGGAGGACTAGAACGATCAGGCGATCGACCTTCAAGCTTAGAACCTCCATCAGAGATTTTGCCATCCTCAGATTTTTTTCCATTTCCAAATCTGTCCTCTCTTCGCCAATCATTGACTATCTCTGTACGGACAGGACTCCTCCCAAAATCACCATCAGATCCAGGACTTCTTCCTCCATCATAACCACTTCTGTAACTCCTTTCATCACTTCTTCCACCAGGACTAGGCCTGTCACTATATCGACGTTCATATGCATCATCATATGGTGGACTTCGAGACCCAACTTGATAGGAATCTGTCTTTCTGTTTTCACTTACATCATCTGTTTCCGTCTGTTATGGAAAGCTAAATTGGTCAACAGTTCAACACTAAAATATTCACTTGTCAGATAATGAAATAAAATAAGTAGAACTGACATTCATAAGAATTAGAACGGTTTAATCATTTCGATCTGCATAAATATGCACATCAAGACCATCTTCAGTGTTGATCTCACAACAAAGTGATTATTATACAAATGAGTATAATCCATCGAAAAGAATAATTTATCCAATAATGAATGAGATTATCATACCATCTTCACTCTTGGAGGCTTCTCAAAGCTTTTCTCACCAGTATATCTTCTATCAACATAAACATGTTTGATGAAATCCCGTAATCTCTCAGCATTACTAAAACACGTACAAAAGACACGGTGAATCAGAAGATCCAGAAAAACAAACTGTACCAGAGGCACAGTATGTCATAATACAATCAACTAACCTGCTGTCGGGAAAAGAGTTGCGCTGAGAATCCCACTCCTTGAAGTAAATTTCCTTGGCACTCTGAGGTGATCAACAAGACTATCAAATAATGATCAAATAATAAGAATATATATGATGCAGATTCCAAGAGAAATTGTATGTATACCGCATTACCCCCTCCTTGAAGGGCACTAACTTCCTGCGAAGTGAACTTAGCCAATGATACTGACTTCACCCTATGGGTAAATTCCCGACTGTTGCATTTTCAGTAAACAAATTGATAAGCAGAAGAATGAACAATGCATATTTAAGGTCAAAAAGATATTTGAAACTCTATCTACACAGAACATATTCACTTCGGCATAACATATATAAGCACTTACTGTACTCCGCTACAGGTGGTGCAAACGAATGTCCAAAAATTTGTACAAACATACTGAGGCCCCTGCTTGGTCAAAAAACATTTTAGCTAGCCTTACAAACGACAAGAAATTTTGCAAATCACAAAGCTGGCAGTGTGGAAGGTTAAGCAATTAAAAAGATTATCAATTAAAACCAGGAGTACAAATAGCTCCAAATCAATTAAAGAAAAATGAAGACACCAAAATCAATGATTTGATATCATCACTTCGCAAAACTAAGTAATGTCGATTTGATAAGATACAGTTAACCAAACAATTCCAAAAGCTTACAGAAGATGCGTAAATCTCCTAAGAAAACAAACTTACAAAGCATACATGGAAAAACCTAAATTACACGAACTCTTCATTTCACCTAAAAGTACTTGTGTTTGACACTCAATACTCGACACTTGGACATGGGCGTAAGACACTCCATTTTAACGTAAAAATGTGTCAAAATTGAGGTGTATCTGTATCCAACCAGACACTCTATCCGAGTCCATGTAACTTAGAGAAAAACTCGTTAACTAACTTATGAAGATGATAACTTTTAGACCTGGACAGCGTCCTTTAGGTACAAAACACGATATTCTGCTCTGCAAAAGGGTTTGAGCTATTCACTTTTTTATCTCCAAATAAAATTCTAACAAAATAATACAGTTTATCTTGAATACATATGCGTATCATCATTATTTTTCCATTTCAATAGAAAACGAGATTTATAGTTGTCTATATCTAGAGCCTGAATCCTTTCTCACTGAGAAGAATACAACATTATATATAGCCCCAGTAGAGGGTAGAGAATATCTACAAATTCAATTTAAGACGGGATCTACATTTAGCACAAAATGTACTAACATCAACCTATAAAATGGAAATTTAGAAATATATTTCCCATGCCAATCATTCTACCATTCAAAATGATCTAATTCTAGGAGGGTCTTTGGCATTGCTTTGTTTATTTCGCACGTTTTACGCAGTTAGTGTTTGTTTACCTTCTTATTTTTACCCACCTAAAATCAATTTTATGGAAATAATCGCAAGCCCCATTTTGATGCTTCTGATACAAGCTAAAATTTGATAAACAGGATTGACCAAATGAGTTAACATATTATCCCCACTAATTGTAGCATTTATTACCAAGTATTGTAATTAACCGTTGTAACTTACAAGTTACAAGTTACAATATTTATTATCTTTTTCAGTAGTTTAACATAATAAGGGGTAAGCAGTTTTTCTAGACAAACATGTTTCACTTTTTTTGATAGTTTAAGTACTTTTAAATCATCAAACACATACTAATTTTTAAAAACTGCTCATACGCAAAATCAGGAAGCAATTATTCTAAGCAATCCTCTGAATGCATTCTTAACCTTTTTCCTTGAAACACGGCATATTTACTTTTTTGAAATTCCAATTCTTTTCAAACTTCGTGACAGTCAGGCTCACGGTTCATTTCGTTGCAGTTCTTTCTTTTACATGTTCATTTTGTTTTTTTTTAAATTCTTTTTTTTTTTTCCCATTACATGTTATTCTTAAAATTTTAGGACTAGTATTTGGTAGAAATTAGTATAATAGTCCTTTATTCTGTGGAATGTAATAAGCTGGATCTTCATATAATTGAATTATATTGTTCTCTAAATTTTGAGATTTCAACTCTTCTTGAAATTATTCTTCATGGATTCAAAGAGCCTCTTGTGAAGGTTTATCATAAGTTTGTGGTTAAACAACGCATCTTTTCAGCTGCGTCAAGCTAAATTGTCACATTTAGATGGAACCAGAGCACAATTCCACTATTTATTTGTATTTTTCCCATTAAGTTCTGAAAGAACACAAATACGTAGCAATAAATAATAAAATAGACACTTCAGAACCATCCAATAAGTATTCATTTTATTTCCCACACTAAAAGCTGCTATCTCTTCTACACCCACCTCCTTATCTCAACTTTTAATTTAATGGAAACTTTTGTGTTACCAACAGTCCGCCATTTAGGTACATGGAGTATATAAAATATCATTTACATCTTCACCAACTGTTTGTTTGGGATTCAGATATAACTATATAAGTAGTAACACACTTGAGGAGGCTAGACTATGTCCACAGTTGGTGAACAACTAGCTTTATAGTGCTAATGTTTTAGAGATTAAATGGTTAAAATTACTTGAAAGTCTATGTGGAGCACTTTTCTTGTGGGGCATATTAGTAGAAATGGAATGCGGAGAAATATTAACAATATAAATATAAGAACTAAATTCTATAAAATAAAATAAAAATTTGCCAGCAACGGCAATCTTATTTTTCTTGCAAGGATCAATCACAACCATCTCTTACTTATTTTGCTATGAATTCGTACACATCTGATTTTCTTGCTAATAGTTTATTTCCACCAGGTCTCTTCTTTCAAACAAATTCTCTTTCTATTCCTCATAAACTTATTAAAAGCTTTATCTAAAAAATTATGGTAAGAAAATGAAAAGAATAAAATTCAGATAAGTAAATAACCACCTGAGATATATCCAAAATCCCAAAGAACCACCTAAAATGTATAAACCTACACATAACCACCAAAAGTTTTGAGTCTGAACGAAACTACCAGCAGTTCATCCATATTAACCATGAGAGTTTTAGAAACCCAACCTAGAACAGATATAAGGCAAAATCAGCGCAAAACACATGGTTAATTAAAGTTTTGGAAAAATAAATGTATAAATAAGAGAGAAGAACTAGTTTCACTTGGCCAAAAAATGTTAGGGTGTTTATGTCCAGATTTTGAAAAATTATGTGGTTATGACTTATGTGAAACTTTAGTATTCAAATTTCACTCTGAAAAAAAACCACTTTTAATTATTTAATCAGATAAACTTTGGGGAACTTGACTAACAATCTAGAGTTATCAATATGTGGTAGATAAAAGCCTAAAAACAAATAGTTTGTCATAGAAGCCTGCTGACCCTAACACTATATTGGTAGCTAAAGCTAATGACACAGAATTTGTATAAGAATGGCAATCACATATATTTCTGCTCTATAAGTATTGCGACCAGAAGAAATCCACAAGTGGTCAACAGCATTGCCACCATAACTCTCTTCAACTGCTATAGAATTTCCACCATTACACCGCGAAATTTCAACAAAAACATGTCAGAATAGTAAATACTTTTAAAATTCAACATACCATGAACAGCCACCAAAAAGATAACAACATAATCCACTCCGTAGGGATAAATATAGCAACTAAGCAGATCATAACGAGCAAGTATCCAAATTAACCCGAGTATTTAATCAAAGAGAATAACATTCTAAACAAAAAATAACACACAAAACCCACAAAATGAAAGCTAACCAAATTCCAACAAGAAAATAAATAAGTCAGAAAGATAACATACCAAACTGTTGCAGTTAATACATCTCCGGTTATCAGGTAATTTGAGAAGACCGCGTATAATTCTCTCATTTTTCTCGTCTTCCTTCACTCGATTCGCCATTTCCAACTCCAAACCCCAATCAAAACCCTAGCTTTAACCTAGAAAAACAAAATAATCAAATTCATCAACTACAAGTAAAATACACAGAAACATCAAAAAGCAAGAACACAATCATAAATCAACCAAATTGAACTTGAATAACATCAGATCTATAACATCACACTAACTGATACATGCCACATCACTACTGAACTGAAAGTTGAAGCGGATGTAATCGAAACATACCTGATCGTGAAGTTGATGACGGTGAGGAATGCGAGAATTACAGAGATGTGGTAACGTCGGCTTTTGTACAGCTAGATGAAAATTCTAGAGAGAGAAACTTTGTAGAGAGAGAAAGAGGGAGGATATTATAAAGTGTTGGAAGACGCAGGGGAAAAGTCGTTTCTTTCGAGTGTCCGCTGTGAATTAACTGGATTGACGCTGTTGTGTTTGGACAGTCAGTCGTACAAGGCGACTGGTTTTTTACGGACTTGTGTTTTAGCGGTTACATTTTTATGTAGTATTAATTTGGACTTATCAATATTAATAAATATTGATTTATTTACTTTATTTCAACTAGGTAATTACGATAGTTATAATTTTATAAATATCCATCATGGGACTCAAGCTAGCATGTGAAATTAAATTTAAAAATTATTACAATTAATATAATAATTAGTAGCAAAAAAGCAAAAGCTAATGAAAAAATTAAAATTAGACAAAAATTGAAGGATTAGACGAAAAGTAATGTGAAAAATAACAATTTTGCAATACTTTTGTTTACTGACAAAGCGACAAACAAAATCCTTGTGTTTTGCTTTGGAGAAGTTCATAATTAAAATTAAGCCGAGTCATTAATTTTACACCCCCAAAAAAAAAAAATTAAGCCCATGAATATGGTACGTTGCTATAATTATAGTTGTAATCTTTTGATTTGACCAAGTTCCATTGATTTGAATAAAACATTCTAACAAACTAACTAAATTGAACCAAACCTACTAAATAATGAAGTATTTTCGAAATACATCAAACATAATTCCAAATGAATTCTACAACCTCTACCCCAGAAAGGTCACAAACTTTATAAAATTCAAAACTATTTATAATACCCCCGTACAGCAAGTGTTTTTGTAAAATGGACGGCTATTAATATATTATAATGACATTTATTCCAATTTTGAGTATCATATCAAATACTCTGATATTATCAAATATTCGTTTGATTCGATTTGTAAAAATAAACGATTCTTTATTTTGAACATAATTTTTCGTTCATTAAAAAATTTTAAATTTTGCTATACTTGATTCAGATCGAATTCGAGAAGTTTGAGTAAACTCGACTAATTTACATTGTTATACTCGTATTCAATTTGAATAGTTAAACAAATCCTTTTTAACATAATTTTTCATTCATTAAGAATTTTAAATTCGACTCAATTTATTAATTTATAAATATATTTAATTAAACTCGACTCGAGTTTGACTCGATTCAACTTATTTAAAACTATAAACAAAATTGCCACGGATATTTATAATTTCCAATACTTCACCAAGTAGATTTCTGATTTTCCAAAAGTTCATTCACAAATCAAAATTCAAAATACATCGTCCAGATTAGTAATTAACGATAGCCAATTACAAACTATCATTACAGATGATATATCTATATCATATACAAAGATGTTGTGGATGTGCTTGGTAACCTTTTTGTTGCTTCACAATTAAATTCCAAATACTTTTGAATACATATCATAAACTTTTTTTTTTGCTTCACAATTAAATTCCAAATACTTTTGAATACATATCATAAACTTTTTTTTTTTGCTCGACAACTTTTAAGTTAACTTTTCATATGTACATGTTTTTATCGAGTTTCATATCACCTGTTTACTTTGCTGAGACGGATGTTAAAGGAACTCCAGAGCTTCTTTGTTGTTCGTATCATCTCTCGTACGCATTAGAATATAATTATGTATTACGAGCTAGCTAGGAGGATGTTTACCATGAAATTAATTATGTTACATAAATAAATTCACAATAATAATTCACAAAGATATATATTAAAAAAAAAAAAAAAAAGGGATTTTGTCGTACGTGTGTTTGTGTATAATAGAATTTTTATATCCAATTATTGAATCATATAATATTCTCAGAGTATTTACAAACAAGAATTTCATAATAATTGTTATTTAATTTATTTCACGTAAATTTAAGTAAATTTTTTAATATGTTAAACATTTAGTTTAATTTTGAATAAATTAATAATAAAAAATATTTTAAATAAAAAATTTAACAAAACTAAAATATTTTACATATAAACAAATTCATTAGAATATAATCGATGCGTATCATCTCTTGTATGCATTAGAATATAATTATATATTACGAGCCAGCTAGGAGGATGTTTACCGTGAAATTAATTACTTTACATAAATAAATTCACAATAATAACTCACAAAAATATATAAAAAAAAAAAAAGGATTGTGCCATACGTGTTTGTGTATAATAGAATTTTTATATCCAATTATTGAATCATATAATATTCTCAGAG
>CM025780.1:54864281-54942994 GCA_014636745.2 Centella asiatica
CTCTCTCTCTCTCTCTCTCTCTCTCTCTCTCTCTCTCTCTCTCTCTCATGCATCATGGCCGGTGTTAGCTTATGCTCAATAATTCAGCAACTACTTTGTCCCATGTACACTATATTATTGAAGGCCATGACAAAAGTCACAACTGCCTAGACCCTCTATGTCTATGGACTTATATCACTTTCAATCGACCATTAATATCAACAACAACAAAAAAAAAAAATATATATATATATATATGTCATTTTTATTTGATAAAATTGTAAAATTTAAATTTAATATTTATTCGATTGATTTATGTTCAAAAACTTTAATATAATATAGTAGACAAAAATCACATCAAAGAAAAACTCAATAATTTAAATTTTATATAACATATATATAGATCACAACTTGAATCTTAGAATAATATAAGTAATTTTCATGGAATGAAAGGAGTAATAATTCACCTTATTAATAAGTTCTATAAAAAAGAACAGTTTTACTAATATAAAAAAGCAAATTATGAAACTTGACAAAGACCTGATGGATGGTCCATTCGGAAAGCATATATACTTGTTTATCCGTTACATATATCAACCTTCTATTTTCTATGTAAATGGATGTTGTTGTTAACTTAAAAAATTGACTTAGATTACATCAAAATTATTTAATTGCATGTACATACCTACCTTCATTTTAAAGTTAGAGTTAGTAGAGAAGACACACACACATTAATTTCTTAATTTGAATAACATTGTTGAGATGAAATTAGTCATTTCATTATCTATATCCTATATGTATAAATTTATCCTATATGTATAAATTTATATATATCAAGTTAATATCCTATATGTATAAATTTATATATATCATGTTAATAATTTGTCTTTAAATTAAACATATTCCGTTGCTTATAAACAACAAATAGTCAATCGTATACCCAATAGCCATAGTCACATGACATGTGAAGCTACTAAATACCATTAATTAATACTTCCTCAATTCCAAAATTAGATATACGTTTTTAAAATAACAGTTTTTAAAAATAATTTTTATGTTCTAAATATATCCTTATTATTATCATATTATTTAATAGTAATGAAAGTTATGGTAGATACCACAAAGTACTGGATATAGTGGAGTTAATTGAAATAATAAATGTAGTGAAATTGTATTTAAAGAACTCAATTACTTTTTATAGTGTACAAATAGAAATGTATCCCTAATTTTGGAACAATTAAAAACGGAATATGTATTTCTAATTTTTAAACGGGAGAGTAATAAACATCTTCCCCACTAATTAATTAATAAGTGCAAATGTGAAAAAAAAAATATAAACTAGTGTCATTATTTCTTTTATTCGTTTGTTTTCTTCATACATGATACATGCCTCTTCCCCTTCATTAAAAGCACAAGGCCACATGAAAAGAGTTGCTTCCCTCCTTATACACTAAACAGCTAACCTCACATGGCTCTTCAAGAATTCTTCTTTACTTCTTATTCTCACATGACAAAATCTAGTTGGCTGGTCTCAATTTTGTTTGAAGCAAATGAAAATTACACATCTATCTATCTCTAATTTAACATACAAAAACACATACAACACACACCCTACTATTATAGACTAGTGTAGTAGTGTTAGTTACAATATATATATATATATATATATCAAATGAAATTTAAACCTTTATCTATCTCTTTAACACACACACACTCTACTATTATAGTACCAGTGCTATTTACAACATTTGTGTATATATATCTAGACACCAATTGATCTCCCTAGAAACACGGGGGTTCGAGTCTTTTGACTCCTTTTACATATTTCTTCTTTCTTCCCACATGCGTGAGCTAGCTCATTGGTTTGCGTGCAATCTTTTGTTTTACCCCATATATATCACACAAAAATTGACCTCTACCTTGTCCTTTCATACTACCTCCAGTTCTTCTACCTAGTTTAAGCTTTCTACCTCAAAAAAAAAAACCCTTTGTTTTATCATCTCACCATGTCTAGATTATGTTTTTTTGTTTGAGATTATTCTTGATAATCTCAATAATTACGTAATCATTTCACTTTATCACGCGAAAACGAAGGAATTCACGAGTAATTACTCGAATAATTAACCAATATGCACGTGCAAAGAAATGGAATATCTTGAAGATTAGTGCTTGTTACAAATACAAGTACTCTATATATCTTCTTGCAAGAAAATTGGAGAAAGAAAGAATGTGTGAAAACTCTTGAAGTTTCCTAAATAAGTGAGTGAGGAAGTGTACTTTTTTCTTTGGTTCATAGATAGTTTGGTTTTATTTATTGGATATATATAGAATAATGGGGAAGCTGAGATTTGGAAGAATGTTGGATACTTTGTGTTTGTCTTCAAGTTTTAATTATGGATCAAGCTGCTGTAGTATGTGTATTAATGGGTATGGATCAAATTTGGATGAATATGATGATGATGAATTAGAGAAAGAGCCACTGGTTGGAACTGAAGGCGGTGAGTTAGTGAAGCTCAAGGATTTTGTTGATCAACCTAAAACTCTAGCTCTCATGTTGAAACCAAAGGTATAATCATCTCTCTCTCTCTCTCTCACACACACACACACGCACGCACACACGCACGCACACACTCATTGATGTTTCTCCGAATTTTCATCTTTGTTTTGAGTTTGAGAAGTTTTCTCTTTGGAAGAAGATCAGCACTAATAATAATATATCTATTTGTTCATTTTATATTAACATTCTTTTACCGTTGTTGTTCATTTAATGTTTTCATTTGATGTTTTACGGTTTTACCTTTGTTGTTTGATCGGTAAAAAAAATACTCCGTATATCATTAGAACTCACCTTACAATACAGAAGGAATTGTCCATACATCTATAAAAAAACCATTTTTGTTTGATGTTTCTTCAAAAAAAATTCCTTTGGTTTTTTAATGTTTCTTATTTGATGTGCATATTTCTTTCGAATTTACCGCGGAAACAACACAATCTTTGGATGTCCTTATTTGTCTCGTAACGTCCTTAATATCATCAAATTAATGCAAAACTTTTGTTTTTGGTTCCTCATATATCTGAATTGATTATCTTACCTAGTTCTGTCTTTTTGGCCAGAGGAGTTATATATCGTCAAAGACAAATTTACTCAGTATTTTCACATTTGCAATTTAAACATCTACAACATAAATGAAATATTACCGTATGTATATATATATATATATATATCATCTCTTCTTTATTTCTCATATATGTCTAATGATATTTTACTGTGGAAAGTTGACTAATTAAGATCACATTTATAAGTTGTATATATAGCACTATATATACACATACATGGATGAGTGTGGATTACACTTATACACTAACTAATGCATTTTATATTATTAGTGGTGTTGTCGTTTTGATATTTATACACCTTAGCACACTAAAAAATTAATGATATAAATACGAAACTACCCTTACATATATAATACAATGGAAAAAAACTATAACATTTAGAGGGTAATTTAGTCCAATCACCTATGATAATATAAATATTCCTAACATTTGCAAATATCAGTATATTGTCTAATATCTGGGTGTACGTGCAGAAAGATTAAACATTTTGGCATGCAATATATATATATATATATATATATATATATATATATATATATGTATGTATGTATGTATGTATGTATATGTATGTATGTATAATATCTGCAAAAATTACCACCTTAAATAAATATTACTTGCTGGAATCTGATTAAGCATTTAAGGTAAGTGGCTCGTGCTTGAAATTTTATTTTTAAAGCATAGATAAATGATATGCTCCGTACATAAGTGCATTGAGTTTGAAATTTTAATTGACAGATCGTGGTGCTAAGGGTGTCCATGCATTGCAATGGTTGCGCAAGAAAAGTTGAGAAACATATCTCAAAGATGGAAGGTATGACAATATACAACATTATGTGTAGCTTTAATTTCTTTTTCCTTTTTTAGTTAAAACAAACTAATCTTTACGCCAGCGCAAATTAACCACGTGTCATTTTGTCTTTTTATTTTTTTTTCTTTTAAACAATATTAAGAGATTCATATTTTTGTATTTTTGTGTATGTATATAGTTGAAACCAATTAGTATTTACATTTAAATTGAATTCTTATAGTCCTTTTGTATTTTTAGTGTTAAGATAACTAACTTCATACTTTAAAATTAGAGAATAAACCAACGAATGTTACTTTAGCGGGTAAACTCAATAAGTATTCATATTAGTTTTTAAATAAATCGGTGACATTCTTAGACTCTGAACTTTTAGAATCTTTTTTCAAGCTAAACTTTTTGTAACAAAAAAAAAATAGAGAATAAGTGGTGGGTTATACATTTTTTTTCTATTCTAATTAAGTGACTATATTTTTGTGGCTGTGTAGCATTACTCGATCTTGTTAGTAATGAAAATGTTGTTGTTCCTAATATGCTTCACCTCTGTTTTGTAAACAAATGAATAAACATGCAGGAGTAACATCATACCAAATAGACCTGGAAACAAAGATGGTGGTGATTATTGGAGACATTGTTCCTTTTGAAGTGGTGGAGAGTGTTGCCAGAGTCAAAAATGCTCAGCTCTGGAAACCTACTAAGGATTCACCTGACCACAGGATATGATTCCTGCACCTGCCTCCTCCGTCCAGTCAAATCCCATCTCAAATTATTGCTATATAATTAATTAATTATGCAGAATTAATATGATATGATTGCTGAAAACATAAATTTTCTGCAAATTGTAGTACAAATATATAATATAAGTATCTACTCTGAATAGTATTACTATGTACATTTCTAGATAAAATCCCCACCACTTGTATCCTCTTCAGTCTTGTTTGAAATGATGAAAGAGGAAATTACTGCAAAAGAAATTGAGTTTTTCTAACTCTTTGACAAAATTATGAATGAGTTATTATGTTACTTTAGATGCTTCCACTATTTCTAAAGAAGATTGTTAATTGAAGTTATTCTATCTTTTTTCCCTTGACTTTAATTGTTCATCACTGATTACTTTATCTCCAGAAAATTGAGCGGGAATTAATCGACTAATGAGCCTAACGTATTTTTTAATCGAAATAAAAGAGCTGCAATGTTTGAATAGAAAAGGGGGAAGTCGTAGTTTTGGCGAGTTATATTTACGGGTCTGGATCAATATTTTTCTTGCTTCGACCCGGTAGGACGGAGAAAGTTATAAATATGAAACAGTAATGCCACTCAATCCGAATGAAATGGACCGAAATAAAGAAATAACCGTGTTAAAGTTTTTAAGCGATTGTAAAATTAATTTTGGAACTCACTTTGGGACTCACATTTAAACTCTAACCATGATTTAAAGTCGCGGTATTGAAAAACATATTATACATTTAATTTTTCTTTTTTATTTTGACGAGGTATCGAGTATCGGTATCGAGCGATGCGTTAAAAAATGACTTTTATTATTAAAAAATAGTTTTAAACTCTTCAAAGACTAAAGAAATTAGGAGCTCCTTAAAAATATTTTGAAATACATAGCACATTAATGTAAATTATTATACACTATATATTTTAACTTAACCAATTGAATGTAAACTTATTTGTAATACATTACAAAAAAAATTCTAACCAATTAAATTTAGGTGAATTAAATCAAATGTAGGTATAAAAATAGTTAAATAGGTCATTCTAATTTTAAAAGGCACAATGGCCGTCTATATAAAAAAGAACAATTTATGTATACCTATGGTTTAAGAACAAATGCAATAAAATGATGTTAAAATTACCACAGCTAATATAAACAATCTACGCACAATAACCGGTGGAGACTTGATGAGTTGAGGGTGGACACGATCGAATGACAAGGCATGAAGGGGGATACCACAGCTGTTATATAAATTGAGGTGATTGGTTGAATAGGATGAAATGACAATTGAATTGAATAAATTTTATATTATTTGTCAGTTCATTTATACGTAACATTCATTCTCTATTTCATTTATTTCCACAAATTTAAGTGTATTTTTAAACTCATCCTCCAAACTATAATTTATTTATTCCATCAAAATATATCATTTTTTCATTCTCATACTCCCGTCATAATTGTCTTTAATGGCTATTTTCTTTTTATTCACCCAATCATTTACAGGTGATTCTATTTCATTTGATCAAATACAATTTAAGAGGGTTTCTGCGGGAAACAAATTAGATCTGATTATGAATCTTGGCTGGCTTATACAAATTCTACCGGTCGAAGAAAACATTAAGCGCCAGAATTTCGCTGTGATTTACCGTAAGTGTAGGCATTAAATTTGAATCTGTGAAAGAAATATGTCATATTCTTTCTAGTTATTGTTATATCTATTTCTTCCATGGATTTCATTAATCCTCTATTTGAAGTCCTTGCTTTTTCGTTTCTCCTTCCTCGTCTATCATCTGCTCCTCTTATTTTCTTTATTTTCTGTGAACTCAATAATGACTCAGTCAGTTTGATGTAAGACTCGCCGAGAACACGGCGTTCTTCGAATTAACTCGCCGATACTTATCAAAAAATCGTTGATTTACGTAAATAACGCTGGAAGATCGAATCGTTCCAAATATCGATAGTGCCATCGGCTGATGCTGAGTTTTTGTATCGATATATCGGCAACTCAGCCGATACTTTGAACCAGGGCATTACACCTTATTCGGATTGCTAATTTGGTTTAATGAAAAGCGTGTTGATACATGTGTCAACTTCAATAAACTGAATTAACGGTCCGAACCACGTGCAATATATTGGTTGGTTGGTTAGAGTTTAAATATGAGACGCAAAATTAGTTTAAAATTTAAATCATAAAATACCTAGTTCGAAGTTTTTCTTAGAATCATTTCACTATGCCTTAAAATTTAAATCATAAAATGCGTAGTTCAAAGTGTTTCTTAAAATCAATTCCCTAGGGCTTAAAATTCGATCTCGAGAAACACTTCAAGCTAGAATATTTGCTTCAATAATAAAAGTTCATATTTTCTTGGTAACAAACTATGGTTCAAATTTCATTTCCCGTACAATAAATATTATAATTTCTTCACAAAAAAAAACACTTCAAAACTTGAAATTACAATAAAAAAACATTACGGCATATTTGTTTATACTATTTTAGAGGGTACATTTTGTCAATATAGACCGTACTAATAGTGTTAGACTATATATTTATTTTAATACTATCCTATGCCAAAATTAAAATTTGAATTTATAAATTAACTAGTGACATATTAAATTTTAAATTCACCTTAACTTAGTATATTTTTAGTCATACTTATTATGATCTTATAAATTATAACAAAAGTCACTGATTATAAGATAATTTATACGTAGAACTTTTATAGATGATATTAATTTTGAGGTTCAATGTACCATCAATTAATTTGATAAAACAAAAAAATATATATATATATATATGTGTGTGTGTGTGTGTGTGTAGGAGAAAGTGAATATGCGACAAGTCACACTTAATACTAAGTGTAGATTAGATGTACATGGTCACTAAAATCATATAATTTTGATATTAAAAACATAAAAATAAAATTACAAATTTCCATATTAAAAAAATAAAAAATAAACAAATTTCCATTACCACTACCCATCGCCGCCCACCACCATCTCTTGCCACCCGCCACCACCTCCCATCACCGCCATCCACCATAACCACCCATCACCGCCACTCATTGTCACCATCCATCACTGTCATCCACCGTCACCCACCACGACTATTATGGTAGTTATGTTTATCTAATTTTTAGTTTTTAATTATTAAAAAGTGTCGATGCTTAATTTTCATAGTTTTTTATATCATTAAAACTTCAAAATTATATAATTTTAGTGGTCATCTACACATAATGTTAAGTATGCCTACATATTCACATTTCTCATATATATATATATATATATATATATATAATTTTTTTGGAGTGAGTTGAGCACAAATAAGGTATTATTTTAAAAAATAATACTCCATACGCAACATAGCGGATTAAATCCCATCTAATTCAATCTTATTTTCCAATTTATTTTAAGTTATTATTAGCCGATCACATCAACAAATTGTGGTAACTTAGTTGTTTTTCACTTACACTTATTATTGTTAATTAACTCATAAACCGTCCACGACATGAGTTATATTATTAAGTGTTTTTATTTTTATTTTAAACTTGTACCTTCTTTAAAAAAAAAATAATAATCAAGAACTATTTACAATGCTTTTTAGTTAATTATACGATGAAATACTTTATTATCTATTTTTTCAATTTGAATTTCTGTCAAATTCTTAAATATAGTGATTAAATGGTAATAATAAACATGGTTGTCTTGAGGTAATTATTAAACTACGAAACCCGTGCACTTATTAATTGTTTCTGCCCTTTTTTAGTATATAGATAATATATTTTAGAATGAAAGATATTATATTAATTAAACACATGTTTGTAATTTTTTAGTTAATTAAATTTGAAATTAAATTACAAAATTTAAATATAAATATCATAGAAGATTATAATTTGATTATAAATATGTGTATCTTATTGGATCATACATAAATTATTTGGTTAAAATTATTGTAGGACAAAAATAATATACTATTCACTCTATTATGAAATTAAAATTCTTTTGAAATTTTGTTATGAAATTATTTTAGGATTTGAGATTATAAGACAAAATTAATGTATTATTCACTTTATTATGAAATTAGAGTTCACTTGATAGTTTATTATAAAATTATTTTGGAATTTGAGATTGTGCCATGTTTTATTTTTATTTTTTAAAATTTTACGTACATACGTACTATATATTTCGTCTCTTATTCTTTTAATATATAGGTATAGATTCAGAGCTAAACCAGAGGTATGCATGGTGCAGTTACAAGTCATAACCGTATCAAACTATAAGATGCAGATTCTAACATTTTAATAATCGTAATTGTGGTTAGATGCAGTATCCGTTAATAAACCATGGTTTCGATTTTATGCATATACGATGAAATACTATAAGTAAAAATATTTAATTGAGAGATTGATATGATTATATAATAAATTATTGCGACAAGTGAGAGCGACCCAAAATAATTGATGCTCTACCACAATAATTATAAAATTTCATAATTATGTTACACACAAATTAATAACAATTTACATATCAATATATAAAACTCTATTAGTTAACTATAAATACAATTTAAAATGAATGAATGCAAAAATAACACTATATTAAGAAATTAATTTATAAATATAAGAGTTATCATATGTAAGTAATAGATATTTGATTATATAATTCAATATTTTTTTAATTTTAATTTCGATTTAGTTTGAACCATTAATCGAATGTTGTAACTAGAACTTGCAATTCGGTTTATATCAATTTGATTTTTTAATTAAAAACGGTTTGATTCTTTTCAATTTGATTTCTAGGTTTTCTTCGATTACGTTTTGATTTTTACGCACCTACAAGGTAAACTAACGTGAGATGTGAGATACTCTTATATAATTTTAAATGGCAATTAAAATATTTTAAATTTTAACTTTTAGCTCATTTTGAGAAAGCTAGTTCTCGAACATCAACCCCCCCCCCCCCCCCCCCCCCCCGGTCATTTTCAAAAATTCAATCCATGAAAGTTCAAAGTTTCAACAATGTCAAATTCCACGTGCCAGGTGTACGTTGATTCCACTCTATCAATTTCCTTCCATCATCCTCTTGTTCATGACATGACCACCTCGATATTGTACACAACCGAGTTTATTCCTTCTTATTTTTTAAATAATATCCATTTTATTATTTCATCATCTTATTATTTGGCATCACCTTCATTAAAAATAAATTTATTCTTACTCAATATCGACAGTTACGAAAAGTTAACAATGTCGAATAAAATAATAAAATTTTTGATTTTAAAAAGATTATATATTTATATATTCTCTCTCTGTTTAAATGTAGAGATATATTTTATTCTATTAATAAGTCTATAAAGTCTTACAACTTAAAGTAAAATTTGTTCATTTTAAAGTTTTTAAATAAAAAAAATATAAAATTATATTTAATATAAATTTGTACACTTTATATTTTATAAGCTTATATCATAAATAACAGTTAAAATCTTAATATTAATGAAAAAATGTCTATATATATAGTGTTAAGATAAAAACGTATATTTAATTTTTAAATAGGGATGATACTTAAGAAAAACACGAAAGTTGTATAAAAAAACAAACATGAAAGTAAGCACAACTTTGCTACACTTTTTTAATTATAATTAAATAAAGTAATATGGTCAACAAAATCGAGAATATCTAGTCTGTATTAAAGAGTGTGTTATTTTTATAATAAATGTTAAAAATATTTAAAATTTTATTTGAGAGGATGAATCTTAGTGAGTTGAAGCAATAAGTCGACGAAACAGGGAAGGTACGTACAAACCGAACCCAACAAAATCCCAGCTCACAAATATCCAATTTCTCCTCTCTCTCTCTCTCTCTCTCTCTCTCTCCAACTTTATCCACTCAAACCTTCGAAACTCCCATCTATGGCGATGAAATCTCTCCTCGTTTCCTTCATCTTCTTCCTCCCATTCATCTCTGCAAAACCTAACCCTAAACCTAATCTCAACACTTCCTCCTCATCACTCTCACTCGCCCACACCGAACTCACCAAGTACGGCTTCCCCGTCGGACTACTCCCCACCAACGTCCACTCCTACTCCGTCAACACTACTTCCGGCGACTTCTCCGTCAACCTCCGTTACACCTGCCGTGTCACTCTCCCTCCTGACAATTACCTCGCCACATACTCCAAACGGATCACTGGTAAGATCGTGGAGAATCGGATCGCCGACCTTAACGGGATTAACGTTAGGGCTTTATTCCGGTGGTGGGGCATCACCGGTATTAAAACCAACGGTAACGATTTGACCTTTGAAGTCGGTATGGTCTCTGCTAAATACCCTACCAAAAACTTCGACGAGAGTCCCGAGTGTGAGGGCAAACACTCTTCTTCCTAGAGGTATTATCTAGTCTGTGTCTCTACATATAGATGCTTATGTATGTATATAACTGATGATTTGGGTTTTTCTGTTTTGTTCGAGTAAGTTGTATTTCAATACATTAATGTAGACTTCGGAATCTGAAGCACTGATCTTACCAATTGGATATTTGATATTGCCCAATTAATGTGGTCCGAAAGATACTGAATAGGCTTCAGGAATGATTGTGACTCTGTAATTGTTTCGATATTTGCTCGTGTGCTGTCTAGTTGCATTTGTATTATGCACACATTTGTGAATTTGTATACATTTTCACAATCTGGAGTCTTTGGTTACTTGCTTTTTACTTCATCTCAATATTTGGGGTTTG
Source organism: Centella asiatica (assembly GCA_014636745.2). Classification (NCBI taxonomy): domain Eukaryota; kingdom Viridiplantae; phylum Streptophyta; class Magnoliopsida; order Apiales; family Apiaceae; genus Centella; species Centella asiatica. Next base: position 54,875,632 of record CM025780.1, read on the forward strand.
TTGCCTCGACAGTGATTTTTCTCTTGATGATTACGTTTAAAGTATACAAGTTATTCTTTGAACTTTATTAGTAGTTATCTATAGCTCAGTGATTAAAACAAATGACTAAGATCAAGATGAAGTGGGATTCTCATATATAAATGGAAAGCAACGATGCAGTTATGTAGTGAAAACTGAAAACCATTGTAGATTAATTTTTGCGATATACATTTAACCACGGAGTTCTCTATCTAGAAGGCTAGAAGCAGTAATTTTCAATACTTGGATTGACCGATGTGTCCTATGCCTTTTGGTTTATTAACTCCTGTTTTATATTTATCCATAAGCTCAAAGTCAGCTGCAAACTCGCAATATGGTATATATTGGTATTCGTGGTGGGCTAGTGTGGTGGAGGCATTGAGCATGTCGCATTAATTTGTTTTTGATCACTAACTCAAATATGGCTATAAACTTCTTTCAAAGGTTCCATGTGTCTCCAAAATTTATATAGCACATAATCACAAAAATGGCACTTGTTTTATTTTGAGTGAATGAAATATGACATTGCTATCAGATTGACATACTGGAGTTTCTGTTTCTTATAGGTTACTTTTTTGTACTTGAGGTTTCAATTGTTAAATAGTACTTTATTTTGACTTTAAAGATGCCATAAGTTTTGCACTTTTTGATATGCTCTTGATTCTTTGATGGCCCTGTTAGTATATAGTTTATACTTTATTGAGTTGATAAATATAATTGTTTCAACCAGAGTTCTAATCCATTTTTATTACTATGTCCAGTGAGTAGTCAGTTTTGTTTAATCTACTGTTTTCTAGAAAAATGCTGTTTATTTTAGCACTCTTTCAGAAAAATAAATGGAGTTGTTGTTCAGGGTGAGGAATCTTCGGAAGTTCTGAAACACAATCGTCTTACTTATAAAGCTACAAATAGCATTTCTGGGTTTGGCATCATCGCAGGATGAATATGACAACCTCCTTTTGTCGAATTTCTTGGCAACTATCGTCCATATATGGGCATGACTCTTCTTTGAAGAAGCTACTTTGTGCTAGCTCCTTTTCTTTTTATATGCGTACTATGTCCAGACTCTGGGGTAAGATGATATGAATTTGGTCTTCATAGCAGTCCTGCTATATCTTTGGGAATCTCGACCTGTTTATATAATGACAAGTGCTGGCTAATGTGTCAAGCCAAGGACACATTATATTGTGGCCACCTCAGACTTAGCCATGCATGTAGGATTCTACAGGATATTAATAAGCCCAAGTTGGTGTGAAAGTCAAGCTATCCATATACCTGATGGTTTCATTTTCTCTCTTCTACAATTTTAGACAGAAATATTTTTGTTTTACTTAACATTTTGAAATTTATGATATAAAGAGTGCATGTATCTGAATCCCACAGGAAGAGCTGAAGAGCTAAGTTACACTTAGATCACATTGAAGTTATATCAGAATGGGGGTTCCATAATCTCAGATTTTTATGACAGATGAATCTCTAACTATTGAGTTATTCGTTCTATTTGTATTTGATAATTATTTCAGACTATAAGACTGCAATAAATTGTTTAAGCTAGTAGCTTGTATTGGATTTGGCGCTTTTAGTTAACTAATATTTGCCTTTCAGACATAACATGTGGATCATTCTTGCTATTGGACTTTGGATAAGGATGTTTCCTTTTATATATTATCTTGAGTGTTTTCAATCGACCGTTCTATGTAATTCATTTTGTTTGATTAAGTTTACTTGAAGAGCTATGCTCTGTGTTTGCTCATAGATTTATATATCTTTCTTTTGCAAGTTTCATGTCATCTGTAAGGATGTAGTTTAGTGGAACATCTTCTCTGATTTATCCCTTTCCTTCTTCCCACATTATGGTTTGATTATTTTATTCGGCATTTCCTTTTGCTTGTGCCAAAAGTTTGTGAAATTTTAGTTGTCCATCACATTACTTAGAACTTGTTAGCAACCTTGGGGACTGTTGAATAATAGTTTAATGGAGCTTTATTAAGACAATTTTAAATTATTAAGTTATTCAGGCGATTTAAAACTTAAATATGCTTAGTATAGTTGAATGTGACTACAAGAAAGCTAGATTTTTGTTGGTTAAATCAATGAGAAAATATGTTAGGACACATCTTTCCATTTTTGGGCAGATACTAGTACATATAGTATCACCTTTTCAACTCATCCTGATTTTAACAAACACTCCAAGTCTTTTCTATCGAATTTATCGACACTTCAACAGTCATTTACTATTATGAATTTCAAAGAGGCATACGATCTTATGGTTGAAATACTAACTGTTTTAGTACTAGTTTCTGTTTTTACTTTATAAGTCGATAAACAATCTCTGTTTTATATTTTATGTTTAATATACACGAACTTGGTGATTGGTGGAATTTTGACCCAAGAGTTGTGGAGGAGGAGGAAGTTTTGTTAATTGGTACTTCCTGAGTAGATTGGGAGTCGGTTAGAAAATGTGTGTGATGCTTGGGACCGTAGCGAATCGTTTGGACGCTTGGAAGCGTACTCTCGAAAGCTCCAATCAAGTTGTGACTAGAGTTGATATAGTTGGAAGTTCTGGTGTTCCACTTTTTCTTTTGGTGGGTTATGTGTAAAGAATGTAACAATAGATATTTTGATAACATAGTGCCCTCCTAGTGTGCACTGTCACATTTTTCTTTTTGAGCATGCTTTTTCTTTTGACAGAATTTTGGGTACCATCATGCAGTCTTTTTTTTCGTTGTTTTTCATGAGGAGTTCAAAATTGGGGCATGATTTATTAGTTGTTTTGGTGTCAGAAATTATTTCCTGCTCATAGTTTCCTCGAAAATTTTATGGGTTGCAATCCTATCTTCTAAAAATGGTATTGAAATAAAATGTAATTGATTTATTGTGCTTACAAATATATGTGATTTTTAAAAGTGTGTTAGGTGTAATGAACATTCTGTTTTTCACATGAATCTTACGATGGTTGTCTGTTATTTTCTTGAATCTTATTTGTCTTATGATGTGCCACTAATAAAACGCCATGTCACTTGAAATTTCCACCTGATTTTGGAAGGTTGAAAATGTGGATTGTTAGTTTGTTGTAGAACTGTTGCTGAATAATTAAGCAAGGGTGCACCACATGTGGTAGTTTCCTTTTCTAAACTTTATGTAAAGTTTGAAGCAAAATATGTTGACTTTGTGAAAAAGGAACAATTTTGAATGTTGGACACTTGGACATTTCCAGATAACATGAATACAAGTTGATATTCTATGGTCCTTGTGTTGATGGAAAGATGGGGAAGCTGACCCTTTTTGCCTTTCTTCCTTTCTTGCAGGGCTTCAGTTGGGTACTTCCATGATGCTACATCTTTAATAGTTTCCAGTTGGCTAGGGCAAGGAGTTCTTATCATATTAAGCAAATATTTAAGCAAATTATGTATGTTTAGTGTTATGCCAAGTTCGAGATTCTAATGAATGTCATCTTCTTTGTATTGTAAATATTCCACTACTTGTTCCTAGCAATACGAATTATGAAATGCAATTTATCCGTATCTATGTACTCTTTGTTTGGTATTTCATATGCTTCTTTAGTCCTGACACCAATGATGATGCCCTGTGTGTGTGTGTGTGTGTGTGTGTGGTGGGTGGATGGGTTGGGTTGGGGGGGGGGGGCAGGGGGGGTGTTTTTAACTTTTATGGGTTGAGTAGAGCTGTACAGATTTCCCAAGAAAACGGGAACTGTTGCCAAGGACGAGTGCTATATGCACTATAAATGTGCGCAAATAAATGTAAAGACGATGATGCGACTGTGCTTGTTAAAATGAGTTGAATCCAAACACGATGATCTAGTGCATGAAATCTATTGGCTTATTATGTTCTGTATATGTTTGTGTGCGATTGTGTGCGCAAGTCGTTATTGTATTATTCAAAACACAAGTCAGTTTTGAATTTCAGCAGTGAAGAGAATACTAAAACTCTTCATGATTCTGATTATTATTTTACAGTAATTATTTGGACTCTTCATCTGTCATGCACCTTGTAGATGTAAAAGTAAAATTCTTGATTCTTGTTAAAAGCTATGGGAGCTTATAAGTGGAAGCTGAGTGCAACTGAAAGACAGGAAAGCAAAAGTAAAGACGAGACATGGAGATGGTGACTGCAATATGTCCGATTAGGGTTTAATAACTTCAAATTTAATTAGCAGTTTCTAGATTATTAAATTATTTAAAGTGCTTATTTGGTGTTAAATATTTAAATGTGTTGAATGTAATTTTCTTATTTTTGTTTAGGATGAATGCATGCTTCTAATATTTATACATGTGAAAAAAAAATATAAGACATGCCTTAGTCAATTTTGTTTAAGACCACTGATTAAAACTAATTAAAACGACGTAGTTTAGAGTTCAATAGCCCTTGATAATTTTTTTTTATTTTAAAAAATATTATAATTAAAAAAATGATATAAAATTAAAATTACGTTAATTTATTAAATAACTTTAATACAAAAATGTATAATAATGTGACTTGCTCCACATATTCAATTGTTAATTATTTCGGGAGAAATTTATATATGATGTCCTTTACTTATGGTCAATCTAGTGTCATAACGTTAACTAAATCGGGTATTGTTTATTCTGGACGTTTCCGATGTGTTATTGTGTGCAATATTTGAGAAGCATTTCTTGTACGCAATGATTTCGATTGTACCATGCGATTCGTATTATTCACGCACTTATGTATTTCCTTTTTTTTTATGGAGGAAACTCCATAGAGATATATAATCTTACAAACACACATATAGATGAAGTTTAATCAAATCCGATATAATAAATTCACCTTTAACAGAATTAGATAAAATTTACATTTCGACATCGAAATGCATCACCCCCGCTGCAAAACAAGCTCATACTCCCCGCACATGTTTGGGATGAGCAAAATATGTATAATCAAATTATTTTTAAAAAAATCTTTCAAATGATAGTATATAATATCACAAAATAATATTTGCTATATTTAACAAAATTTTGAGATCCTAAAACAATTAACTATATATTCAAATTTTATTGTTTATAAAATTTCGTCAAAATTAAAATTAATCGAACAATAACAGTAACCGTTATATAATACATTAACTGAATTCAAATTAAAATAGACGGTTATGTTACAGTTACATGTCGTAACACACCATTCACACCCATGATAGATGCATATTCACAAGAGTGACAGAATTCATTATAATCCTTCGTCTAGTTTTATATATTTTAGTTGTCATTTTTATTTGTTTAAAAATAATTGTCGCACACGATATTTAAAGAAAATTTTGAATAATAATTTTTTATATTATTTTTACATTTAATACACTAATTTAATTTTCAATATGTATACTCCATTCGTTTCACAAAAATAATAATATTTAGACTTTTGATAACTATTAATTTTAGATATTTGACTAAAAATAAAATATACAAATAATAAATTTTTCTCATGAAATTTGTTATGAATCTCCAAGTTATGACGAGATTCATAAGTTTGTAATTGAAAGTTTTTTAATTTATAGTAAAATAATAAAGAAAAATTAATGTAACTCTTTTTTAAAATAAATTTTTTTCCAAATATAATTTTTTTTTGGGAACGGAAAGAGTAGTATTTATTATAGAAAATGGTAAATACGTAATTTTATATCAATATTTATTGTAAAATGATAATATTAATATCATTTTTTAATAAGTGTATGGATTCTAAAAATGACATATAAATCTAAACGGAGCGAGTAGTATCTATTCTGTTAAAAAAGACAATTATATTTAAAAATGATATTTATTTTAATAAAATAGTTATATTTATATAATTTTTTATTGTAATGTTATATTTTCAAAATTTATCATTAGATTCTACTTATCTTATTCTTAATTAAATGTTTATAACATATTTTCTGAAAAAAAATATTATTTACAATAAAATATACAGTTTTGATATTTATTAAAAATTTTAAATATAATAATTTTTATGATATATAAGTGAGTATAATTTTTGTACTATGGCCCATATAGGTGTTGTGTGCACGTAAAAGAGTCCTGTCTCCATCGGCTAGAGGTACATATGACAGGTGTCAGCTGGAAACGAGTTGTACACACGATGATGCGACATCATTGTGAGTAATAAATGGTGCCAACACCTACCATAAATAATGTCAAAATATGTCCACCTTTATTAAAAAAAAATTAAAAGAAAATTAAGAATTTCAGTTTTATTGACTTCATTGCTTCTATGTGTGTATGAATACGTAAAATTAAGCAATAATCTCATTTATATATATATATTTTAAAAAGATACAGTTAATATATTCGTGATAAAAGTCACGTTATCAAATAATATTCTCCTCCTTTCACAAATAAAATAACATTTAAACTTTTAACAACTTTTAATTTTACATATTTAATTAAAAATTATATATAAAAATAATAAATTTTTTTCATTAAATTTATTATGAATGTTTAATTAAAGATTTATAAGAAGATTGTAATGACAAAATTTTAAAAATATGACATTATAATAAAAAATTATGTAAATATTTTTTTGAATAAATATTATTATCAAATGTTACTTTTTTTTGTAAGATTTGTAAGAAAGGAGGGAGTTAAGTATAATTCGGAAAGTTTTTAAATGTTGTATTTGTTTGGTTATTTGATAGTAATACATAGAGCCGTAAATGAATTGAATTGTCCGTTTGTTTGGCTTGATTTGACTAGTTTAAAGTTCGTTGTGCTCGACTTGACAAGATTTTTTTGTTCGTTAAAGTTTTTAGTCTAGACTTTATTCGGGTTGAGTTCGACCTGTTCAATTCGTTTAATTAATTAAATGAGTCAATTTTAAACATAATTTTTTATTTATTAAATAAAACATATTCGGTTGGAGTTGGTTTTAAGCTTTACGCCAACTGAATTTGACTCACCGTAGTACATATTAACTAATTTAGATTGAATTTGTCCTACTAACCGCAAACACGCTTATTTCATTCCGAGGACTCGAATAAAGTCCAAATACTTAATAAAAGGATTTTTAAAAAGCAGGGACTCGACATTACTAAGTAGGAGTGCATTTTATTGCATTACAGAAATTCGTTTTCATTTTTTTCTTCTGAACACCGTAACTTATATTCCATTAGTTCTAAAAAAATAAAAAGTTACATTAAAAAAAAATTTTGTTAAAAAAAGAGTTACATTTAAAAATTTTCTTTATAAATTAAAAAATTTTCAGTTACAAATTTATAGATTTCGTTATAATTTAAAGATTCATAATAAATTTTATGAGAAAAATATATTATTTGTACATTTAATTATTGGTCAAAAATACAAAATTAATAGTCGTCAAAAATCTAAATATTTTTTTTTTGTTGTCAAACAGATGGTTTTTCATTCTTTTTCATCTTTTAAAGTGGTAATATATGGATTGATGCTGTAATCTTTCCAGAAAGAATAAGAAACATTATCTTATTGGAAAATACTTATGCAGAAGGTTGTTTGAAACTTCAGTTTCATACATAAACAAAATGTAAGAAATTTCGCAACCTTTCCATACGGGAAGCTATCAATTCTCTAGAATCAAAGACCTAACATTTTTTCATACGTTTTTGTTATTATAATTAATTTTTTGATCAACAACGAAGTCCACGAAACAAAAAGTAATCAGGTTCAAAATTGTCTTACGGGGGTGACCGTTTATCTCCGTAATATTCATTAATAGTCTCATAAAAGTAGCTAACAGAAAAAATAATAAAAGGAAGAAATAGTTATATTCTATATTATGTAGTGGATATGCAGAATTTAGATTTTCCAAAATATATATAAATGAATTCAATCTAAACAATTACATAGTTAGTCTACAAAGATAAATATTAAGTTAGTGATGATTTTTTTCCCATACAATTTAATTATTAAGTACTAGCTTTATATTTTGACAAGTCTACATTATAATGTGAATTTGAAAATTTTGCAAAAATATAGAGCATATAAACTCAAACATAGCGTTAATCAAAATAAAAAAGAAAATTCAAACATTACGTTTTTGTTCCTTAGGGATGGACATCATAACCTCACAACTAATCATACCAAAATGTGATTGTCATAAAGCCATTTGGCACAAAGAAAAGTGTATACAAAGTTACAATTTTATTGTTCACATGGCAACTCCATTGACATATTCTTCTCCAATAGTATTCAAAGTTTGGTCGACTCGTGTTGAATAAATAATCTCCTAAATACTCCACCACCCATGTTTCTTAATTAACTAGCACGAGTAATATAATAAATAAATCAGATTGTTCACGACTTTTCTTTCTTTTGATTTATCAATAATTACCGCTGAAAAATCAATAAATTACTCCCCGGTTTAAAATTAGAGACATTTATTTTTTAATATAATACTATTTGAGAATGTTAATTTTTTTTTTTGTGATATAAATTTATAAAAATGTCAATGTATAAAAAATTATATTTAAGAGTACTATTTATACACTTAATGATATCGCACTTCAAAATTATTTCAATTTTGTAAATTTATATTGTGTAAACTAAAATATATCTCTAATTTTTAAACAGAAAGAATATTATTTTGTGAAAATATTATTATGAGTTGATAAAAACTTAAACACAATTATGGTAAAACTCGTACATTTGTACTTTGTGAGTTTGTTAAACTCATATATTTTGCAAAATTTATTCGACATAAAGTATTGAGATAAATACAAAAAGTATAAAAACTCATTAATGTATTACCAAAATCCTGAAAAAGATTTATCTCGAAAAAACATCACGTACATATGTTAAATCTCAAAGTCCAAACATCGGCTTAGGAATCTTAATAATTGCATGAATATAAAACGTTTGCCATCTACCATCAAAGACTAAAATAATTTTCTTATCAAGGAAAAAAAAACAAGAAGTTAAAAAACAATAAATTAATATTAAAATTATGCCCACAAAAACTTATAGCGCGTGAACCAACAAAAACAACTTCATGCAGTCAGCTGTACTTTTAAAGCAGCAGCAGCAGCATAAAGTCGGCAACAACTGCCTCACTTTGTAACAGAATCAGGTTCATCCACGCGCTCTTCCCGCGCGTGTATCATCTCCTACCAACGATCTGCTCCAATTAGCATGCGCGAAGGAAATCGAGCCAAACTCAACATTAACAACGAAGCTTATAATGTTTCGATTCGCAGGAGGTTTTTATTTTTCCATGTTTTTTTTTGTAAAAACCTCTGCTATTTTACCAAAACCCCTCTTTCTGTCTCCATAAAAAGAAACCCTAGATTCCACATTCTCCTCTCAGGTATCATCAAAATCTTTTCTTTACCTTTTAGATCCCCTTCTTTCTCCTTCGTTGTTCATGTACGATGAATGTGTAATACGTTATGTATTTTGTATTTTTGTGTATTTGTGCGTTGGTGTTTGACTTTTTGATTCAGATCTGTGATTGTTACATGGTATGTTTTGTTTATTTAATGATATGTTATGTTATTTTTTGAGTTTTGTTTTGTTCTGTGGTTCATTTGGGTAAAATATGTATCTGTGGTTTTCCCTATTTTTTATTGCATTTTGATAAAAATTTAGTGTTTTTAAGTCTTGTTGATCCTTGCATTTGTGTAATTTATGGGTTTTTGTGTCCTAGGACTTGTTTTTAAGATGAGTTGCGAAGAATGTTAAGAGGAAGTATATTTAGTTTTGGCTTTGAATTTGGTAAGAATTTACAGTTTGAAGTAATTGTGGGAAGTGGTTAATGAGAGTAGTCCCTCGGTGCGAATTGAGTCCAAAGTTGACCTTTTAATGGAGTCTATAACTTACACAACTTTTTTTGCAGTGGTATGACCAACATTGTGTAGATGACCTTCTAAGTATGCAAGAGAATGGTGAGGACTTTTGTTGCATATACATTTTCAAGAGAACGGAAGGGAGATTGTTGCACTTCAATGTTAAATTTATAACAGTACGTATTGTATTGTTATAAACATTACTTCTGTGAGAGTGGAAGCTGCATTTATTACCGTAGTGTGTGCATTGCATAATCACCCATTACACACATTATACCACCAATCATGCACACGGGGGAAAAGAACCGAATCTCTTATGAGATGGCGACAATTGCCAAGTTACATAAACTGGGTTGAGTATCCAGTCAAATACGAGTATTTTGAAAAATCTGATACGATTTTGCCTTTATTTCTTAAAATTAATTCTAGATGAGTTTCCCACATTCTCGTCTGTGCGTTGAATGTCGAACACTGTTGCTTCTTTACAAAATGAAGAATACATGTAAAGTGAACAGCAGTATGACTTGATTATGAATGCTTCTTTGAAATAGTTATACTGATTTTACCGCAAATTCCATGGATATATCTCAGTCTTTGGTGAACTGCATAATATTTGTCTTGTGTTTGTATGTATGTTATTCAGATTGTAATCTAAATTTCTGAACTGTTAGTCAATTTTTGATTGATTCTAGAAGCATATTTTTATTGCTTCATTTGTATTATGCATTAATGTTATTTAAATGCATGACAATGCTGATGTTTCCATGCTAATGATTGTCACAGGGAAGGCTGCTTTTACATTTGTAATTAGCTTTCAAGCATGGACTTGGATGAAAAAGTTGTTGCTAAAGGTGCAATATGATTATAAAAATGTGTTCTTCATTTCAGATAAAGAATGTCCGTGTTTATCACTTCTTCACTAAACATTTGCATGACATTAGAGGAAAAAAAAAAAGAATGCACAGGATTTTGGTTTTATCTTGAGTTCAAAATTTTCCTTTCGATTTCACAGGGTTGTCATCACTTTATTACGTTGATGCTCATTTGTCTTACTTTATCGTTGTGTTCGTTATATATGAATAACATGTGTCGGGGAACTGATGTGTCCTCTCCCCATGCATGTGTCATGTATATAACTTTTTCAGCATTAATTTTCTATACATAAAGCATATTTATTCATAGGCAGAGAAACTAATGCTTCAGAATTAAACCGTGACTTGCTTGCATATCATTACTAATCTAAAACCCAAAGGTAAAACAGTAAGATTGGAGTAAATAGGTACTTGAAAATAAAAGGTTTCGTTCTTGTTGAACTAGAAGGACAGGACTGTATTTTGGTGATGGTTGACTCCTTTGCTCGGGTTTCAAATTGGCCTTTAATCCGGAATTTAAGTTGGAAAATCTTACAGTGACTTTGTTAGAGTATGGGAGCTAATTGCATTCAGAGATGTCTTCTATTTGTTTTGACCCTTGGTAGATGTTTCTATTGTGTGCTCTATTGCTCTTCTATATTCCAATCCTTGCAGAATAGTTGGAAGAAAATTTGATGATATAAGAAAGAATTTGTATAATGGTGTGTTGGGATTAGATATATAGCAAGGTCATTATGATCAACTGGTACATGTGATGACTATTAATGAGACAGCGTTTATATAAAAAACCTTAAGGATTTTCATTCTTTGAATTTTCAATTTGCAATGTCAATCTGAACATATCGTACAACTTACCTAGGGCTTATGCTTTTATTTATTTATTTGTTTATTTTTAGGAAAAAGAATATTTTGCATTTACTGATAAAATGGAATGTCAAAGGAACACTCCAGTTTATGGTTGGGGAAAACTCATTTACTGATTAGACAATGGCAAACATGCAAGGGGATTGCCAAAAAAGAAAACGAAAGTGAAACAAAGAATATATTTTAATATCTTACGTGACCAATTCCCCCAGATATATATATATATATCTTGTGTGTGTGTGTGAGAGAGAGAGAGAGAGAGAGTGGGGGAGTGGTTTCATGTTAAATCAAAACATGTTTGAGAAGCACCTCTAGCAAATTGCACAATTCTAATTTTAGCATTTCAAAGATAGATCTTCCAAAGGGATCACGATTCAGTGGTTTCAGTGCATTTTGTTTTAAAGCCACATGCTAATCAGTTAAATATGTGAATTTAGCATTACATAGTAGTATATAGCATCCGTTCTAACTTGCACATGTAATGCAGCTCCTCCAGCAGCACTATTTTTTCAGTGCCTTTTATTTTACTAGTGTGTCTCTTACTTTTGCAACTGCACCACAAACAGATTACCATGGACTTGTTTTACTAATATGCTGGGGAAGTAGAGAGTAAAGTCAGTAGATTTTGTTGGGAGATTAATGATCGAGGTCCCGCCTAACTAATCTTTGGAGCATAAGTGTGGAAAGATCTTCCCGTCTGTATCCTAGCCATTGACACATCATCTTGACCAGGTCCACCTCACCCACACAAAACTAGAAGGGATCTACAAATTAACTGCACCTTGTGGTCTTTATTAGTAATTCGATAAGTATTTGATATAAAGACAAAATCCAACCAGTGGTGCCATCCCAGTACACGGGGACTATACTAAGAGCAGGTGGACACAAAATATACTTGTTGCACCATTGAAAGACTGACACAATTCTCCCCTTGTAAGTACTGTGATTCACATTTAATCAAAAAATATATAAAGCAAACCAAAGGGTGAGGATAATCCTATTTTCTGTAAAAGTCTTATGAACTGTAAAAGAAAAAATTATTGGGGATGTGTTTTTGTTGCATACTGAATTTTCTTTTCCTCTACATTTGGAAGTTCCACCATAATGTATGCAGATCTTATCTTGTAGAAGTTACTGTTCTGCTGCTTTAATAATCACCTGACTTAAATCACAAGAAGACCGCACCATCTTCGATATCCTTCGAAAATATCTCAATGTAACAGAAGATGATGTATCAAATCCCCTCTTACACATTAAATTGTTAACCACTTAACCCGTATTATAGCTAAGTTAAGTTTGGAACATGTTCTTCTGAGCCCTTAAAGTTTAAATTGTACTATAGAAGGTTTAAGTTGTCTAAAACTTCATAACCAGCTGATAAATGAACAGGGCACAGAAAATGAGAAAATTTCGGGGAAAAGGAGATGGCCACAAAAGGAAGGGGATAAAGAGAGAGACCTCACAAGAAAAAGAAAAAAATAACTTAGAAAGGAAAGACGTAGCCAGCAAAAAAACCATTATGCCACATGAATAATAATTTACATACTCTTATAGTTGTAACTTCATTGACTATTCATGTTTCCTCTATTTATTTGTTGTATTGGTACTCATATATAAATTGTCTTCAAAAGTCACGTCACAGCACAATAATCCTCATCAAAGATAGTGGTCATAATAAGGTCTTGTAACATGTAATGTTGCTTATGGAATGGCACACATTCTCCCCCCATAAGAAATAAAAGAAAATAAAGTAAATTAAGATGAGATACGAAACATAGAAATTGTTTGCTTCCAAGCTACATCTATTTGTGACACTGTATTTATTTTGTTCTTGCCCACAATGTTACGTATTAACACAGTGCGGGCTTTAAAGAACTGCTGAACTAAATTCTAATCAAATGAAAAACAGAGGTGCTTTTGGAGATGTTACAAAACAGAATTTCTATAAAGATATAACGAATATGGTTCTTTCCTATCCAAAGTTAAGTCGCTAATAAAAGTTCTTTTTGACAAATAAATATAATTTCTCACCGACAAAGAAAGTAAGAGGTGGCAGTCAGAACCCATTACTGATGAGATATATCACAAAATGATGTCGGTTAGACGGCTAGTGTCATTTGACTTTCTCAGTAGTTGAGGTTAATGCATGATCTCTCAAGGGTTCTTAAAGGATTGTGGTACTGCATATCATCTACATTCTAAATCTAGAATTCATCCATTATGACTATTGGCCCAAATCTGGTTAGAATCTTGTTCAATCTAGTAATAAACCAATTCAAAATCATTATTTAAGTGTGCAATTATTTCTTATTTGTGGCTAATTCCATTTCTCTGTATATAAAGTCGATTAGATTGCTTATGCACTGCTATGGATATTAAAGAGGCTTAGGCTCTAGCGCGATCTTTAACCCTAGTGGTGCTTGATCTCTGTGTTTCACCTATCTGATAGATTATGTGTGCTAACCCTCCTGCGATGATTCCTCCTGGTAATCTTTCTCATTTTCTTTTATATTTAAAATTCATGAGGAGAAGCTTAATCTCTGTTCGTTTATGGAGTATTTCAGAGGTTGCGTAACATCTGTTCTTGATACAACCCATGTTGATTCTTGCAAAGGTTGAAATTAATAAATAAATTATTTTTATATGGTGTTAAGGAAACAAGCGTATTCATAATATCAGTTCGCTTGATTTCTGTGTTCATACTTGTCCATGAAAAAAGAGGGGAAAAAGAAAGGATGCTCTATGTTGAGGGTAAAGGAACAGAAACATCTTCTGTTTTTCAATATTTTTTCTCTGCAATACGAGAATCATTTCAGTATCTAACTACTTATTTCTGGATGTTTTCATTTAGATGATATATACTTTTGTATGCCTTATGATCGAAAATTTTGTCTGATAACATGATTTTGATTTGTTCAAATATGAAAAGTTATTGCTCCAATTTGATAAAGCCCTTTTTTTTCAAGATCTCATTCAATTCTTAGGGTTATAGCTCATCTCGCTGTGCCTTTTGCAATCATTCGCATCTCATCTTTATATGACCAAACGTATACATAGCAAACCATTTTAGGCTGAACACGAAGAACCTTTTGAAATAGGCTAAAAGTGCACTGAGCTACTAAAAAATGAATTGAACTTAGCTGGAGAATGTAACTTTTGGTACTGTTAAATCAGATTATGCATGTTTTCCGTTAATTAAGTGTGGCAGATGCTTTTTTTCTCATAGAACCATCAGGCATATTGCACAAAGCATCTTTTACTTGTAGGAAAGGAAAGAAATATATGTGCCATGATAAGCCACATTTATTTTGTTTATTTAATGCAATATATTTTTTCACTGAGCCAAATAACACACTAGCATTAAGCAGAACAGGAAAAAGTTTGAAATGGTAATCTATCTCTTACATATTAATTGCACATTCCTTATTGGGTTATATTTTAGCTTACCTAGTTTGCATGATATTAGTTCCCCCCCATTCCGGATGAACTAAACTTAGAAGCTATTTCAACCCTGTTTACTCTTTCTACAAAATGCTGTAAATTTGGTAACCATCTCATATTTGCATTAGCTTCAAGATGTCTTACATTACCTTTTCGTACCTTTTTCTTTTAGGATAATTTCCTATCTATTTTCTCATCAACTTCGAAGAATGCAAGTGAATCAATTTGAGTACAAACAAGAGAACAGTGATACAAGGAACTTCACAGTTACAATTAACTGCCTTTCACCAATGATGGATGGTTCTTATCTATGGCATGAATGTTGGTGCAAGTCAGTTGATTATACCTGTCGATTTCCTTGTATCCACTGTTTTCTTGCTTGTGTTTAAATTGAATTACTTGCATTCTATGACATTGAAGAGGAAATGGATAGGAACATTATTCAGAAACAAAAAGGTATGGAGAGGTAGTATAAAGACATAATGAAGCTAATGCATATATAAGACGTCTCAGTTAATGTGCTGACTGATGTTTCTGTTATGGTATTTTCCTAATTGAGCCAGATACTCATGCAGGTGTTGGTTGTGTTATAAAATATGTTTCTTAGTATATTGGCCACAAAACATTGGCTTTCCATAGGTGCCAGTACCTTTTTCTATTATTGGCATGCTGTCAATGTTGCAAGTTTAGCTATCAAGTGAGTGTAGAATTGTAAATGAAACCTATAAAGTTTGTGATTGAATGACAAACTACTTTGAGTAGCCTTGGACTTTTGCTGTAGATAAGGGAGATGAAATAGAAAGCGCTGCCTTGACTTTTTCTGACAAAAAGAGAAGAAGGAGCTTTTAAACCTTGAAAATTTTATGCTCTATTCGGTTACTTTTCAAAGTAATGGAGACCATTCTTGAGCAGATTTAATAGCTCAAAAGCCCTATGGAACCCTACTTTTCTATATAGTACGTGTTATGACATTTGTTTGGGAACTAGATACAGCATGGCAACGAGATGGAACTTTGCCATGACCCAGGAGGAGAATTTAAAAGTGTACATGCTAATAGTGTGATCAAGCAGAAAAGTTATAAATACTGAAGAAAAAAGTGAAATCAAGCATGAATGAATGATAAGTTCCAAAGTGAGCAACTGATCTTAACAGTCTCAACACTGTACAATCTGGCTAAACAAAACAGGATAAAGTGTTTGTGTAGTTCTGCTAGCTTTCCTGATCGACTAGGTTTAGCTTTCAAAGTTTATTTGGCTTAGTTGTGTACTGGTAACCACAATTAAAGATTCCAATTTATTTCCCTTCGGGTTATTCAGCATTTTCTTCATAGTTTAGTTAACTTTTATTAAATCTATAATTCTGTATTGATAGTTTCTGTTTATCATGACTTCTTTCTCTAGTTTCTGGTGTTCAAAGTCTTTCTTCCAGTGTGCAAAGCACACCAGAGAAAAATGGCAACTCGGACGAGGCTTCTAGAAGTCCAGAGCTTCTCCAAGAGTTTCTGAATTCTGGACCAAGGAAGGATCTTTTTCGAACTTGCATGGATAAGGAAACGAAGCACTCTGCTTCGTCGAAATGCAAGATGCCTGAACAAATCCCCAAATCGGGTAAGAAAACATTAAAGAATCAGGAGTTAAAAAAGGCATCTTGCAGCCCCAAGGGTCAGCCTTCTAGGAAGCAACACAGGAAATCGAACAATCCTACTAGAATTCCAATGGATACAGAGCATAGTGCTGATTTAAGATCTTCAAATCCGTTAATTTGTCAAAATTCTGCTTGTAGAGCCATTCTTTCAATAGATGACACATTTTGCAAGAGGTGCTCTTGCTGCATTTGTCACTTGTTTGATGACAATAAGGATCCAAGTCTTTGGTTGGAGTGCACATCTGAATCGGGCAGAGGAGACTCCTGTGGCTTATCTTGCCACATTGAGTGTGCCTTTCAACGTAGAAAGGTGGGAGTTGTTGATCTCGGGCAAATGCTTCAGCTAGATGGTAGTTATTGCTGTGCTTCTTGTGGTAAAGTCTCAGGAATACTTGGGTAAGCTTTTTCCATTTATATTTGTACTGATAATATGATTATTTTTCAACCTACTTGGCGACCCCCTGTTCCCACACTTAGCGCCAGAAAAATGAGGATATCTAATATTATATAATATAGAACAAAAGTGTTGACATTTCCATTTTGAAGCCTTTCCTTTGTAATTCAAACTTTATCAGCACAAACTGCTGTAGGGTTCCAAATGATGTTGAAAGTCAGCTTCTGGATTTTGATTTCTTTTTCCCAGACTAGGTGTGTGTATGTATATATGTATGTGTGTATATATATGTGTGTGTGTTTGTGTGTGTATATTTATATATTGCAGTTTCCATGTCTGTTTCCAAGATAAATTAGAGAGAAACAACTATTTAGCATAAATCTGATATCTACTGAGTTAAGTTGTCTGCTTGTTTTGGTGCAACTGTTATTCTTGCAGGTGTTGGAAAAAGCAGCTTATTATAGCCAAGGATGCTCGTCGTGTTGACATCCTCTGTTCTAGGATAAATTTGAGTTATAGGCTTCTAGATGGGACATCTAGGTTTAAAGATCTCCATGAGATTGTTTGTGAACTCAAGGACAAACTGGATGCTGAAGTGGGTCCAGTGACTGGTGTTTCAAGTAAGATGGCACGGGGTATTGTCAGCAGGCTCTCTGTTGCAGGTGATGTGCAGACGCTCTGTTCTCTTGCCATTGATAAAGCAGATCAGTGGTTGGCTGGAGCTTCCAGTGTAAACTCAAACTGCATAGGTAGGCATAACAGCTCATTCCTTCATTCTTGTATTAGCTTCTTTGTAGTTCCTGCTTTATATCCTTGTTTTATTGAATTACTCCTACCCAACCTTCTCCTTTTGTCTTGCAGAGGGTTCGATACCGGCAGCTTGTAAGTTTTTCTTTGAAGAAGTGACGTCATCTTCAGTTATAATTGTTTTGGTAGAGCTGTCAACTTCACCTTTAAAGGATATTAAGGGATACAAACTTTGGTATTGCAAGGCTAGAGAGGAGATGCATGCAGACGAGCCTGTTTGTGCCTTCCCTAGATCTCAGAGAAGAGTTCTAATATCCAATCTGCTGCCTTGCACAGAGTACTCTTTCCGGATAGTATCCTACACGGATGAAGGTGACTTTGGACACTCTGAGGCAAAGTGTTTCACCAAGAGTGTGGAAATTATTCGGAAAAATCCCGACTCAGTTGTAATAAATCGTAAAAAGGAGAATAGCGAAGTTGGTGGAAGCTCAAATGCAAACATAGAGCTGAAGATTTCTGCCGATGTTGAATCTGATTCTGGATTCAAGGTCCGCGATCTTGGGAAGATCCTGCGCCTTGCTTGGGCTCAAGAGCGGGGCTTACTCAACGGTTTTTGTGATGCAGAAGGAGGCTGTGGAGGCTGTAAAGAGTTTAAGCCTGAACGTGCACTAGAAGACAGGTTACCATCTGTCTCAAGTGGGCTTGATTTAAACGTTGCATCCGTGCCTGACTTAAATGAGGAGCTTACCCCACCGGTTGAGTCCTCTAGAGATGAAGATAACGGATGCACTTTGGGGCAAGCTATTGAGGGAGATGATGATGTGGTGTCTCATGACAACCAGAGAAATGGCGTAGCAAGGTCACATGGGAGTGGTGACTCCCAAAACTGGACCCATAGACCAAATGGGGAGGTTTCAGCTATTGACTCACGTGGTGGTGAAACGGGCCGGAAGAGGCCAGCTAATACAAATGAAGAGACACATGATTGCGATAGCACCCTGATAAACGGGTCACCATTTGGAATCCGTGATGGATCAGGGTCCCTGGACGAGAACTTTGAATACTGCGTGAAGATCATCCGTTGGCTGGAATGTGAGGGTTACATCAAACAGGAATTCAGGTTAAAATTTCTAACATGGTTTAGTTTAAGATCAACTGAGCAGGAACGCAGGGTTGTTAATACCTTTATTCAAACTCTGATTGATGATCCAAGTAGCTTGGCAGGACAGTTGGTTGACTCATTTTCCGACATGGTTTCCAGCAAGAGGCCTCGGAATGGTTTCTGCAGTAAGCTCTGGCACTAACTTATCTGCCAGTGGGAGGAGCTGTCATTTAACATAGTATTTATCTTTTATCTCACATCCTCTGATAAACTAATGTTTGATCATTATGCATTTATGCCAGTTCCTCTGAATTGGCATTTTTATTTCATAATCACTAGGGTAAGTGATTCATATATCTCAAAACAAATCTTTCTCCCAGCCAAACAGAGTTGTCCTGCTGATTGTGGATAGATTCTCTTGGCTTCCTTACGCATGGGGATCCCTTGAGCTCAAGGGGATTCCTCGCGCATAGAGGGCATTAGGTATTTTTATTTATCAAATTGAATTTTAAGCAATTGCATTGATTTAGCAATGTAAATTGCCTGTAATGACAGAACTATTGGTAATTTATTACCTTCTATGTTTTAATTCCAGTTGTTTTGGGGTCTTTTTCTTTGCTGTGGAGTATAGTGCTTTCATCCTTGTCATTAAGCTTCTTCTCCAGTAAGAGGATTAAATGTTCAGCAGTTCTTTGAGACAAAACAGAGTTATTACAGGCAAGACAGAGTTATAGTACCATGCTTTAAAATCGTTAGAAGTACTATGACAGCATATTTATCTTTTCACAGTTTTCACTTTTCAAGTATTACAGAAGGTATTCATAAGGTAAAATAATACACAATTTTTTTTTTTATAATCATGCAAAATTTTATTTTTAAAAAGTTTAAAATACACTGATTCTTACTTGATTATATAGCATTTAGATAATATAGTTGGTAGCCAGCATTATATATTTCCTCTGATTCACAATGACTATCGGTTTAAAAATTTGTTAAAATGAGTGATACTTTGTGATAATCTAGGTAATTATCGGTTTAAAAATTTGTTAAAATGAGTGATACTTTGTGATAATTTAGGCAATTGAATGAGAAAGTTTACTATGCAATTTATTAGTGATAAGTGATACTTTATTAGTGATGAGTTTAATTTCTTTTAACATGTAATTAATTCTTTCAATTGTTTTTCAATCTGTAATTAATTCTTTTAATTATTTTCAAGTTCGTTCTACTCCTTTAATGATTCTTCTTTACTCCTATAGTATCTACCCAATCAAATAAATGAGCTGCACTAATGAATTACAAAGTACAAAGTATTCAATAATTTACATATTTAAATTATTTATGAGACCGTGTAAATTAATTGAAAATGATGAAATTTTGATCGACTATTATAATGGTAAAATTTTAATTTAAAGTTATATTTAATTATTAATTTATTATATTTTTTAATATTCGTATTTTTTTTTTACCGTTATTGTTATTGTGAACGGATGAGAATATTAAAATACTAGGCAACTTAGAGTCCTCAAAATATAGTCGGCAGCCAGTATTAAATACACATTTAGAAAATAATAATTATCTAATAAAATGAAAAATAAAAAGAATGTAATGGAAGAAGGAAAGAAGAAAGCAAAAGCCAAAGTGGATATTTTTGTAGTACTCCTCTCTTGACACGTTGACCCTTGGCCATCATCAATTTTACAAATGTCCTAAAATATCTATCCTCGTATTTCTTGCCATCTGATTTCGAGGGAATAGCTGTTCCATTACTATCTATAACTAAAAAAGTTTTATCAAGATGAAATTTTTAATATTCTTAATATCGAATAAATGATCAATATTATTGTAATTAAGTTTCATCAATTTTTAATATTCTTGATACCGAATAAATAATTAACATTAATATAATTAGAATTGTTACGACAATCTCAAATATGACTATGAATAGTTTTTTCATATCATTTAGATTTGGATCTTCACTTTCACAAGTATTTTTAATAGAATCAAGAATGTCCGTTGATTTACTTAATCCACACCTGTGTTCGAACTCTTTCTTAAATAAATATTTTCTTTTATACGACTGAGAGATTAAATAGTATTTCTCTTTACTTTTTCCTTTTTTTTTTTTATAAAAAACTAGTTATAAAAGTTAATTAATTAATTAATATAACAATGATAATAGGATAGATTAAAGACGAAATATGTTTACTTTATACGATTTTTAGATAGCATAAATCATCAAAAATAAAAATTGTATCAAATAAATGGATAAATTTAAAAAATATATTTTTTTATCAATAAAAATGTGTAAGTGACATAATTTTAATTGAAATCATTATTAATTATTTAGCTTACAAAGTTTAAATTAATTACAATAATTTAAATAATTTTTAATATTCTTGTCACTTACAAAATAAACTTTGTAAGCTAAATAATTACAATAATATTAAAAATAATTAAGTTTCATCAATTATTTTGTGATTTTAATTGAAATCATTATTAATTACTAGATAGAAGTTCAATGGATACGGAGCAAAGTGGTTATATAAGAAGTTCAAGTTCATGGATTTGTAAAAATTCAGCTTGTAGAGCAATTCTGGAAACAACAGATACATTTTGCAAGAGGTGTTCATGCTACGTTTGTCACTTGTTTGATGAGAATAAGGTGAGGGAGACTCGTGTGGGTTGTCATGCCACATTGAATGTGTCTTTCAATGTAAGAGGGTAGGGGCTGCTGGTCTTGGCGAAATGCTTCAATTTGATGGGAGTTATTGTTGTGTTTCTTGTGGGAAAGTTTCCGGAATACTGAGGTAAGTGATCTGATTTGATTTAAAATAATAGTTGTTTTAGCTCAAATTATGTACGAATTAAGTAATCTATCGACTACAAGATTAAAATCATAAAAATTTATTTGCTATCACTTCATTGAATATACAAATGAAAGTATTAGAAAATGATCAAAAAAGTTGCGTTGCTTCTTTCATTCATGTCAGAAGATTAGAAGTTTATATCTAAATAACTGGATTTAGAAGGGAAATTTAGTAGGCCAAAGTTAGATCATTTATTTGTAGGTTCATATATCATTTTCTTAAAAATAGATGAGTATGTTTGATGACATGTAAAAAGTAGAAACGCGCTTGTGTATTTCGTGAATTGACCTGTGTTGTGCTAGTTTGAATTTAACATAGAAATAACGGAAGTTTCGGTGAGTCTATACCTCGGTAAAATTTCAATTAATAAAATTTAATAAGGTCGTACAATTATTATTCTAATGTTTGATTAATAATATAAATTTTATGGTAAAACAATAAAATATGTTTATTTGCAAACTCGCATTTCGTATTTGCCACAAAATTATTATATGTGATATATATTTGTTGCTGGTGTTTTATGCTAAAATTTGGATTATGACGGAACTAATATTGTTGTGGCAGTTGTTGGAAGAAGCAGCTTGTGATAGCCAGGGATGCTCGTCATGTTGACATACTATGTTTTAGGATAAACATGGATCATAGGCTGTTACAAGGGACTTCCAGGTTTAAGGATCTCCATGAGATTGTTTGTCAACTCAAGAACAAACTAGAGTCTGAAGTGGGTCCCATACACCAGATTTTTCCGGCGACGGAGGCTCGGAGACAAGGTATTGTCGGCCGGCTCTCTGTTGCTAGTGATGTGCAGGCACTCTGCTCTCTAGCCATTGATAAAGCAGATGAATGTTTGGCTGCAGCTTCTAGTGAAAATCTGAGTTGCAGAGGTAACATGCTGTAAAATTGTGTTACAGTTAAAAAGTATGTTTTTTCTATCAAGGTTCTCAAAAGATATCTTGTTCGACAAAATTTTCGAATGTGGCGGTACTCTACTTAAAAAAACTTACATGACCCTTTTTAGACTTTGAATCAGAAGACATATTATCACGCTAATCTTTCTACGAGGTTGTGATTGTGAATTAGCTCAAGTGTTGACCTCCCTCAATTTGCTTACGACCTAGAAGGAGGCATCAGACTTTTTCAAAGTTCAGGTGCCGCTAACATGGAGCTGAACACTGCTGTTGCTGATGAAACTGGTTCGGATTTCAAGGTCCGCGATCTTGGGAAAATCCTAAGGCTTGCTTCGGCACAACAGCAGCTTGCTTCTGATGAAAAAAGCTGTGAAGAGCTTAAGCCTCAAAACTCAAAGGATGATCCATCAACAAATATGTCGAGTAAGTGTTTATTCAAACAAGTAATGTTACTCATGTCTAATTTGTTTCGAGTCTAATATGAGCCTACAAGTTCTCAATTGGTCAACGACAACGACGCAGAACAGATATCCACTGAATACACGTGTCATCATGTAATAGGAGGATCAATTATTAAGCTTGTGTTTAATCATTACTTGACTGCCTTATTTTACACGGGGAAGATCCGTTTAAACATCTGGAATGTGTGGTGGATCAGGATCGTTGGATGAGAATTTCGAATATTGCGTGAAGATCATCCGTTGGATGGAATGTGAGGGCTTCATCAAGCAAGAGTTTAGGTTGAAATTTCTAACATGGTTTAGTTTAAGATCAACAGCGCATGAACGCATGGTGGTTTATACCTTTATTCAAGCTCTGTTTCATGATCCCAGGTAGCTTGGCAGGACAGTTGGTTGACTCCTTCTCGGATAAGCTTAAGCACTAAGTTGAGAATTTAACGTATATACTCCACTTATTGTATGTATACAGTTTAAATTATGTCCAACCTGTTGATGTATTATGTCATTTTAATAAACTAAAACCTATAACACTCATTTAGGAGGAACGCCCTTAATGAATGTGGTTTTGGCCGTATATATAGATCTATTCTTCTACCAAAAGAGTTGTATTGTATTTGAATTTTTTCGTACAATATAAAATCTATTCTACTCGTCTCTGTATAAAAACTAGAGATATATTTTGTTTGTTTAAGTTAAACGACAACACATTAAACTTTAATTGTTATAAACTATATGATTATACTTCAAATAACTATATCAATTAAAATCAACTAAATTGATATTAATTTAAAATTTAATACGACTTATTTCAATTTTAAAAAGTTAAAATGCATATGTAATTTTGAAAGCAATAATTTTAAAGGTACAAAAATTCTTTCTTGAAAAGCCAGGTAACTCAGGCCATCCACATGTATTACCACAAATCGTTCGATGGAGCACATCTAGTACTAAGAACATTTTTTAAAACTACCAAAATAATAATACTCCTGTATCGAGTCCATATTAATTCAGTTGCGTCACAGCAGCAACAGAGACAATTTTATGTATTAAAACATTTTATTTTATTTTTTTTTATCTTTCGGCAGAGTATTCGATCTCTGAGTTAGGGTAAAGGAACAAGTATCGGTACATATAATAGTCTCGTTTGTTTGTTTTTTTTGGTTCTAGTAGTTCAGCATTTACACTACTAAAATTTAGAAAAATTTAAGTTGAAATAAATGCAACTTAAATATGTATGCCATCTTTTTTTACGATTTTAGAGAAGTTGATCTTCCTTGCGGATGCATATACATCCAATTTAATATCGATGACAAACTTATTTAAGAGTATGTGGATCATATACATTTTATTAATTAGTCAAGTGTTAATCCAACAAACATACGGTACATTATTTGAGTGAAAGTTGCTCAAAGAATATATAATACAAAGTATCACTTTAAGAATGTCAATTTATAGCTTTTAAGATAGGTTAGTCAAATTTTAACCTTAGGCCAATACTTTTCTGGAACCCAGCTAGGCTTGGACCACTTTTAATTTGATAGGATCGTATATAGTTACTTATTTCATTTATTAACTAATATAATGCCTGATGTGAAAGATAATGGTCAAGGTAGTTGAAGAGATGAGGTAGTATCTCTAACTGCTCTCACAACAGATCCCTTATATTTTCTATAAATTTTATTTTAATGAGTAAAAAATTAAAATTTTAAAAATTATCTATTTATCAGAATCTCAATAGTTAAGAATCTATTATAAAATTTGAACAATGAATCTTTATATTAAAAATTTTATTATTCAAATCTTTTTAATCTGTATAATAATGATATTAATGAAATTTACAAAAATATAAATTTTAAAAGACATGAAAAAATATAATTCAATCTGTAAAATAAAAAATTTGTTACCAGGGTCTTATATAAATGACATAAAAGTATTTAGAGAATTACTAACTTGGTAAGATCCTAACTCTATCTACATCACAAATAAGAAAGATGGCCGGCGTCAATTAACCAATATAATTTGAATATCATATTAAACGCACTAAAAAAATAAGGGTAATTGAATTGTTCAACAATTACTAAAACAAGTGATTTGTCCCCTTTATTTCTTTAGTGCGTTTAATATGATATTCAAATTATATTGGTTAATTGAGGCCGGCCATCAAACAAGTGATTTGTCCCCTTTATTTTTTACTCCCTCCAACTTTTGATATAAGTTTTTTTAAAAAAAAATTTGTAAATATTAAAAAATGCCAAAAATAACCTTGTATTTTTCAAATACAAAAGAATAACTATTTATTTTCTCTCTCTATCAAATGCCTAATTTTCATCATATTTAATTGAGAATATTTTTAAAAATAAATCATTAAATTTTTCTTAAAAGTGTAAATGACTTATATGATGAGATATAAAAAAGTAGTCTAAAAGTTTTATACAAAGAAATCGAGGGAGTAAGGTTTAAACTTATTTAATTGATAATTATCATATATACTATAAAATATTCTCGGTGTGTGGGTTTTAGACGACTACTTTTTGTAACAATAAATAACATAAATAAAAGAAAGAGATTATATATCCACGTACAATGCTGTGAGTATAAATCTGAATACTGAATAGTAAGAACCGTCCTATAAATGCAGCCAACTATCTTGTGATACTTCCGATGACTATTTCTGAAGAATGTCAATTTCTACTACTCGACTTCAACTGCTCCACATAATGCATACTCCCACATTTTGCATCACTTATTTCTAAAGAAATATTTTTGAGATAAAATGACCAAATACCCTTCCTTTTATTTTGAGATAAAATGACCAAATTAGTCTTATTCTTACTTTGTTCTTAAAAAAAATGATCTCACATATTTTAATTATATTAAAACAAACATAAAATTATTCAGTAGATTTAATTAATTCAGTTCAAAATGATAAAACAAATAAAAAAATTATATTTTAATTAAACTAATTAATTTGTCTAATCCCCTCATGTATAATATCTCCAAACATACGTATCTATAGTCTTTGGTCTGCATCTTTCGTTAAGCATGTTTCACACACCTCTACATCAATACTCTCTTGATCTGTCCTTTTATTATCAATAATAAAGTAGGTTGCCAGTTTATTTACTTGCGCCTTTTAGAATTCAAGGCCCCCACTCAACTAGTTGGCCATGCATCATGTTTGTCACTCCTTAATTCTATTGTTAATAATTTATAATAAATTTAAAAAATTCAACTGTATAGAATAAAAGAGCATTGAAAATAGAGGGACATATACATAAATTTTCTAAACTTTTTGTGGTGTGTAACATGATTTTTATAAAAATATAAAATTAGTACATTATCAAGGAGTAAGTTATATTGATTTTAAAATAATTATAAAAAATATGTATATTGATTCGAGTAAAATCACATGTTTTATTGTTTTGACATGATTTTTCAATTTTATTTTTAAATATTTTGAAACTCAAAACATAATACGAATCGATAAAATTATAAAAATAAATTATAATTCATTTCTCATTTTCACACTCTATATATATATATATATATATTAGAGAATCATTTTGGTAAGAATAAATATATATGGAGCATGACTGGCTAGTAACTAGACGGCTAGATCATGTCACTCTGACCTACTAGTTTCCTTGGTGTTTTCTTTAATGAATGCATACAAGACTAAGATGATTCACATCAGCGGCCATCAAGTTAAATGCCGATTTTAGAAATAATCTTAACTTAAATCTGAATAAGAACTCGACTGATATCGAGGTGTTAAACATTCCCGAACTTTTAGGAAAGATCGTTAATGTTAATAACTTTTATCCGTTGAGAACGGCACTTGTAACCACATTGCTGCCTTCTGCTCTTTCGACATAGTTTTTTAGTTTACAGATTAAATTATAATTTTTAAAATATCTTTTGTTTAGAATTATACTAACATCTCTCTTATATAAATTAAAGAGATTTGAATAATAAATTTTTTTATGTACATATTCATTATTTAAATCTTTTAACAAATTCTCTAGTTTAAAAATTATAGTGCAATAATAAATTTGAGGGTTTTAATATTCTACTCAAATTATGAAGAATATAAAAAAATTGGTGTGAGTGCTTCGATATCGTGATTGGAGAGCAATTTTATAGCAAACACGAAGTGTTAGGAACGATCTCATTAGACTTTTCTCACTGTTTCCATTTGATTAGAAGATTCTTTTTGAATATTCTCTAATAAATAATTAATCTTTGTGTTGTAAAAGACCTTATTTTATTTATTTGCTTATGTCATGCAGTAGAACTTCAATTAATTGATACACCTTTCATCTTTATTTTTTTTTTCCATCTCAAAGCTTAAAATTATTAAAAACTACATTACATGTAGATTAAGAAAAATAGAGATAGGATACAATAAGAGGAGTAAGTCTTAATAAATAAATAAAGGTGATTTATCTCAAATGGCAACGGGGAAGTGGGGATAAAATTTTTAGAACATGGGCGTGGGCCCACCTGAATTAATGCCAAAAGTGAGTAGTTGGTATTTAGCTGGGAAACGACAAGAGAAAACTTTCGGATCTAACAATTTGCCTTTAGAGTGGGCCCGACCATCCACATTTTGTATTGGCTGTGTCGTATTCCCGGGCCACAGATATCGGCTTCGTTCATTGAATCTCTCACCCTTATTCAACATCTCCCTCAAGAATATAACTTAGGACCTAATTTAATTTTTATGATAATTTGAAATTTACCTTTTCGTGATAAGGTCATTGAAAAGAAGTACAAAATTTGATATTTTTATATCTTTGTAGATGAATTTAATATTCTATTCAATTCAAAATAATAGTCATTTTAGTTTAAATTATACATATTAAAAAAACTCAATAATTAAATTTATTTGTTCTACTCTAGTTTTATCGAGAATTGAAACTCGTATATTTAAGCTAGATCAAGTAGAAATTTCGAATATACGTTATTCATGTTTATCAAGGATAATATTGTGTATTTCAAACATGCTCAAAACTATTTTTAATCTTCTGACATATTTACATTCTGATTGAAATGAATTTCCATCTAGAATTCAATTGATTTCAATAGAAATGACATGAATAGAAATGATTTTGAATTGAACTTTTGTGATTAGCAAAAAACTAGAATATAATTGAATTCTTTTCTTTTTCATGATCAAAATGATTTAAATACAAGAAGAGGTGATTTCATTTCATATAACATGACACTTTTACCCTTCAAAATTACAATTACCCTTTTTGCTTAGCCAAGCTAAAATTTTCTAAATGTATTGACTTATATTTACTACAGATTTTTTTAGGAGTGCTTTTGGGATAATTTTTGAGTATTTCATTAAATTATTAAAAAAATTGAAAAGTACAAATTTTTGGATTGCTTACAAGTACTAACCTGGAGTGCATTTTCTATCGCTAAGAGAGAACAAAATAAAAAATTAGAGAAAGAGACAATAGAGGTAGCAGGAGCAAGTACTTAGATGAGAAGAACACCAATGATCCAGCAACAAGTTTGCCACGAACTAAGAGGAGGTGAAAAATCAGAGAAAAGTAGAGTTTGATTTTTATACACGAAGGAGAGAATAATTTTGGTACTGTAAAATAAGGCTTCTCCGCCAAAATAAATTCGCGCCAAATACCATCAATTTTCACCATAATTCTCTAAAGAAAAATTTTCATTCAGATTGCCTCAAATGAAATCATCTCTCGTTTCTTTTTTCATTCCGATCAAGAAATTTTGAAAAATTAGAATTCTATTTCTCGTTTGACAGGGAAGGATTTCATAGTGTTATATTGGTTAATGTACTTGTTTTTAATTGTGGATACGCACCGAGATTTGCTTTAACGCGTACTTGTCATCCGAATTTGGAATTCATTTGAAATTTCCCATATAGAACAATTCACATTATCCTCGGAAATGTACAAATCCATCCAATAACACATTAATTACTCCCTAAAACATTAATTGGATTTTTTCTACGCATTCACGTTCCTATATTTTGCTAAGGAAAATTGATAAGACTAAGCAAACATGACTCAAATTAAATTTAGAATTTAAGTTCTAATAGTCACTTTTTTTGCAAATAATTTTTAAATACCAATTAAGTCGTGCCAACAAAAAAAGAATTTTAAAAAAATAAAAATAAAAATTACTACGATATTTTGTGACCCTTAAATCTATCGATTTCTTGCCTCTACATTTCAGGGATGACATCGACATCGTGTTGGAATTCAACATTCTATAAATGGAATCGAGAAGTTACCAAATTGGGTGAGAAGATATTATCTTGTGGGTATGTTTTGGTTTGTACCTACACCAAAAATTGTAAATGCAACCCATTCTTTTTTATCGCGAGAATACATTATATTCTTTGGTTTCATATTTAAAAAATCACATCTCGATTATTTTTCCAGCTTAATCATGATTGGAGTCAAATTCAAATATTTAAATTAGGGGTATAATCGTTCTTATAGTCCTTATATCATTTTGCATTAGGCCAAAAATTGATTCAGAAAAAATGATCGTGGTGTAGTTTTAAAAATACAGAATCAAAGAATATGATATATTTAAATTTTTTAATGTAAAATATAAGGTGCAAACGAAAGCTTACCTTTTTTTGCACTATTTGTCTTTATTAACTGATATTTTGATTCATTATTAGTATGTGTAATGTGTTACCATGTCTGATCTTGTAATGTCGCAATTAGTCGCTGATCGATGAACCTTTCTTGTCAATGCTTCCACACCTCATACATAATAAAAGCATCTTATTCTTAAAAATTAATTAATTATATATCTATATTTTATATTAATAAATTTTATGTTTTTAAGGTATTTATCTTTTTAGAAGTATTATCACAAATAGATGGATTCCATATCAAAAATCAAACATAGCATTAATTAAATTTTTTTTTTATCGGCAAAATACTATACTATCTATTGCTCACATAATTCTCACTCGTTAGCTTTGAACTGTGGACCCAAAAATTGAATACAAGTGCTCTAACCACAGAAAGAAGGAAGCTCCATAATAAATGACAAAAAAAAAAAAATCACTCTAATAAAGAGAAATATGTACCAGTAATATTATGTTAGAGATCTCCTAGTAGTAAAAGTTCCACTTTAACGTCTATACTAAGGATTCGTTTGATAAAACTAAATGAATAATGTTGAATAAATAACTGATTGGAATAGAATCTGAATACTGAATAAAATTAGATGTTTGATGATTTATTTGTTTAAATCATCTGAATGACAAAAAGAATTCCTAATTTATCATTTTGAACTATTTGAAACTCGTTCAAGTATGAGATCATATTTAAATATTTTATAAGACCATTATTAACCATATTTTTTTAACAAATAAATATGTGCAACAACCAACAAACTCTCATAAAATATAAGTAAAAGTATATTTTTAATTTTAAAAAGATGATAACAATATATAATATATTACTGTCTCAGATTGGGCCAATTAGAAATAAAGAAAAACGAGTTCTTTCAACACAAATTTCAAATTAGTTTACACCATACAATAACTAACCAACGAAGTAAAGAAAAACTAATTCCTTCGACACAAATTTCAAATTAATTAACATCATACAATAACTAAACAAATAAATATAGAAAGAATTTATAGCACTACAATTGATATCCTAAACTAGGTGGAGAACATAAAAATTAGATTAATATAGATTAATATATGAAGTCTGGATAATGATTATGGAATTGTCCATTTGCAGAAGATAATGAAATTTACATAACAGAAGAAGTTGACGAGGGTTGATCGCAAGGGTTCTTTTCGTCTTTCATGCTTTGCTTATCGATTCAACTAAATATTTTTGGCTTATTCGGTCAGCAACTTTCAGCCCATTCAATTCATTTAAATTTGTTATCAGACAAACTTAATAGATTATTTATTCATTCAGTTCGTTAAGATGTTATCAAACGTAGCCTAAGATCGATATAATATATAATTAATTAATTGATTTTGAGCAGCCTATAAATAACCATAGCCACGACCATAAAACTGTACCACACACTTGACAGTCACGTTATACTACTAGCTAGTTCATTTTTGCATAATTATAGCCTTGAATAGTTGAATCTCAGCCGCCCCCACAACAACCAAACAGTGATGATGATTACGCCTAAGCAAAGTTTATCCACGGCCATGAACACAAGAATCATTGGCTCGGGAAACGAGACTATAATTCTGGGACATGGCTATGGAGCTGACCAATCAATTTGGTACAAAATCTTACCCTATTTGGCTAAACAATACAAAGTTGTAGTTTTTGACTGGAACTTCTCAGGTTCCATAAAAGATCCAAACGTATTTGATGAGGTGAAATACACAAGTTATGGTGCTTTTGCAGATGACTTGATTGATCTTATGGAGGAGATGGATCTAGAATCTTCCATTTTTGTTGGTCACTCCATGTCCGGTATCATTGGATGCATTGCTTCCACTAAAAAACCCCAACTTTTCAAGAAGCTCATTCTTGTCGGATCTTCCCCAAGGTATCATTCTTTTTCGTATATCGTATGTAATTAATTTGGATTTTACTTTGATTAGAACATATTTTCAACGGTAATACAAATTTAATTAAATGTAAGTGATAGCCGATAAAATATAATATAATTTGATATGAGGAAGTGAGAAGAAAAACTGAACCTCATGATAAATGTAAATAAGTAACTGTTAATAAAATTAATCACTTATTTCACATTTTCTTATTTAATTATAAAATATTTTTGACCCTAAAAGTTTTGTTATTTCATCACTATCAGTACTAGTGTTATTATTATTTACTCGTGTCGTTGTTGTTGTGGTATATGATGGTAAGTAGTGGTGGATCGGAGGATGGGTGGTGGTTTTTTGGTGATATATATAGTTATTTTTGTTTTCTTTAGTTTTTATTTAAATTTCATCTTATTCATCCCCTTCTTTCTTATGTTCACATATATGATATATTGAATAGAAATTGTTTTTTTTTGTTGATTAAATTGATTATATACATTTTTAAGTTGATTGTTGTTTGAATTGGTTTTCGATATTAAAACATGAAGTTTGACATACCAACTAACCAAGTTTGTTTAGCAATAAACATGTAAGAACCTTTTGCATAACAAATCTGATTTTAATTTATTTTTCTATATACAAGCATGATATTTCACACTCTTATCTTTCTTCTTTTCTTCTCTTCTCGTGTTGTTTCATCTGTTTTATTTTTTCCTGATTAATCCTATATTTTAAAATTTGACTAAACATGACATTTAGGAGCAAAAGAAACATGATATGTCATGTGATATCTTTCTCAGCTCTTTCAACGTGATTATTCTATCATAAAGAGCGTACATATGACTTATTTGTTTGAACTTAAATTTTAAGAATTATATATATATATATATATATATATATATATATTAATAACATAATTTACACTATTAAATTTTAAAATTTGCAAAGTTTAAGCTGAAATAAATTAGGTCTCATATATTAAAGTTATGTACTCATTATAATTTTTTAAACTCTTTTTTCTTATAATCGTTTACTCACTCAAGATTAGGCTTAATCCATATCTTCTCACATATAGCTGGATCTACTAAACACTTACACTATAGCACTTTTCAAAGTTTCAACGACCAAGCTCTTATCTTGGAATTTTGATTTGGAGAGAAAAGAAAAGAAAGAGAGAGGAAAAAAATTTAAGAGGGTATCTTTGAGTTTTTTAAAGGAGAGAAAGAGAAAGAAAATCAATAATTAGGTTGTTTTTGAGTTTTTTATGAAAGAAAGTTGAGAATTTGGAGAGAATATTTTTAATTATATGGATTAAAAAAATTTCTTTCTCACTTTTAAGAAAGGGAGAGAGAAGAAAATTCTATATTTTTCTTAACTTCTTTTTTTCTCTTGTCTTTTCTTTTTGGCTTCGTTAAAAGCTTGGAGACACTCACAAATCTTGTTTGAAAATTACGAGACAAATCATTGGGCCAAGCTTAAGTTTTTTTGTTCAAGTTCTTGTTTCCTTTCTTGAGATAATTTTATTAAAATCAAAATTATCTAGTAAAATGTAATTCCTAAAAGACTTAACCGAGCACAAATTTTATTCTAGCACTTAATCAATCATGTGGCATGTTATATATATCAGGCTCATGAATTGCGAGGGCTATGAAGGTGGGTTTAGTAGCTCAGAAATTGACCACATTTTGTCACACATAGAGTCCAATTATGACCAATGGGCTTCAAATTTCCCTTCTATTGTTGTGGATCCCAATGATCCACCCTCTGTTGAAAAATTCACAAAGTGTTTGAAGAAAATGAGACCTCAAGTTGCACATGCTGTGGCCAAAATTGTGTTCCTATGCGACGAACGCGACGCAATTGAAAAGGTCACAATCCCATCTACCATCATCCAATGCACAAATGATGTGGTGGTACCGAACTCGGTGGCGGAGTTCATGAAGAAGAAGATGAAGGGCGAACCGGCTGTGGAATTCGTCGACGCCACCGGTCATTTTCCTCAGTTGACTGCTCATGTTCCCTTCATTGAGGTGCTTGCAAGGGCATTGGAGTTCTAGTCTTTTTTGTGCAAGAAATTTACTATCTCTGTCCTTTTCATTTGTTAGTTGAGTTTGTAAGAGTATAAGGTAAAAAACGTGTGTCTATTTAGATGTATTGTAAAGTTGTGAAGTAGAAAGATGGTTGTGTGATTTGCCAAAAAAATTAAGAAAAAAAAGAGATTGTCTTGTTGCAACTTTTATAGTGTGTTGTTAGTTAACAACAATTAAATGAGATGTGATTAGCTATATATTTAGGAGTAGGAAAATATTTATGATAAATACTAAGTCATATGTGTAAAAATGTGCGGTCTGATAGATAAACAGTATACATTTTTTTATATAAAAAGATACGAAAAGAGTCGCTAAACACATTTAGAAAAACAAAAAATTTATCCGATAAATTTTGTACTCTCATATTATTCGTGTAATTTTGAATTTCCCATTTGAGTTTTCAACGTAAAAATCTTGATATTGGTATTTTTTTTATAGTTTACTCGCATTTTATAACGGTGTGGATATATAGACATTATTACGTGATTGGAGTTATGCACTTTGATGGTGTGGTGACTGTTGTGGTTAATAGATCAATTAGTCGTTGAATAATCAAATTACTATTTTGGGTTAGTTTGTACTTCTACGCAACTTCCTTGGTGTTTATATACAAATAAGGTTAGTCGTTATAAATCTTACATTTAATTTTGTACGGAGTGTCTTTTTAAGATTATTATATGTTCTCTTCAAAGTAAGATTTTAACTGTTTTTTCTTTCTTTTTTGAATTGAGATTTAACGTTGCTGTAAAGTTAATTAATTACATAATAGTGTGAAAGATTTAGAAAGTCTGTACCAGCGATTATTGAACAATATGTAAATTGGTCATAGTATTGTATATCCAACTTCATATGCAGAATAGTTGTGTTTGTGTTTAGTTTCAAATTACAAATGCACGCTATAAATTACACTACAATACTATATACACTGTATAACATTTTAAATTTAAATTTTAAGATAATTACACGATCACATTTTTTATGTACTAAATCATTATACTAAACTACTTCCTCTCTTTATAAATGATGGGGTCGCCCCGAATACAACTAACGAGTTGACTCGAACTCTAACACCACCAACTTGGTATCGGCTCAACCATCTTAGTAATCATTGTACTAGATTATTTGTCCTACTATAAATATTCAATTTCTCGTTGATTCAATTGTAATGATACTATAACCTTTTTACACTCTTTTTGCTCTTTCTATAGCTCTTCCCAAACTAATTCACACATTAAAGGGGTGTCGGACTGCCATCCGACACCATTCTAATCATTTTCTATCTAACAGATCTAATGCTATTAATTGGATCAAATCCCTTTCAGTGATAATTAACTATAATGCTGTTAATTGCCATATTTCGTGTATTCATAAACATAATCACTAGAGAACAAAATGAGAGACCATTAAAAATTAGTGCAAAACGGGAGAAATAGACAAAAATAATTGGTTGTCAACCACCCACCTTCCACCATATTGGCATTTAAACGCAAATTCTCAATATCTTAAAATTTGAAACTAATGTGACTTACTAAAAGTTCAAATAATAACAATTTCGTGATCTGTTGTACTTGTATTTGCTCCAACATATATAACATTTTCGTATTAGTATCAATTATTAATATTAAAAATATTTTAATATCAAATTATAAGTAAGAAGAGTCGGAGCATTAATCATCATGGTAAAATTCATCTTACCGTTGGCAATAGATAATATATAGGATTTAATAATAATAAAAAACAAAAAGAGAAATTATAAGAAGTTACTCTCCCCGATTAGCGTCAGTAAGAATTCGCAAATGTAATTGCATCCACACCTCATCCGTAAAATCCGTATGTGGATGTGGTACGGTTACGCGGTGCGTTTTTTATTTTTAATATTCGCACTATTGTGAATACGATTTCGAATATACTTAGTATCTGCACTGTACCAAATCGCACTGCATATTCATATATATATATATGTGTGTGTATGTATATGTATATATGTTTCTATATGTATAATATTTAATATATTTTCACAAATATTTAGCATATAATTATATGTAATGCAAACTTATATATATTTAGAAAAATAATAATATGCTAATTAGTTCAATTACATGTTTGGAGAGAAAACTTGAGACTTGAGCTTATATTATTTGTAATATAAGTTTGATATTCATTATATTTATTAGTTTTTATTAATTATATAAAATATTAAAAATGCACTCTTATTTTGATATTTTGTGTTAAACAAAGTCTAGGAGAGGTTATTGATGAGACTTAGTATCCCTTTAGATCGTGAATGTTTAATTTTGAGTTATGATTTTTTAATTTTAAATAAT
The DNA here is from genome assembly GCA_014636745.2 of Centella asiatica. Lineage (NCBI taxonomy): Eukaryota > Viridiplantae > Streptophyta > Magnoliopsida > Apiales > Apiaceae > Centella > Centella asiatica. The sequence goes on from CM025780.1 coordinate 54,911,688, forward strand.
AAGATTACGTCTATTAAGATAATTATATCAATTGAGTATTTTTTTTGTATTGTAAACTCAATAAGGGGATAATGATTATGATTTTCTTATTAGTAATCTTAACCTTTTTAATAAAGAATTGAATATGACTATGATAAATATAATTTTTTTTGTATCTTTTTAAGTGTGGTTTCGTAATCGTATCTACACATCAACCGCATCATATCCGCATGTAACCGTATCTGTACAAAACTGTATTGTTGTGATTTTTAAATTAGTATCTATAATTTGTGGATGCGGATGCAATGGATGCTTATATACACATTGCGCTCACCCCTGTTTCCAATTCACAATTTTAGTCATTTTAGAGATTCGTTAAAATTTTATTTTAATTAATATATTGTAATAATATAGGTAAATGAATGAAAAAGTTTACTATATAACCCTATTTTTTATTTATGGAAACATACAAATTCATTAAAATTGATTAATTGTTGTGAGAGCAATATTGTAATTTAAAGTTATATTTAATTTTTAATTTTAACTGATTAATGTATTAATTATTCTAAGAGTAATATTATAATTTAAAGTTACATTTAATTTTTAATTTTAATCGATTAATGTACTCTTTTAATAATTATTATTGTAAATCGGAGAGAATAAATTTAGACGCTTGTATACCCACAAATAAAAAATAAAAAATGATAGACCCTTGTCGTGGACGTCTGGAGTTATAAAAAGGAGCTGAAAATGAGAGGGAGTACAAAATTCCAAAACTCTCATACAAAAGAAAGAATCACCGATTCGAACGCAACCGCGAATTGCAGATACCCTTTCTCTATAACTACAACTGGCAGTACATATCAACTTTCAAATTCCCAATCCCAAACATTTTTTCATCATTCCCAAAGCACTCTACATATTCCCGCGCAATTTGCCCTGTCCGTACAGTCAATCACCGTGGTACCTGCGGAATTTCCGTCCAGAAGATGTCGTCGTGCCCCTCCTCGGAATCCGTGCCTCCGACGATTCACACCGTCACCATCTGTTATTCAGACCTCAAAGTAAGTATGATCTTATTATCACTAAAACGAATTCGCAAGGAATTATAAACTTGTGCTATAATTTTACAGTGTTGTGTACTACTCCGTATTTTTCAGCTTGAACGTTATTGTTATGTTCTATTTTGGTAGTTTTGAATTTATATTAGGTTGTAAGCAAGTTGGAAATTAATGCGATTAGTATAGTTTTGATGAAAATCTGCTAAGGTATACATGTTTTTTGTCGATGTTTTCTCTCGGTGTCTTATGGTTGTTTCCTTTTGAATTATCGAAGGAAAAGAATGTTGACTTGTCAAGGAAGATTGAAGCAGGATTTGGACCGAACGGATTGGGCATTTTGTCAATATCTGACGTATGTGTTTCATGTCTAAATTTCTGGTATATATAGTTGCTCTTATGTATCTTTTGTTGCATCGGACCAGCTTGGTGTATTTTCTATCATACTCAAGTTCACCTTGAGTGTGATACAAATTCATATAATTTAAAGTTTCCATATGGTTCTCAGAGTAGCTCTTTCCTGTGACTGCTTAGTTTTCGTTTTTCCTGAAATTTGTGAATATTGCGTTATTGTAAATTGACTAAAAATATTACGTGTGATTTTTTTCAAGTGTAATTGTTCAGTTCAGTAGTAAATGCAAAATTCTCAAATCCTTCTATCGTTTTACCTGGTCCACAAACTAGGGCCAAAAGACATTCTCAATGCTCTGAAAGATTTCATAAGAAAATTTTTCACTCCATATCAGTGGTATGATTAAAGGCTATTGAAGCACATCTTTGTTGTTTTGTAAGAGTTGACCTCAGACACATTAAGTGCTGTGCTCATTTCTTCTTTGTGACCTTAAGGAAATTATTTTGGGCTTTTGTCTATTCTTTTTGTTATGTCACCTTGGCTACTGTGACTGTGCAAGAGCAAATTTTCTTAAAATGTTCTGCATTGATATAATTTTCATCTTTTGTCAGATCCCTTATTTTTTTTCAATATTTTGTGCCGAAGATCCATAAAAGAAATAATATCTGTTACCTTTTGAATGGCAATTATTTATTCGTATGATAATAATTGCTTTTGCTGTTACTTAGTTGAAAACATGTATTAGTATTTCCCTATCTGAGTTTGACTTTCTTTCATTCTCTAGGTCCCTGGGTATTCTTCATTGCGTGAAAATCTTCTACGTCTTTCACCTAGGTATAAACATCCAAATATATCCTATATTTGTAAGAATATGCAATGTCGAGTGTTTGATTTTCTTTTGTCACATCATTCAGATTAGCTAACCTTTCTGAAGAGATAAAGAAGGAACTAGAAGATCCTGATAGCAGGTAAGAAATTACCAGTTGAACTATATGTGCTTGTTCCTCCCCACCATGGTGGATCATCGATGAAACTTTTGGGTGTTGATCAATTATGTTGCACCAAGTTTTGGTAACTTATAGCCACAAAGCCAGTTCACAACCTAATAAATTCTTGTAACAATGTTTTACTCCAATCCACTATAAATTGCTACAAATATGTAAATTTTTAGGTACAACTTTGGATGGAGTCATGGGAAAGAGAAGCTTGAATCTGGAAAACCAGGTAATGACCATGTTTTAATGCCATGTGTTATCTGCAATCAGTGATTATCACAATAGAGCTGTTAGCCCTTGAGTTAGACCTAACGGATGTAAGTTTCTGTCTTGATTGTGGACAGTCAAGTGCACAGAAGGAAACTTTGGATACACTCTCCTGATGGCACTGATATGCATACAGAATATTGTGCTCGATAATTGACGCACTAAATTGTAGAATAAAACTTATTCCGTATAAGTTAAAAGTTCATATTTCATTGACCCCACCAGGGATGGTCTTTCCATAATTATTTCAATTTAGACAAACATAAGTTATATTGTTTCAGCTTAAAAACAGTTGAAAAGGCCGAAGCCACTTTTTAATTTTGTAACAAGACAAATGAAGGAAGAAAAGTTGGTATTTTAATGTGTCAATGATACAGTCATACAGTTTCTTGAATCTCTCAGGTTTCACTAGTATGGATATGTGAAACTAATTCCTGTCTAAACGTCAATCATTTTTCACAATAGCCACATCTTTCTCAGCCGAACATCTTTTCAGCCAGACATAAATTGTACTAATTCTATCACATCATTCATTTTACAGATTCAATATAATAATCTCTGTTCTTTTAGAGTTTATGTAAGTTCATCTGATACCTAAGAAATGTAATCCCTTTTTAGAAGCTTTGGAGCAGAACTGATCTCTAAAGTGTTCTCTTGATATCATCTTACGTTAATGTTAGCTATGGCTGATGCCTGATGGCAGATCTTATAACCTTGAGTTTATCATCCCCCCACAGCCAGCTCATACCAGTGTTTAATGTTCATATTTATCTAAAATTAGGTGGTCCTGTGTCTGAACCTTGGCGTAGTTTTTGTGTATATATATATATGAGATATTGTATACATAATGATTTAATCACAAATCGTACATGAACATAATCTTCTTCTAGTACCATGATGTGATATCAAATGACATTTCATAGAATAATGCTTAATAAGACAGTGTTTCTGTCTCTTCTACAGCCTTGTCAATGATATTAGGAACTATAAAACATGCAGAAGGATATATTTCTAAATAGATTTCTCAATCCTGACCTATAATAATATTATTAAGACCCCATTTATAGTGCTTATCAATCGTAAGTTGGGGCACAATACGAGTTCCCATTAATGCATGTTCATTATTTATTACCTGGTAGCTATGTCTTTTTTTTTATTAATAAATAAAATTAATAATCTCTGTTTTCTTTGGTCATGGTGTTAAAGAATAATTGCCAAACTTCTTCTTTGTTCGTATATATTATGTGTACATACACAGAAATATGTATGTTTGCTTTGGTCCAATCTAATTTTTAAGTATCTGCCTAGTTCAGTTTGTTCTTAAATTTACATCATATTTTATTCACGTCTTTTCTTTATTTGGCAGATATGCTGAAAGGCTCCTTCTATGCAAACCCAATATTAGACGTACCTACAACTGAGAAATCTCTTATTAGTCGGTAAATTGGATAAATATAAAGCTAACTGGCTTGATAATCCATCATTTATTCATTAATATATTTAGTCAAAGGAAATATGATATGTGCAATATAATCAGTTGAATGTTAGCTGCAGAGAATTACCTAGATTCTGTGCATCTGCTCTGATATATTCATGTCAGAAATTACTCAAGATTGACATAAGCATGGATATTGTACTCAAGTTTTTCTTGACACTGTTTTACAGGTACCCATCATATTGTGCATCAAATATATGGCCTTCTGCTGCTCTGCCAGAACTTGAAGTGGGTATGTTCGTATATGCCTATGTATTATTCATGACCTATTATGGCCATAAACTTCAAAATGTATACTTTCTTAAGTGTTTTTGAGAGTGTAGATCCAAAATAATGACTAGCATTAGTTGTGCACCAGTTCAATAAATCTTAAACAAATGCCTTGGTAGTTGCTAACCATTGTCTGATACAACCTTTTGTGTCGTCGTTTTTTGTTTTATTTGATTTGATTTGGTTTGGTTTTTTTCATTTTTTTAATTTGTTTAAAAGAAAATCCTTTTTTTTCTTTGTGACCCTTGCGTTGCTCAGCATATATTTTTTGTACGTAGCTTTCAAAGCTCTTGGAAAGATGATTCTGGATGTTGGCTTGATGGTCGCTTATCATTGCGACAAATATGGTAAACCCTCAACAAAGAATACATATATATTTTTAATCCATGATGTTATGGAAACATATCCTTTGGTTCTGTTGACCCCGTTCTTATATAGTTAGTCGATAATCCAATCAGAACTCAGTTTTTTCTGAGCATTGCTTCAGCTGCTGCGTTGTTTTGAATATTTAAGACTACAGATGTTTGACGTAAAAGTGCGCTATCATATGCATGAATATGTGGAACCAGGAAGGTTTCTAAATGAAGGAAGTAGTTTCTATATCAAAAGCTATATCCTATCTAAAGTGTAAATTTGATTTTTTCTAGTTGACAGTTTTGCTGACTTGTCACTTACTCATTGATTACACTGAGCTTGAATCTCATTCTTAAGGGTTTTTGTTTTGGATTCCAGAAAGCGAACATGTATGTTCTTAATTTAATAAGAAAAACTGTGTAATTCAATTAATTTTTCCCTTGAATGGTGGTTCCACTCTCTTTAGAGATAAAAAATAATAATAATAAAATCTTCATTTATTTTCAGAAACGGTGCATCTAGCCTGAAAAATATTTGCTTCAAAATTCATAATTTTCTTGTGAAATTAATTTTATTTTGACATCAGTTCTATGTGCACTTTTACTTCTTCATTATTGATTTAATGATGGTTCTGAGCATATAACTTGTGCAATATTTAGAAAACAGAAAAATGACCTGGGTTTGAAACAATTTAGTTTTATCAGGAAATTATTGCAAAAAAAGTCTAGCAGAAAATTCTCAGTCATTTGGATGAAACAATGATTTACACCATACAATCACTTACACTTTTAGTACTCCTATCAGTGTAATTAAATAGAAATTATTACAAAAATGCGATTCTATGCATATTAGAAGCTAAGAAACATGTTTTTGGCTGGATTAGTACGTTTGTTTTGTACGTAATTTGTTTTATGTTTTTTTATGTGTGAATTTCGTGGTGTGTTTGTCTGCTTTCAATTCTTTAAAGTTACGCAGAATTAAGAGAAGTGAACATTGATCCATGGATTTGCTGGTCATTTTAAATGGGCATCAAGGTTTATCGTGGTGGTACAGGATAGGCATATACCGAAGTTGGTTATTTAACTTTTTAAATGGTTCCTTGGTATTTTAGTACTCTCTGTTAGAGATGGGATGTCTGGTCAGATATTAGCTTAATTTAATACTACTACTCAGTAATATGCTTGACAGTTTTCTAATTTCGTTTTGTCTTTCCGTTTGTTTATCTGTGCCAACTCTTGTGGTTCCTTAGTAAGGAGATGTATGCTTTGGGGGTCACTTTTGCAGTTAACTCTTTTATTGATTGTTTTCTTGTTTTCGTCAACAGTGATCCTCTAGTCCTTGTATGCTTATTTGCAGTATCCAGAGGGATGGTGTTGCATGCTGATGAAGTGCTTGAACAAACACTTCTCCGTTCTCGTTGTCATAAAGGTCGTTTACTGTATTATTTCCCTGCCAAACGGAGGTAAATTATTTCCCTGTCATAAAATTAGTTACTCTATTGATTGTATTTCCTCATCTTCTTAGAAGTTCGTAGTTATAGAACTAAGAAGATATGCTTATAGAAATTTCTTCCCAATTCGACTGTACTATTGTAGCAATCCTGACAGATTTATTTGGTACTGTCATCGAAAGAAGCATCTAATTACTAGTAAATATACTTTTTGCAGTAACCTTAGCCAAGAAGGTGAGTCCATGTCATCGTGGTGTGGATGGCATACTGATCATGGTTCCCTTACAGGTAAGAAATATATTCTATTTCAAACAATCTGAATCTTTATAAATCTCAGGCAATATGTGGCATTTTCCCTGTAAAAGCGCAAACAATTGCTCTGATCTGGCCCATTGGTGCGACACCCTTGCGCTTATTGCTCTTTTTGCTTCTGTAATAATTTGGCAAAGACCGGAAGAGATTCGGGGCCTCTTGATGATTTGTCTCAATGTATATATATGGACACATATATAACAATTTATGTTCATTTATATGTAATTAATAGTCTTTTAGCTAGCAATCGTTCGAAACAGAGTTAACAGATCATAATTTATCTTAAAATTATAAATAATTAAATATTGATATAATTGTTTGGGCCTTTTTAAGCCTTCAACTGCCCCTCGAAATTCAAGCTCCAATTATATTAATTGTGCTTGACTAAGAAGGACAAGTTTGTACAGGTTGGAATTGATCACAAGTAACAAAAGAACCTGTAGTACTGAATCAGATAGGTAACATTGGCGCAAGTGCATGAAACATGTATGGTTTAAATTTTTCCTGTTTTTTAGCATATGCTGCAAGGATGAAGAAAAGAAAGAACTTTCAAATTAACGTATTTTGGAAGGGGTGAAAAAAAGAGCCTGAAAAAGATGAAGTGCTTCATGACTTTGGATTCTGATAATTTTATTTCTGTAGTAAACAACAGAACAGATTCTGTTATGCATTCTCCAAGCAATTCTCTGTTACATTGTGTGCTTTTTCCTTTGCACTAAACGAGCAATGACCGACTTCGAGATAATAATTGACATTTTCCAGTATTTTGTCTTTTATTATCTCTTTACTCTCTCCTTGTTATGTCTAACTTTTGCTTGAATTCAACATGTAGGTCTTACGTGTGCAATGTTTACAAGAGATGCTAAAGAAATAACTTGCCCTGATAGTGCTGCTGGGCTTTACATAAAAACAAGAAATGGCCAAATAGTCAAAGTAGACTTTCTTGTCCTTGCATTTTTTTCACCGTTTGTTTCAAGGTTTTCTATTCTTTGACCTTCATTCTTCTGTTAGGTAGTTTTTGGAAAGGATGAAATAGCATACCAAATTGGTGAAACAACTGAAATACTGTCAAGAGGACATCTTTGTGCAACACCGCATTGTGTTCGGGTACTTTCTAATAATTCATCTTTATTTTTTGAGCAAATCAGATTATTTCCTTAACGGAGAATGGTTGCATGCATTGACAGCATATCTCCACTTCTCTTTTATAATTTAGAAGTGGAATCAAACTTGCCTCCTATATCTGTAAAGTTCTTGGTCAATCTATTAGTTCACATAATCTTCTCTCTCTAATACTCTTTCTTCTTAATCTTTTTCATAAATCTCATACCTAAAGTTTCTTCAACATGTTCAAGGCTTAAAATATTGGATCTTTTTCTGGATCAAAGTGTCTTTCATGGACCTCCCTTTGACTATTGAGTCGGACCCAATAATTTAAGATAACCAAAGTAGCTTTTTCTGTTTGTTACGTACAAACCATGGTTTCAAGTCTCTTGTATTTCCTGTTAGGCACCAAAAGGGGAGGAGGCTTTTGCTCTTGAACGCTCAACATTCGCACTATTCATGCAGCCTGACTGGTATGATTAGTTTGTTACAAGAAAACATAGAGATGTAGTTCCATTGAGCTGATTAGAGTGAAATTTTAAATTCAATTCTACTCCGTATTAAAGATGGGTGTTTGTTTCATTATCCTGGTTATTCACTATCTATAGGGACCAAAAGCTTAACTTTCCAGAAGTGGTGCATATTCATCAGGAGGTATGTGTTTTGCACCCTTAGATATTCAAATTCTTAGAATCATTCATAAAATACCATGCATTTTAGAACATACTTCATGCTTAAAATATACAGAGGACTCCTGAAGTTTACCAAACCAACCAGTATGTCGGAAAAAAAGGTTAACTGTAAAATTATGCTTTTTTATATCATTTAAAGGCTTCCTATGTTTTAAACATTAATTTCTAACACCCTTCTTCTCAGACTTGGTATTGTGATTATCGCAGAGTTAAACATAACTCTGCCAACCAATAAAGAAAAACTTAAATTTGCTTAAATTCTAGCAGTAACATGAACCTTGAACCACTTTTCCCTACCACGAAATGGCTTTAAAATCATGCTTCCTTTTCATTTAAATCATGCTACGTATAGGTAATACTGTTTTCTTTTCTGTAGCTGGTATTAAATTCAGGGATCATTTGGCAGTTACTTATAGAATGTTATTTGTCTTTGTTTACAGCTGATTCCCTCTGGGGGATCTCTTACTTTCGGGGAGTACACAGAGAAACTCCTAGACAAGTATTACCATCTTAAAATGTAAGCATGTTATACTCACATAACAGAGAACTGAAGAAGACTATAGGTCATTCCACGTTAGATGTGCAAGAACTTCTTAGTTGCGGAACTGGTTTGCCGATTATTATACCTGGTTCTTATGAGTAATGAAACTGTATATATGGTTCAATGATTTGTATGCTGTGCTGCGCTACTAAAGGAAAATCTTCAGGTTACTTGACATGATGTGCAACAAAGTTAAGAGATTACAGTTCAAAGGAAACTCTCAGTCATACCGACCAATATTTTATATAGAAGATGTATACAACGTTTGCAGTTTTTCATTGGAATGAAGAAACATCCTCTTCCCATATTTTTGTCAACTTTCAGCTGGTTAGAGACAATTGAGAAATTTTAGGGGAGGGTTGTAGTGAACTCCTTTATAGTTTATTTCTTAATCCCTGTTTTCCGGTTTAAGAATAACCGTCCATCAACGTCTGTTGATAATGTTGCTTATTATTCTATATTTGATACGTCATACCCTAGATAATGTTGCTTTCTTAATTAAATATTTTATTTTATTTCTTTTGTTATCAAATACTCCGTAGTAGTAAATTTTATGGGTAAATATATAGAAATTATGAACACGAATTTTTCATGGAAAATTGCCACGGGGAGAAGATGTCAGAATTTTATTATAATAATTTTCAGGGTATAAAGATTTATCGTTTCTCAGTTCTAAGTTCTAATTCTCTTCGGTGTACTGGCAGTTTATAACTATAATAATAATGTTGGAAAGTTGCCATCTAGAAGCAAGAAAATGGATGGTTGAATTGGTGGTGCCGTGCGCGGGCGTCCATTTGAGAATTTTCTTTGTTGAACTAAAAGGAAAATTTGTCGTTTCTGAGCCTCAAAAACTTCAAATGATGGGTATTGGGATTAATCTAATATTTGTAGTTGGGAAATCTCAAAGAATAAATGTCAACACTCCACTTAAAATCCATGTTTAAAATGTAAATGTTGCACCATAATTGAGTAAAAATTGATGCCATACGATTTAGGTCTTTCGCTGGCTACTTCATACTCGTAGGTTCTTAATTCCCATAGGCGTAACTAAACGAGCTAATGTCACTTAATTTTATAATGAAACTGGAATTTATTTGTGGTTTGCATGCACATCAAAACAAGCGTAATTAAAATAATATATTACATATATATACTTGCTAATGTGTATGGTAGTGAGACTGACATTAGGTAGAAAAACAAGAATGTCCAGGTCAATATGGGTTATCATCTCACTTTTATATGTTTGAACAACATGAAAAATAACAAATTAATGAAAATGTTGCTCTCAAAAGTTAATAACAATGTTTCGTGTTGTCTTGTGCTCTCATGGTGACTACTCATTTTGTTCCAAACTATGTATTGTATATATTTACACGATTATTACTCACATGCATGACAATCGATTTTGTAGTTTCATAACTAAAATTTATATAGTAAAGTAACAAAAGAAAAATCTTTGTATTGAATTTCTTTTAAGTATAATGAAAATATTTATGTTACCCAAAAAAGATAACATTTAGTAACAAGGAAAAATATATATCAATGTGCGCTTGCTTTAACCCTTTCCCCCCCCTAGTGTTATCTAATCTGTAAAATGAAAAATAGACGATAGGGTTAGTGATTGGTATAACTCTATTTTTGACTCCAAATACTTCACAAATATCACTAAATAATGCATATTTGATATTTCCAATAACAGATAAACATATTAACATAATTTAGCGATATACAGGTCAAAACATAACACAAAAATCATATTTCTAAGTACAATTCGGTGAATAGATCAGCTTATTTAAAAGTTAAATGTTTCTTTCAAGAAGTGAAAATCCAAATAAATCTAAATAAGATTTAAGGATAATAATAATGTTCGTAACATGATATGAAATGAAAGAATGAGAACGACCGCGACAATAACATGTTATATAAGTACAAATGTCAGGACAAGTTGATAATATAATTAATAAAGCGATAAGAGTTTTTCATTTAATTGATTTGTGATGTAGCTGTTTATTTTCTTCATCTTTTATAACTCGACACATAATGATATTAGCATTTAATAATCACGTGGGCAACATCAACCACAACAGTAATTACGAAGTTTGGAAAATTCAGTATAAGAGGCCACTTAAGATACCTTAGTTGTGTTACTAACAAGTTATATGTTACAAATCAATAATCATACTCCTTTCAAATAATAGTAACATTTGAAAAAAAAATTATTTAAAAAATAATATTTACATAATTTTTTCATTATAATATCATATTTTCTAAAATTTATTATTAAATCATCTTACATGATCTTTAATTAAACGTTCATAACAAATTTAATAAAAACAACTTATTATTTTTACATGTAATTTTTAATTAAATATGTAAACTTAAAAATCGTCAAAAATTCAAATGTTACTCTTTTTGTGGAAGGAAGGAGTATCAAGTATTTGTAGTTTTATTATATACTCCCTCCCTTCTAAACAAATAGCAATGTTTGAGAATAAGATTTGTTCCAAAAAGAGAATTATATTTGCATATATTTTTTATTATTATAATATTATATTTTTTAAAATTTGTCATTATAATATTCTTATCTTATATTATCTTTAATTAATATACATAATAAATTTTATGAAAAAAATTATTATTTGTATATGTAATTCTCAATCGAATATATAATATTAATGTTTGTTAAAAGTTTAAATATAACTTTTTTTTAAACGAATAAAGTAATATTTATATTGTGTGAATTAGGAAAGGTGAAGATAACATTGTGTTGGATATATGTTAATTGATAATTAGTTTTTTCTATGTGCCTCGCCAATGAAGATGTAATATAACAGATAAACATATAAAAAAACAACCGAACTCATTTTAAGAAAAAAGTGAGTGCATTATTCGGTTTTTCATTATTAATATGCAATAACTTCAGATTATCATATTATTTGATCGGTATATACATATATTATTATATCTGGGTCAAGATACTCACGTATTCACTCGTTAACAACTAATTTGCAAATTTTTTTATTAATTTATAATAATCACTTTGCATAATTTTTTATTAGTCTGAAAGATTTAAAATTTAAAAATAAAATGTAATCAATTACTAATAAAATCAACCACATATCATCACAATTATTCATTTGTTAAGATTGTTTTGTATATTCCGCGCTTTACACGAAAAACGCAACGTAGTAGGAAGCTAGTAATTGCTTCTTGTAAGGATTTTATTAGTGTCGTTGGTGTTGGCCAGGTTAACTGAACCCCAAAGCTTGCCGGCACGCACGAGTCAAATGTTGTAAGTTGCAAGAAATATACTATCACCAATAACGTGGAGTATTTGTCATCGTAACAATATGACGTGGCATAAACCACGTGAAAAGGACTTGTAGGGCCCTTTTTCTATCCAATCCAAACACGATTCTCTCTCTAGTTTTCCCTATCTCTCATTAAAACCCCGTTCGGCACAACTTAATTAATAAACATGTATTTAAAATAAGTAATTATGAGGATCAACAGTCTTCTATGTAATAAAAAAAAAATTATGATTAAACTCAATTTATTTGAATAAATGAAAATGTGTGTTTATTATAATTTATTTTAAATCAATTTATTTATGTTATAAATGGTTATATTTCAAAAATAAGAGCTTTTTATAGATATAAAGGTTGAGTAAGTTGTTAGATAAAATAAGTGTTTAAAGAAATTCACCATCCCAGCTTATTCCATCATATTAAAAAATGTGTACATCACTTATAACTTTATTTTCCAATCTCGGATTATTCTATTAAATAAATTTAAATTATAAACACATTTAAATAAGTGGAAACAAAGCAGACCTAATTCGGAAAGCACATTAACAGATAATGAGTTCGGGCAATTATGATTTGACAGCGCCTAAAAGGCAACTAGTTCTACCGGTTTTGTAAGATAGATCGGCTTAATATTTCAATCTTTCTTTTTTCATTTTTTCTTTTTTTGGCTAAATAATAGTTCAATCTTCTCACCTTTGTATATGTTTTGAGGCATGTGCATTAGTAATTTTAGATTCTTATTTTACGAAAATCTAAAAAAATTGTTCTCAATGGATGAAAGACTAAATATTCTAACTATTAGTCTTTAAATTTATGCTTAAATATCCAATACACTATGAATGTTGGTCATGGTTGCATTCTAGAGGTATTGTCGCTCCAATAATTTTTGCGATTTATAAGTCTCTGAGTTTGTTCTTTAACCGGAAAATTACTAACCGGGTGCTTACTTTATATAAGGATTCATGACATGTAATTAATAAATTTATAATTTATCGGAGATAGGATAAGAAAATGAGCTTTTAAGTTTTTATTTTTTAAAAAAATTGTAACAAAAATTCATCCATACAAATAAGAGTTTTAGATTTTTTATACATATACATATTTTTTTAATCACTAATTTTTTATTAAGTGGTTATTTTTTCTCTTAAACATACAACACAAACTCACTGAAATCTCTCCAAGTGCGACATAAGATATGGGTAGTTTTTTTTTTTCCTTTAATAAATGTAATGCAAATTCACAGATAATTTTTATGTGACCTAAATCTTTAATATAATAGAAGATATATTTCTAAAATACTTCAGAATTATTCATTTAGCGCATAAACACGGTAAACACCCCACCCAAAACAGCCCAAGAAACAAAAAACTTATTTACTAGGATAATAATAATAATAACAAAAAAAAATTACTCGGCATCAGTTTTTTTTTGAAAACTAGAAATGACAAAAACTTAAAAAAAGAAAACAAAAAGGGACCCACGGAGTGTACACGGTATATGCTACACCCTTCCTATAAAACACAAGAAACCATTGAATTTGTTGTTCATTCTTCACACCCCAAAACGTCCTTCTTCTTCTCCTTCTCCTTCTCCCTCACCTTTCCCTCAACAACATTCATCAAAACCATGTCACTCTCTTATCTCATCCCGCGACCAAATTCTTGTCGGAAAAGCCATCGCAGAGTCGCCGGAATTTCAAACCGATGCTTCACTATGGTGAAGCAACAAAAAACAAGGATTTACATCCTCAGACGTTGTGTTTCCATGCTTCTATGTTGGAATGATCGAGACTGAGACTTGCTAATCTCACTCGACCCAAAAAATGAATTAAATCTACTCCGCCCGCTCTCCGACGATCTGGGTCTGTATTTTTTTCTCGATCGTGACGACTTTTGATGTTGAATTAAGGTTGAAGATGATGTATGATATGGGGTTTTGTTCTTCTTGAAAGGTTAAAACTTCGTGGGCTTATGAAAATTGAAGAGTTTGAAGTTGTCCCAAAATTAAGCCTGATTTCATGTTTGTCAACGATGAAATTTTGTGATGGTGAGAATTGGAAAAAAGTTCAAATTTGTCCCAGAATTATGCCCGGATTGAGGTTTGACAAGTGGGGTCAGAGTATTAATCACTAAGTGAAGATCTTTGCATCTCTGTTTGTTTTGTACAGAGGGAAACAGAGTATTTTAGACAGAGAGAGAGAGAGAGAGAAAGACTTATCCAAACAGAGAATGAAAAGGATAGGTGGGCATTGTGATCAAAAGGTAGTGCTTGACTGCTTGGAAATCATCAATCTAGTTGTATAAATTTTAATTTTCTCTGTAATGTTTATGTCTCTTTTTTTCATCCCTTCTTATGTAAAAGAAGGTTAAAGATTTACATCTCTAATTTTATTTTAAAATATTTATGCAATTGAACATGAAATAATCCCTGAAATCTCAGAATTACCTACTTTTGTACACTCTTAGAGTTTACTAAAAATGAGCGACAAAGTCTAGACATACATTACTTATTCGAAAAATGGTGATATAATATTGATTGAAGAGCAGAAGAGATCATCACCATTTGAACTTTTGAAGGGAAACAAATTTCTTTTTCTATCAATTCCAAAAGAGCAGTGATACATCCTTGGAAATTGGCCAAAAGAGTAACAAAATCTTTCTTTTTTTCCCCTTTAATTTCTGTATTTTGCCTATTTGCTTTTCTATGAATGTAGTAGGGGGTATTATTTTTTTGATAATTTCTTTATTTTCAAAGCTTATTCGGGGATAACTTCGGGAACATAGCAATTTTCATCCCAAAATGTTGACAAAGGTAGTTTACCTCAAGGAAATAATGAGAGTGAATGAAATGAAGAGGACAGTGGTTTGAGAACAAAGGATGTATTATACATAATACTACTTTTGTATAATACTTTCTTTTATTTTCCTCCTGTGACACTCACTTGTAATAAATGATTTTTTTTAACTATTTAACATATGACTCTAAAACTGGATAAAGGAAATCTTTCTTTCTATATAAAAAGTTAAACAAAAATTTATTCAAAACATCTTAAATATGTGTTTAAATTAACTCTATCACTGTTCCAATTAAAAAAGACAAACTAAAATCACTTATCACTTATCCAATTAAAATTTAATAAAATTACTTATCACTTATCCAATTAAAGTTTAATTTATAATCAACTAAAATTATTATGTAATAAACTAATTTTTTTATACTTTTAAATTCTTAACTTATTATTGTAATAAACTTTTATTAAAATATATAATTATGAGAAATCATGTAAAAAAACTTATTACACATACATTCAAATAATCTAAAAAATACTTATAAACAATTAAAAAAGGACAAATTAACTAAATCAACAAATTAAACATTATTACTATTTACAATAATTAAAAATATATAATTTAGTTTAATTTTTATAATTAATTTATATATATATATATCACTATAAAAAATAAAACTTGTGTCCGGTAGGTCTAACAAAATTAACGATTACAATTTACAAGGTATAGAACAATCATATTATGATGTCTACTATATGATAATAATTTTAATAAATATTATTATTATATTCTTCAGGAACGTTTTCAAATTTTTGTCTTCAGGAAGTATCTAGAAAATTAAAAGCGATTAATAATCATATACTCCTTTATTCTAAAAAAAGAGTAACATTTAAAAATAAATTTCATTCCAAGAAAAGAATAATATTTACATAAAATTTTTTTATTATAATGTTATATTTTTTTAATTTTGTCATTATAATTTTCTTATATAATATTTAATTAAATATTTATAATAATTTAATTAAATATGTAAAATTAAAAATTGTCAAAAATTTATCGTTATTATTTTTGTGAAACGAAAATTTTTGAATGTGCATTATATATATATAGACACACACAGTATAATTATGAGGTGTCTCTGTCCTCCATGCTCTCGAAAAGTCGAAGATATGCCAAGGATTTTAATTTTCAGTCCCATTTGGTCAACTTTTCTTCAAATTTCTAGAAGCCCCTCTAATTAGTCGCCACTTATTCACAAGTACTCGCATTTTCGTTAGATGTCTGTAATCTACGCGTGGTCCGTTAAGTTTTATGGACTGAATTTTATATTATTTATTAGAATATTTATATACAAAATTTGTTTATTATTCTATTTATTCTTATAATATTATGTATATTTTTAAATTTAGATGAAATGATTTGTTCCATCATATTAAAATTAGGATTTTTTTTCATTTAATATTTTCTTTATAATTTTTGGGGCAAAAAAAAAATCTCCACGTGTAACGGTAAAATTAATTACGTTGAGATTTATGGTTTTATTTTAATAACGAATTATAATTTAATCTTCATATATGGATGTGAAATCATAAATCATTTTTGAATATCAGTATGTAAAATTGATAGATCACATTGAATAAATAAAGAAAGAGAGTAATAAAGTGTTCATATGTCAAATTTTTATTAATTTATGAGATTCTATTTTATAGTTGTTCGTTTTGAAAAATAATTAAAAACTTTTATACTCTGAATAATCTATTGGTCTATAACTAAGTTATGTTACAGATCTTTATACGAACCCAATTTTCTTTTTACAATTAAAATGAGAGAGGTCAGAGAGATGCAATTCAATTAACAAATGTTAGCATTGTGTTCTCCATATTAGTGCAAACAACATTTTCTAGAAAAAGTTTGGGATGGTGTTCCGCTTATACAACTCTCGTCCCTATATCTACGAAAAAGACCATAATGTCCAACAGTTAAAACTATAAAAAGACCGGTACTACACTATTACCTTATTTCTAAAATATAGGATAGTTCGACTATTTAATATAATTTTAAGTGAAATTTAGTATATGTTAAATATTTTATATAATTTTAATTTTTATATTATATTAATTTTTAGCTTTCAATTTTTATTATAAAAAATAAAATATTTAACATATATTAAACTTCATTCAAAAATACGTATAAAAAAATAAACGTGATTGAAATGTTGTTGTACTAGTTCCAAACTTATTTGGCTCCAAATTATATATTTCACTACCTACATGGCTACATCCAAAATTAATTTAAGGGAGAATGATGGGTGAGTCATAATATTGAATCAAAATTGCATTCAAGTGATGTACTTTTTAAATTATTTCATCCAAGTATTTTTTGTCATTTTTTTCTATATTTATCCTTATTAGAGTTTTAATTATTATTATTTATTAATCAAATATTACGGTCACTATTTGGTTATGGCCGTCGAATGTTGCTGTCGGTAACTTCCGCCGCCACTGTTCGCCGGTCGTTGACCGTCGCCACTACCACTGTTAGCTGGTCGTAGCTATCGTTCGCCAAACGTCGGCCGAAGACATTGGTCGTTGTCGATGTCGTTAAAAATTAATAATGTTAGACAACTAATTAATATATTTAGCAAATCAAAATAAATAAAAAAGAAGATGTTGAGAATGAAAATATGTCAATTATAATCATTGTCACTATCATATATTGATGAAAATATGGGGAAAAAATGAAAAGAAAGCATATATAAAATGAAATAAAAATATACGTCAATTTTATTTTATTACTGAGGTCACCATCTCCTTTATTATTATTACCCTTACACTCACAATAAAGTGTAACCATTATAATTTTGGTAAACATACTTACAACACTGTCAATAGTTTTGAATATTTCAACTAAAATTTCTAATTTTCTTGCATAAATTATTAAAAAAACATGTTAAATTTATTGAGAATTCTACAAAAATTACATTCATCTTAGTAATCTTCTTAATATTTACCTAACTAATTTGGAAAAAAAAAACGAAGAAATAAGAAAAAAATTCAATACACACATCTATAATCTTATCAAATACACCACCAATATTAATACCACCACCACCGTCGCATCATCCTCCAGCACCGCCACCGGTATCATTATTACAACTAAAAAACAACAACACTATAATAAGAAGTTTGTTTTACTACAATTACCAAAATTTATTCATCACAATTACCATATATTTAGATAAATACAAGTAGTAATGCTAAAAACCTAACAATACTTTTAAAATTACTAACAAAAAAAATTAAATTTATTAATAATTCTGTTAATGTTACTGACGAGTAAGATATCAGATCTAAAAAACTTTGAACATAAAAATATAAACTAATGTTTATCAGTACTATTTAAAAAAAAAGAAGAAGAAAACAAAGTAATATTCAGTGTTCAAATGAGTCTATCAAATCTGAACTTCAAATCTTCATGTTTTTGACAAATTCCGACAAAATCATGTTGGAAAATATTTGGAAAAAATAAGATATTCGAAATGGCTAAATTAAAATTAAAGAAAGTTGAAATTCGAGACACGTGTAAACATGCTTTCCTTAAAACAGTTTAGTCCCCTCACTAGGTGTTTCAGAGAATCACTAAGTGCTTCAGAAAATCGTTGGACTACTGTTTCCCAAGATACAACGGATTACAGAGACCCTATCTACTGTCGAACAATACTAGAAACTGTAATAAACACTTAAATAAATGTGAAATTAAAAATAGGGCTGGAAGATTGTATTTTTTTCGTCTTTTATTCTTTTGGAATGAGTCTCAATTTATAGGCAAGCGAAAACTGTTCAATCAGACCACGTTTTCATTAACTCATGTAATGTCACGTTCTCAAACGGGTACGCGGCATCCTCTGACGACTTTCTCGGCACACCCTGATGAGCAACACCGAAAACGAACAAAACGTTGGGTTGATCAAGGTACGCGGCATCCGCTGACGGCTTTCTCGGCACACCCTAATGGGCAAGTAACAACCCTTCCAAATTTCGATGTGGAACAAAGTTCTTTTTACAAACTTATCTTTGCATCTTCCATTCCAAAAGAAAAAATAAATTTTCATTCACATTCTCATTAACTTCCAACAAATCAAACAATTAGTTCTCAGATCTATGTCATGTTGGAACTTTCTTCGATGACGTACACCAAAAGTTTTTCATCCAACACTTTTTTATCAGATATATCATTAATTTGTTGTGCAAAAACAAACAAAAGAGAGACGAAGGTTTGTGACGATATCATCAACAACATTAGCGGTGTGGAAGATGGTGGAAGGGGAGGAGAAAGAGAGGTTGGAAGAGAGATGAGTTGTATGTAGAGAAAAAATAAAGAGAGAGACGAAGGTCAACAAAGGTTAGCGAAGGTCGGCAGAGGTCGACGATAATATGAGCGACATGACTGTTGGTGGAAGTGGAGGAGAAGAGAGAGAAATAGAGGTCGAAAGAGAGATGTGCTATAAATAAAAGATGAAGAGAGAGATATGTGTCGTAGATGATAATGATATAAATGTTATTTAAGTTATTTGACATTAATTAAGCAACTTGGATAAAATGGTTTTAAAACAACACAATCGGAATAAAAAATAAGTTTCAAATAAGACGGGTCATTTGCGATAATTTAAAACACAAATACCCCTATCTTCTATCTTACCTCATTGAATCTCTGGAATCTGGTAAAATGGGCCGGGCCATAGAGCATATTTAAGCCCAGAATTTAGGAATTACTTCATAAAGAAATAGATGAGAGTAACCATAGCCCAACTCCAAAATTGAAAGCGTTGAACTGTGTATTCAGCCGTCGGAGGAAGTCGTAACAGTAAAACCTAACCTTTCCTTTTAATCTCTGTTGCGTTTGAATTCAAAAATTTTGAATGTGATTTTCAGGATTTCGCTGAAGAAAAGGTTAGGACATGAACTCTTTCGTGTATATTTTGTGCTGATTTCAATTTTTCTAGCTGTTTCAAGAAATTTCAGTATGTATTATCAGCTTAATGGTGGTGAAACTGTGGAATTTCAGTGTGTTTTGATTGGGAAAATTCTGAGAGGCATAATGTTGGACGAGAGCAAGTTTGATGTGCATTTGCAATTATGGGCAATTCGTATACCTCGGGAACTGTGCAAAGCTGCAACTCGAATACTAAACGGGTACGAGCTTAATTTCAGTGTTGTGTATTTTCAGTTTGACCCACTTGGGTAGCCTTTTATTTTCTTTATATTTATTGTTAGTCTAAAGGAACACTATCTTTAGTTGATGCCATCGTTTATCTAGTTCTATTATTATTAAATTCTTTTTCTTTTTCTTTTTGAAATTCTGGGCTCTAATTTCATGTGAATTCCTGATTTTGATTACTGAGAAAGTGAATTCGAACTACTTTGAAAGTGTTACTAAATACTAATTGTCTGAAAATTGGAAATGTAACGATTTTAGATCACATTTTGAATTTTAGAATTTTACCGACATAGTAGTAACAAACTCTAAGATGTAACTTTTCTGTGCAACGGAGGGAGTTATGTCTTTTCAGCAGCCAAAAAATGGTTGATTTTAAGAATCGATTGTGTTACACATTCAAGTCTTACTTGTGGATCAGAGCAAACAGTTCTCGGATTTAAATAAATAAGTTTGTATCTTCTCCTGTTATATCTTGGGAGTTGGGACCGTAAAAGTTAACATTATGCACATTTAACGTTTGGCATTCTACTTGTAGATACTTACTTGACAGACCACGCATCAAACCTATCACTGAAGATCCAACATGTGAAAAAAATCGTTATATGATATTGTCTGAGAAGATTCAGAGTTCTGGTACGATATGGTGAACATCACCTCTATTTTTTTAATACAAGACTCTGATTTATTTATTGGTTATGCCTTGAGATCAGAACTCACATCATTAGTGTCGATATTGTTGTCAGTTCAGAAGCCACTATCAAGTTCTTATGGAGCCTGACCTATTAATTGATACTATTGTTCATTTAAAAAGTCAATCTGCTTAATTTTTTTGAAGCCTAACATGTAATATGCCATGACCAAATTGATGACTGTTGGGTTACCATTCATTTACCATTTTATTATGCTACTTTCAGATTTCTTGAACTTGTCTGATTTTTAGCTTGTACTTCTTCCTTTCTGAAAGATGTCAGAGTACCAATAGGATTATTTTATTCACACACACTATACCCTTGAACTAAATTAGTGTGAAAACTTCAGACATCCATTAGGGCAATTGGAGTATTATTTTTGTTAGCCTGGGCCATGGAACCTGGATGACTATTTATAGATTTCAGGTAATTTTTGTTTAAAATAATGTCAACATCTGATATACCTCTCATTCTATCCCTCACATTTCTTTCTTTTCCCACTTCGTGTAACAGATTTATCTGATATACCAAGCCAGAAGCTTGACGAACTGAAGAAGCTTTCTGAAGTTCATGTAGTTCCATATTCAATGACACTTGGGTATTCCTATTGGGGCACAGGTCATTATATTCCTTCAAATTGCATTATGACATATTATTTCACCTTCTTTAAAGGCCTGAACTATGGGGATCACTTTCCATATGTAAAATAGCTTTTTTCACAATATCCTTCTTCATTCCAATCTAGGACAGACTATGAGAAAAGCATATGTCATTACTAGGAAATAATAGTATATATGTCTTCTTAAAAGTTGTTCGAGAATGTAGAAAGTACATAATAAAGGCCCTGATCTATTTGTTGAAACAACTCATCAGAAGGCATCATTTGTAAAATTATATTATTTTATCCTTTTTCAGGGTAGTTATTTGTCTTTTTTTGTTTTTGGGGTGGGGGGAGGGCGCTATGTTCTCACACGGATTCATTTAGCTGTTACTGACTGCTTTTGCTGGCTGTTTTTGCAAGTAGATCATATCCTCAAGCAGATTCTGCCCCCTGGACTTGAGGTACCATCATCTTTCGAAACAATAGTTAAGTATTTTATGTACATTATGTTCCTGTAAATTCTCTGTTGGACCTGTTTTTTCACTCCAGATAGATTTTGGTTACATAATTATGGACTTTCAAAAGATGTCATTACTCTCTCTTCCAGTTTCTTACATCTTACTGAATTTATGATAATATAATTATCCAATTTTCAGTGGAACCGTGTTTCCATTGTATCATTAATGAACTGACCAAGCACCATTTATGCAGGTCACATCGCCCATCTGAATATTACTGACGAACTACTTCCTTACAAGGATGTTATTGCGAAGGTCATCTATGATGTATGTTATAATTTACTGGCCTTAATGCATAACCTTTTCCAATCTCCGTGTAATTATGTTTGAATACTGGGACTATCTCTATAAAAACTATTATACTCCTTATATATACAATGATTGGTGCATCCCTCGGAAAATTATTAATATTAATATTAATACTAATAACGGAAAGATGTGGGTGCAACTTGTAATGCACACACAACACACACAACACATACACATGCACATGTTTATAATTTTATAGTCACCTTGTAGGTGTTAAAGTAGTTTTTAAATTTGCTTATGGATATCCATCACTTGCATCCTCTAATATGTTATTTCCTTTATTTTCTCTTCAGAAAAATTATCCCAGAATCCAAACAGTTGTTAACAAGGTTGGAACTATTACTAATGAATTTCGCGTGCCAAAGTTTGAAGTCCTTTCTGGAAAAACTGACATGGTCACAGAGGTGAAGCAATACGGGGCAACTTTCAAGCTTGATTATTGCTTGGTATATTGGAATTCAAGGCTGGAGCATGAACACAAAAGGTTGGTTTCTCAGTTTCGCCCAGGGGAAACAATCTGCGACATGTTTGCCGGCATTGGTCCATTTGCTATTCCAGCAGCTAAGAAAGGATGCCTTGTGTTTGCGAATGACTTGAATCCAGATAGTGTTCGCTATCTAAAAATTAATGCTGACCTCAACAAGGTTAATGATCGTGTTTTTACATACAATATGGATGCTAGAAAATTTATTGCTCATTTGATGGCAGTTCGTAGCAAGACAGAGTCCGATGCTCCCTTTCCCAAACCATTTGAAAATGGTGACACAGAGGCACATGAAGTGCCAAGAAGTGAAGATCAAAGACAGATAACTGGTCTGTCTTTCTAATTTACTAAATTTACATAAAACATATCATTCCATGTGATCTCTATATATATTTTGCAGGTCACGCAAAAGAAGTTCCTTGCAATAACTTAATCAACTCAGAGAGTCAGAAAGGCTTAGGAGTGAATGAAAATGGAAGTGTAACTTCTATTAAAAGACATTCAGAGAAATCTGAAGAAGGTATAGTTCTTCAAGATGGCAGCATGGACAAAAATATAGTGCTCTCCATACTTCTATTAAACTAGTATTTCAGCATTTTTCATTAGACACAGAGCCAATTTAAGACAATTGTTGGTCACTATTAATTCTCTGTATACGCACTTTTGCGATTTTCACCGCAGAAAATGTGACGGCTCATGATGCTGGTGTTTGTGCAGCTTCAAAGATAAATGATGGCAAAAATAAGAGAATAAAAGGTTCTGTGGAAGTCAGCACTAAGCCATGGGAGCATGTTGATCATGTGATAATGAATCTACCAGCTTCTGCCCTACAATTTATCGGTATGTTTTATGCTATATCTAATGCCTTTTCCTTTATATCACACATCATGGAGATGTCTTTCCAGTGGCTTGCTCGCCGATTACTGTATTATGAAGCTCAACCAACCCCTTTCTTTCGGCGGATATATAATAATTTTTACTCATTTGTCATTGATCGTTTGTGTTATCTAGTTCTCTATCTTTTTATGACCATATTTGATTCTTTGTTTTTAACTTCTATTTGGAGGAAAAACTGCTGGAATGAACTGTTTCGTTAAATTTATGACCTATCTGAGCATCTCCAGAAAATGTAAGTAATGTGCTTAGTTGACCATAGGAAAGTTCCCTTAGAATTTGGATGTTAAGGTCAATCCTAATGATCCACTCATAGACGTGGGGGGCTATAATATTAATAACTAGTACTCAACCTTTATGTTGGGTATAATTAGTAATTACACTGTTGCATTATAACAAGTTGTATAATTATAAAAATCAATCATGCAAGTCTTTTTTCCACTATTCAATATTATCATGACAATAATACATAATCATCTCTGAGGTGTCCAAAAAATTCCAAGCATGTCCAGCGACAAAAAAATTTAAGATTCTATTTCAGAAAAAGAGAAGGAACATTGAATGTAATGCAGTTCATTTACATGTTATGTGCATGGTAGCTGCATCATAGTTTTCACTCAGGTACCAAGGCTAAGAAATTTCAGATCTTCACTGAGTCTATTGGGGACGACGAGTCTTTCTTTGTTGAATTTTCTTCTGATAATTGCTTCTCTGGAGTATTACATTAATACTCAAAAAAGGTCCCACATGTTTCTCATGTATCGGCAGATGACCGTCTTCTATTTTATGCAAATTTGCTTGGGTAGAAGCACTATGAAATCAACTGAATATTTGGAATGCCTTCCACAGATTCGTTCAGAGGCCTTGTTCAGAGAAGATACTGGAATGGATTCCTACCTTGGATTCATTGCTATTGCTTCATGAGATCAACTGAGACAAGAGAATCTATAATATCAGTAAGTTCTTTAGGTATTCATCTCTTTTGATTTTGTATATTATTATGCTTCTTTACTGTGGGTTCCTTCCGTGATGGACTGGTCTTTCTTATTACATGCCTCTATGTTCCTTGCTACTTTGGAAAACATGTATCCCACAAAGTTTGCGTACCATATCTCGTTTTTGGAACTGAATTGTTGTAATTTGTTTTGCAGGAGGCTGAGTCTGCCTTGAATGCTAGGATACAAGACCCAGTATTTCATAGGGTTAGAGATGTTGCCCCAAACAAGGTGCATAACCAATATTTGCGCTGAGATTTGTATTATTATAAATAATTTTTGAGGTTGCAATTATAACTAACTTCTGTATCATGCAGGCTATGTTTTGTTTAAGTTTTAGGCTGCCAGAGGAAGCTTGTTCTAGTACAGATGACTCCAACAGTGTGCTCCATTCTGCTGATAAGTCGTTATAGAACACTTAAAAAGTCGTCGTCTTCTTGTGGGTGAGAGGCCAACTAAAAACCCCAACTCCACACAGGTAGAGAAGCGTAAACTAAAGAATCATCGTGTACGATAATTCCTATGAATTTCATTTTTCATATTAGCCGAAAAATTGATGGACTATATAATGATTATTGAAATGTTTCACTATCTTGGGGTTGAAGTTGCTGTTGAACTTGAATGTCGGCATTAATCTGTTGGGAATTTTGGCTTTTCTTGGAAGATCACGTATGCTGCACAGGATCATAATTGCTATACTAAAGTTGAATTTCGTTAGTTGGTTCAGAGAAAAGAAAGATAAACAAAGAAAGAAGAAAAGTAGGATTTGTGTGTATTATTTATGATGCAGATCAAAAGTAAAAGGGTATGTGGATTGAGTGGGAATTATCTGTATTTAATTATCATGGCTGAGTTATAACGTAGAATACTATCTCCCCAGCCTGACAAATTAACCATAGAAAAACACCACTTGCTATATTATCTTGTTCTGAAGCTTCATTGCCAGTTAAAATGAGGAAGCTACAAATGCAATTTAGAAAATATAATGAACTAGCTAGGTCTTTGTACTTGGGCAAGCTAAACTTTACTCGTCGACTTGACACAACTATGTTTTACCATTTAGTTGTGAATTGTTATGATAGACTCAAAAGATTCATCTCAACACAATCTTTTTTATTACTCCTCCCATTTCACAAGAATTATATGCGAGTTTTTTGTGGATATTAATATTGCATGTTTCATTGAGAATTACATATTCAAATAATAAGTTTTTGTTCATTAAATTTGTTACTAATGTTTAATTAATGATAAGATAAGATGATTATAATAACAAAAACGTAAAAATATAGCATTATTATGAAAATATAATGCAAATATAACTCTATTTGTGAAACAAATTTTTATTTTGAAATGTAATTTCTTTTTTTTTTCTTTTGTGATACGGAGGAAATATATTTTTCGTAAGGGTAGGATCGTTAATATTGTAAAATAGGCCAACAAAATAACAAGGATGCCCAACAATGATTTGTAGCATATCCTTCTGGGGAATCTATGGTACGCATATCCGTCTCGAGACATCCTTTTTGTTTGTGACAAAAAGCAAATTTTTTTGGAAAAAAATATTGAAAAGCCTTAACTTTCATAAAAAAGCTACAAAAAATTAAACAAACCAATGAAGATTGCACGAGGGAGAAACACGTATATTCGGGCTGGAAAGTTGAGCAATTTGTAAAGGAGTTCATATTTCTCATTCAAAGCTAGTCAATCCTTCTCAACAAAGTCATGACATGTTCTCCAATTTCTCTGGGTCCATTTCTTTATTTCTCAGTTTCCACAGTTCACACCTTTGTCATGTAACTTACTTTAAAAAAAAAAATTAAAAACTTACTTTTAATTTTAGAAGATGAATTACAATTGAATGAAGAAAAGTGAACTTATTTAGTTTATTCACCTTATAATCACCCATTATTTTACCAATTTGATATGGATAATCCACAACTTGTTTTTAAACTGACAAAAAGAATTAAAAGTAAATTATGAAACTTTCATCAGCTTAATAACTTTTTTCGCACCTTTTAGTTGACCG
The DNA here is from genome assembly GCA_014636745.2 of Centella asiatica. Lineage (NCBI taxonomy): Eukaryota > Viridiplantae > Streptophyta > Magnoliopsida > Apiales > Apiaceae > Centella > Centella asiatica. The sequence continues at coordinate 54,938,387 of CM025780.1, forward strand.
GTTCCATGTGGATAGTCACTACTGTTTTTAGGTCTAATCCTTTAATTGAGTTGAATTCAGTAAATTGAGAACAAATTTTATTTTTGAAAATTCATTTGGCTAATTTCCAAATTAAGTTTCATAATATCTTTATGAAATTTTAAAACAACAAAACTTGTATTTAGTATAATTTTATAAATATTTACAAAATCTATTATTGTATTGACCAAAACTAAAGTAATCTATCTAAATTTTGCATATGAAAATAAATCGATTTTAACTTTAAAGATTCAAGTGATATGGAGTGTTATATACTGGAAGGAGATATATCAACTGCAGGAGTCAAAGTCTTTAACAATTAGGATTATCTTACAGGCAGTACTCTGACAGTTTTGAAGGGCCAAATTGCATGGCTTAGTTTTGTAACTGCATAACTGAATTAAGCAAGGAATCTTTATTTCTCTTCAGCTTTCTCTATAGCCTAACTTTTCTTGTAGATTTTTCACTTCACCTTCAACTTTCTCAAAAGCCATCCATAGAAAATTGAAAGAGAAAATCAGGGACCCAATGCTCTTTTGTATATAAACCACAACAAACATCTCTCTCTCTCTCTCTCTCTCTCTCTCAGCTGTCCAATAATTTCTTGAATCAAGAAAGATCCAAAGTTATTATCTACATATATATAATTAATCATAAAAAAAATGGAAGAACCAAGATTTCACTGTCATTTTCTCTTGATGGCAATGCTTGTGATTGCTATGAAGGGAATTGTTTCAAATGGGAAAAGTGTGGGAGTGAACTGGGGTACAATGGCAAGCCACCAGCTTCCACCGGATAAGGTGGTTCAAATGATGAAAGAAAATGGTTTTGAAAAGGTGAAGCTTTTTGAGGCAGACCCAAAGATTATGAATGCTTTGGTTGGAACAGATATCGAAGTTATGTTGGCAATCCCAAATTACATGTTAATGCAGTTGAGTGAAGACTATGGCGTTGCAGTTTCTTGGGTTGAGGAGAATGTCACAGATTATTTCTACCATGGTGGAGTCAATATCAAGTTGAGTTCACATTTCCTTTAAATCATAGATAACTGTAATTCTTGATTTTCATATATTTTTCAGCATCCTCCAGACTTGTCCATTAGTTGAGATTTTTACTCCTGCTGTTTAATTTTTGAACAATGTTCTTGTGGTTCTAATGCTGTTTTATTTATTTAGATATTTATATAGGCATGCTACACTTATTTACTAGTCTCATTCTTCTGTAAATGTTCTTGGAGAAGTAGTTTCAAATTTCTTGAGCACATATGTTATGTTTTCTGATCAGCCTAGTTTTTGAACTGTGTTTCTTGAACATATCTGTGGTGTTATGTCTCTGTAGGTATGTTGCTGTTGGAAATGAACCATTCCTGCAAACATACAATGCCACATACTTACCATACACATTTCCAGCCCTCAAGAATGTGCAGGAAGCTCTAAACCATGCTGGTCTTGGATCACAGATTAAAGCAACAGTTCCCTTCAATGCTGACATTTACTACTCCCCAGAATCAAATCCAGTCCCTTCAACTGGTGATTTTAGGCCAGAAGTCCGCGATGTGACTATTGAAATAGTTCAATATCTCTACTCAAATGATGCTCCTTTCACTGTCAATATCTACCCATTTCTCAGCCTTTATGGAAACAATTATTTCCCCTTCGATTATGCCTTCTTTGATGGGTCAAACAAGCCTGTTAAAGATGGGAACTATGTTTACACGAATGTGTTTGATGCAAATTTCGATACCCTTGTCTGGTCCCTGAAAAAAGCCGGATATCCTGATTTGAAGATCATAGTTGGAGAAGTTGGATGGCCAACTGATGGTGATAAGCATGCCAATGCAGAAAGTGCAAAAAGATTCAACCAAGGACTGATCCAACATGCTTTGAGTGGAAATGGAACTCCAGCTCGAAAAGGGGTCATAAACATTTACCTTTTTAGCCTTGTCGATGAGGACACTAAGAGCATTGATCCAGGTTTCTTTGAGAGACACTGGGGCATTTTCGAGTTTGATGGGAAGCCAAAATATGAGTTAGATTTATCCGGCTTGAGAGAAGAAAAAGGCCTAGTTCCAGTTGAAGGTGTTCGATATATGCCTAAGAAATGGTGTGTTTTGAATCCACATGTGAAAGAGTTGGATGATTTGGCTAACAATGTTGATTATGCTTGTAGTCTTTCGGATTGTACAGCTTTGGGTTATGGCTCTTCTTGCAATCACCTAACTCTTAAGCAAAATGCTTCTTATGCTTTCAATATGTATTACCAGTTCAAGAATCAGAATGGTTGGGACTGCGATTTCTCGGGTTTGGCAATGTTGACAGATGAAGATCCATCAGATGGTATGTGCAGGTTTCCAGTGATGATTGCTTATGGTTCTTCAGTAATTCTGCTACACAGAAAGATATGGTACATCTTATTGGCTGTTCTTGAGGGATGTATAGTCTTTCTGCTTCTAGTATCTTAGCTATGTAAACTATGTTGGTTTTAGGATGCCAAAGGAAAATTACTTATTAGAGATTTTATTAAATGTGTAGATAAAATATTAAAATGTGAATATGGTTTAAGTAAACTGGAGTATGACACAGATTTGAAATGAAGCTTGAGTTTGGAAATTTTATTTATCAAGTCTGTCAAATGAGCTTCAGATTCATGGCCAGAAGAAGGTTATTAAGTTGCTTTTTTATTTGAAAATTTCCCCTCAAAAAGTGCTCAAATTTGACTTATTTATAGATTCATTTAATATAATCAAGCCCCAGCAACTTAAGTAGAATGAGAGTAGCCAGACTATGTTAAATGAAAAATGAAGTTTTGAGCAAAATTGAATAAGTGTTGCACTGTTGCATTTATATCCCTTTTTCCATTTGGGTAAGAAAAATAATATTTGCAAACTAATAATAATTAGTATACTGAAATCAGAGTGATCAAGCCAGGAAAGTAAAAAAAAAAATTAAAATGTCCCAGTATGAAAATAGTTTTATCTATCACTATATATATATTTTTTAAAAGTTATGGTATCATTGTTATATAATTATCATAACAATAAGACAAATGAAATGTGACAAAGTAATTAAAAGAAATATATGTGAGAACATGAAAATGAATAAATATTCATTATATTCCAAAATTTTTAAAGCTATTCTTTTTCGTTTTTCTTGGGAGGTTGAGAGATTTTAATTTTAGTCGTTACTTGAACAGTTATGCTGGTCTCTCTGCACCGAACATTCTCTCAAAAGAATTATTCGCTCTTCGAAAATTCATAAAAATCAGCCAAAATTTCACATGACGAATTAGAGGGTTAGACCCAAACAAGAACCAAATCTTCCTCCCCTCCTACTTTCCTTAACCGTTTTTCAAACCTTTTGAGCTTCGTCATCATCTTTCTTGCTTCAAGAAACCTCAAAAGAAAAACCCATCAAATATTAATTCAAGAAACGAAGATGGCAGATTCAATAATTCTCTGTTGCTATCTATTGGTAACATTAATGCTTGCGATTGCTTCAATGGGAATAATTTCAAGTGGGTCAAGTGTAGGAGTGAACTGGGGCACCATGGCCACCCATCAGCTGCCACCAGAGAAGGTGGTTCAGATGATGAAAGAAAATGGGTTCGACAAGGTGAAGCTGTTTGAGGCCGACCCAAAGATCATGGAAGCTTTGATTGGAACAGATATCGAGGTGATGTTGGGCATTCCAAATTATTTGTTGATGGGGATGAGTGAAGACCCCGGAATTGCAGTTTCTTGGGTGGAATCTAATGTCACTAGTTATACTTGCAATGGTGGTGTCGAAATCAAGTTGAGTATCACACACGCACACACTTTTTAGTTTTATGATTTGTATAATGTCACTATGTGGCGGTTGTTTGTGAAGTGCTAAAAAGTTATGGGGATCTAATCAGAAATTTTGTTTTTCATTGATTACATGTATACCTTATAAATAAATTTGTGTCTATTGATGAATGGTTTGAAACTCTGTTGCTGGTTTCATGCTTTAGGTTCTAAGAAGAGTTTGCCTTCATTTTCTGCACGTTTATTCAACTATTTGTGTAACATTCCCTTATTGAGAGAGAGAGAGAGAGAGAGAGAGAGAGAGAGAGAGAGAGAGAGAGAGAATTGTTATGGTAACTATTTTGGAAATCTATAAAAAAAATCTTGTTTTTAATCGATCATATGTATGCATTGTGTATGTTTGCATATCGAATTCCGACACTATAAAAATGTTACTTCTACAAACCAATTTTTCAGAAGGGGTTGTTTTAATTACTCTGATACAAATGTTTGCAGGTATGTTGCTGTTGGAAATGAACCCTTCCTTCAAAGTTACAGCTCCACCTACCTACCACACACATTACCAGCCCTCAAGAATGTACAGGAAGCCCTTAACCGTGCTGGGGTTGGATCATATATCAAAGCAACAATTCCCTTCAATGCTGACATTTACAACTCCCCAGAATGGAATCCAGTCCCTTCAGCTGGTGATTTTCGGCCTGAAATCCGTGAGCTCATGATCGATATCATCCAATATCTCCATTCTAATGATGCTCCTTTCACCATCAATATTTACCCATTTCTCAGCCTTTATGGGGACAATCATT
>CM025780.1:54943004-55049909 GCA_014636745.2 Centella asiatica
CCCAATTTATCACAGATCTAGGGTTTCTTCCCAATTTAATCAGATCCTTCTCTTAAGGTTCTTCAGCAATTTTAACCCAATTCAATCGGACCGTGCTTGTATGTACATATAGAGCCGGAGGAAGAGAGGGATCTGATTGAGTTTGTTGTTTGGTGTAATTAGGTTTTTGATTGTTGTATATATATTAAAAAATGCCTATGAAATCTGTGCAATCGTCGTATCGGGATCGGACTCAGGAGTTTCAGAATGTAGCTGAGAGGTTGAAGAAGTCTATTGCTTCCAATGCTGCACCGTCGTCCAGTAGTGCGAAACCCGATCCAACGCGATCGGCGGTGTCCATTCAGTCGGAGTTCAATAAAAGGGCTTCGAAAATTGGATTTGGGATTCACCAGACGTCACAAAAGCTATCGAAGCTGGCAAAATGTGAGTATTTGAGCTGATATGTTTGTAATTTCACTTCAGTTTTTAGATTAGCTTCGTTTTGATAATTTTTGGGGCCAATTTAAATAAAGATAAATTTTGGTTTAATATGTAATTGCTCGTTTTATGTTGTTCTAGGTAGGTGATTTCATTTTACAACTGTTAATTATGGTTTGAGTTTGTTATTACTTCTGCTGGGAATATCTTATTTTGTTTCAAAAGATGTATAATACTCAATATTACATAATAGATTTGGAATTTTAAGGTATCACCGTTAGATTATAGGATTATAGTTCCTAGTCAGGTTGAAATTTTATATTTATTCCTCAGACAGTTCTGTTTTTCTTATGTCTGACCACTTACACTTCTTCTGTTTTTCGCTCTCCTTGGTGCAACTGACAACTCCATATTTGTTTTGCTAAGGCTGTAGATTATGATTGATAGTATGATTTTTTTTCCCTTCTATAATGACGAGGTTGGGATAAACTTCATTGGGTTGATTGCTTGCATCTCAGGCACTAGCTTCTTTGACCTATTAGTTTCATACATGTGCTGTTTGACAGACTTAATGCCTGATAGTCTATGCTGCTTGTAAACAGTTTTCAGCCGAAAGGTATGAACTTTAAGCCGTCAGTGTTTGGTTATAAGGGGACAGTTAATTATTTCCAACTCTATATCAGCTATCAGAGTTGGACTTTAGGTACCAAATGAATTGTAATCAATACAAAAGATTGTAAAGTGTGTTTCTTAATTATTGGCAAGGAGTTTGGTGCGTCGGAATTTCACAGACAAGAGTATTCTTTCTCTACTCAGTGGCGAAAAAACAGAAAACGGAAGCATCATAGCTGAAGCACCGGTCTTCTTAGTTTGAATTTTCAGCTATTATGTACTTTCTCCTCTAGTTTGAATTCTCTCCATAGCACGTCCCTAGCGAATTCTGTCTTTTTTAATTCATACGTAGAGAAGGTAGGGGATGCTGAAGGTGGATTTTGGAAGATTCCTTAATGATTTGAGCAGAAGGCTTATGCCGCATTAAATAAGATGAAGATGGGTATGGGTTTGGGGATTGTTAACTGACAATCTCTATAAGGTCTCTGTTCTTTTAGTCTTTGTGTTAGTAAACAGAAAAAATCCCTTTTGACTTATTTCAGTCAATTCACATGATCTTGACATGTGAAGCAGATGAGATACATCCTACTTCTTAAAGCATACGGTCTTCTAATTAATATGGAGTAGTTTTTTTTTTCCCTGGGGGGTTAGTTTCATTTTTCAAATTCTATGATTTCAAGCATCGACTTCAAAACAATATAAGAGAACAGAGGTAGTAATATATATCTTTTCTTCTATGTACAAATATATTAATATATGCATGTTAGCATTATTTGTAGGGAGACATGGATATGATTGTTCTGTTTGTTTATAATGCACCAAACAGTTAGTTTTGTAGTTATCCTACATGTTTGCGTCTATACAGTGTACATGTAAACAAATATTATAATTTCCCCTTGTCACTACAGTGGCAAAGAGAACATCTGTTTTTGATGACCCAACGATGGAGATCCAAGAGTTGACAGCTGTCATCAAGCAGGATATCACTGCACTCAATTCAGCAGTTGTGGACTTGCAGCTCGTGTGTAACTCTCAAAATGAAAATGGGAACATGTCAAGTGATACGACGACCCATTCAACCACAGTTGTTGATAACTTGAAGAACCGCTTAATGAGTACCACAAAAGAGTTTAAAGAAGTTCTCACTATGCGGACGGAGGTTTGTTGCTTTTTACAGCACTTCTGCAATAGTTATGGATTTGTAGGATAGTGTCTTAGAACTCGAGTTATTCTTTACTTCTGATTTCACTCATTGCTCAGCTTTTGACTATTTGACTTGCAGAACTTGAAAGTTCACGAGAATAGAAGACAATTATTTTCTTCAACTAATTCAAAAGAGGCCAGTAATCCTTTCGTTCGCCAGCGTCCTTTGGCTACCAGATCTGCTGCTGGTGCATCAACTTCTCCTCCTCCCTGGGCCAATGGGTCTGCATCTTCATCCCAGTTATTTCCTAGGTATACTAAACATTTGTTGTACCATATATGATGGTTGCTCTTTCTTTTTGTTTTTTTTCCTTTTGCCTTAGTGGAACGCCACTGGATACACGAGCTACCATGGCTCGAAAACTTCCCCTCCAGTGTTGCTCAATAACAATATCAGTTATCAGCTAGTTTCCTGTATATTAGCAGTTATATACTGGTAGATGGGTAGAAGAGTTGTTTCCATTGCCAAGGATTCTTCTTGGCATTTCTCTTCAGTTGCTTCCGAGTTTGTGCTTCTTGGTTCATTTATGATATAACTCATGGATTTTCTGCTCAGTTCAGGTATAGTTGGTGTTGACTTCATATCTGCCTTATTTTAAGGCAGTAGTCAGAAGTTACTGTTCTGTTGAAAATTGTTTGGTGTCATGATATGTTGGTCATCAATTTATTGATTAATATTCCACATTTTATACCAATTATGGTGTATTTGTTGTTTAAGAACTTGAAGGGAAGTATATGTTGGAAGTGGCTGATACTTTAGATTTATCTGATTCTGCTTTATTAATTGTTTATTTGACCATTAAGGCTTGCTGCTTGTAGTATAACTGTATCCATTATGTTGGAGAATAAATGTTTCCCAGGCCGTCGTTTCTCATGGCAATCTAATTTCTTCGGGATGTTTCTACATCCTGAAACATTAGTCAGACAACATGCATGAGACACTGACTTTTTACTTCATCAAAAAGATCTTTCACTAAAACATGTTGCTAAGTATTTTTAGTCTTTAACTAAATTTTATTTGAAATTGTGCTCATTTTCCTTTACAGGAAGCAGACAGATGGGGAATCTCAGCCATTGCTACAGCAGCAACAAGATCAACAGCAACAACAATTGGTTCCTTTACAAGACACTTACATGAATAGCAGAGCTGAAGCTCTTCATAATGTTGAGTCAACTATTCATGAGTTGAGCAATATCTTCACTCAATTGGCAACTATGGTTTCTCAGCAAGGAGAGCTTGCAATCAGGTTGATTCACTAATGAATTTTAAATTTGTTGTTTCTATTGAAATTCATTCAACATTTTATGTGATTGGAAATGGAAACAATTATCAATTGCTTATGGAGGTCATGTTTATGTGATAAATGATATCTTAGAACCTATTGAAGTTGGCATATAGGTTTTAGCTCAGACACTTTTTGCTTGTTTGGTGCTAATTGTAGATGCTATGAATTGAACAATTAGATTTGCCTGGATGTTGTATCCCATAGCTTAGGTGTTAATATTAGTGAATCGAGAGACTTTTCTGAGACTTTTCTTACTTCTGAAGTTCTTGTTTCAAATAAGGGAAGTTAATTACAAAGATTAGATTTCCCTTGGTGTAAATTTCAATCCTTGTAATATCAAATAGAAATACAATGTTACTCCACCATCCTGTTTTTAGATCCAATAAATTATGTCAAATAAAGTTGCAATCATTATTTACCGGGCATCTCTTTTTAATCATCAGGATTGATGAGAACATGGATGATACTCTGGCAAATGTAGAGGGAGCACAGGGACAACTGGTCAGGTATCTCAACAGTATATCGTCCAACAGATGGCTGATGATCAAGATATTCTTTGTATTGATTGTATTTCTCATGATTTTCCTATTTTTTGTTGCCTAATGGTACCTAATTTTAAGTTTTTTTACATTTTTTTGAATATAAACGGAAGAGGATATCACTTAACTTTTGTTCTTCTCAAAATTTCAAAGGCAGAATTTCCCTGTATTAATTTTTTTTTTTATAATTTTTATACGATAATGTTGGCAATTGGCAAGCTCTGGTGTCCAGTCAATCATTCAATTAAGGTAACCAGTTAAGCAGTTTTAGTCATCAGCCTTGTTCTACCACGCTATTGTTTAAGTTCAGAAGTTATCTTGCTAAGGTCATATCATTTTATAGCTTGTGCAGTTTCTCCACATCTATCATTCCTTTTCATACACTCCCCTACCTCAGCTCCCAAGCATCTTCTTATTATTAAATGCCAATTTTGCTAGACTTTCTAGATGACTCCTTTCTTCTGAATGTACTTTTGTCCTCTCAATTTAAGTGCTAATTTTCTTGCAATTATTTGCTTTTGCCTCCTTGATTATGTAATATACTAGTGAGTTGTGCGCATTGATTGAATGTAATTGTATAGAATTTGTGGTCAATTTAAGAGAACTCTACCAGTGATTTCCTCGGGCATCTGTTGGTAAAAGAGGAAAAAGGTTATTGAGAGTCCTGTTTACTGAGTTTCAGCATCTTGTTTTTCTGGTCGTGTTGGTGGAAATGGGTAGGCTAGATATGAATTCAAGACATGGAAAAACATTGGGGAGGTGACTTGATTTTTCATAATAAGCTGTTTATTGAATAATTCATTTTGATTCGACAGAATAAGTTCCATGTTCAATGTATTGAACTTCTTTTCAATACTCATTAGCATCTAATCTTGGGACGATCGCCATTTCTGGTGGGTGGCGTCAAAGCCTTTTATTCTTCATCGTCTTGTGTTTACTTCTGTTAAATTTTTACCGAGTATATCGTCAGTTGAAGAATAGGAAGCTGTGGCCTGTGGTCAGAAACCCTCCAGGACGTTCCGCGAGGCCTTTTGAAGTTGCAACGGAAATTCTTAATTTGAAAGTTTCAGCTAATGCCAATTGTCCTATAAAGCCGTGCGAGTTGAGTTGCTACATATGCCGCCCACAGCTCGATTCGATAACTACTTGGCTCGGCTCAAATTACTATTTGTAATATATTTATTAATATTGCTGTAAGAAACTTTTTATTCAAAAATTAAGTTATTACTCAATAAAGAAAACTTTCAAATCAAATTATTAAAAGATAAGATTAATTCAGAAGTATTTTCCTTTAAATATTTAAAATGATAATATATTGTAAACAAAATTTCATTGTCTAATTGTGAATTATTTGTTATCTTATCGAGTTGAATGTAGTATGCTCAATTTGACTCGGCTATTCATTTTATAAGTTACTTGATTTGTCTTGTTTTAATACTCGAAATAATTTTATTTTATTTAAAAAGTTTTATGTTATTTAAAAGTCATATAAGTTCACAAAATAGTAAATACTTGACTTGAACGGTTTTAGTTAATAATTACTTCATATTTGAAAAATAATTGGGAAATATTTAAAAATTAAAAAATGATAAGACTTATCCGAGTTACTTAAATAAATGAAACAGTCTTTTATAACTTTATCTTTAAATCAAATAGTCTTTCATAACATAATCTCGCTTTCAACTCTTTTGCCCTATAGGAAAACAGGAAAATAGGAAAATCTAAATTCAATTATAACATATTCTTACAAGCAAAAGAAAATTTTAAAAAAAATCTTTACTCAGGGCAATAATCCTGTTTCACATGAACAAATGTCGTAAGAAATCACATCAAACTGCTGAAAACTTAATAAATGGCCAATTTTCTTCTTCTTTGTTTTCAAGCATTGTAGGTCATGTTTGGGAGTGACTTATTTTAGGTTAAAAGTTACTTTTAAATTATAAGTTAATTTTAGAGTGTTTGTAGTTACTTAAGTTTTTACTTAAAATTTAGAATCAAAAAGTAATGAAATGTTATTATTTGAAAAGTTGGTTTTTAAGTAAAGCTTTGTAAGTTGAGTTGATTAAATGTAATTGCTTTCCTATCCCTCTTAAGGTAAAATTAATGTCAAACACTTTTAATTTACAACTAATACATAAAATTGCTTTTAAATTAAAATTAAAACCCTCATTATAAGTCATAATTAAAAAATTACTAACATACGATGCTGTAATTTAGTTTTATGTTTTTCTTGTTTTAGCTATAAAAAAATTTTAGATCAATAGAGTATCACAATCTAAAATTGTACATATCACAAGTCTCAAGAAGTACTTGACAGTACTATTTATAAATCATCTTAAGACCGTTAAACCACCATTGAGAGTTGAGACCATCCACAGCGGGGCCGTGAAACATGGTTCATCGTGTGGTCTGTCTTGCCATGTAGATGTCACATTGGAAACGTGGTACATGTCGCGATTTACATTTCACTGGGTGTTAAACTTGGTGGTTTTGTTATTATTTTTTTTTGTTTTCATGCAACAATTATTCAAATATTTGCTTAGTTGGCATCATTGTATATTATAAAAAAAAATTCTTAAAAGTATTATATCATTTGGCTCACAATTCAAAAAATATATATTTATATTAAAATCCACTATTTTTCATCCTACATAACTAGAGAACAATATTGATATAAAATCTTGGAACTTTCAAAAATTTCATTTCAAGTAATAATGTATAGCACTGTTCATTGATAGAGGTCATTCAGTAGTCACGCATTTTGTAAAGTTCTTCATCTTTGTATCCAATGTCTTTAAAAAATTTCATTTCAAGTAATAATGTATAGCACTGTTCATTGATAGAGGTCATTCAGTAGTCACGTGTTTTGTAAAGTTCTTTATCTTTGTATCCAATGTCTTTATTCGAGGAAATAAATGTCTTTATTCAATAGTTACTTATTCTGTAAAGTTCTTTTTCAATAATGTCTTTATTTTAAATAATAAAATGTGTACTATCTAATGTGTTTGTATACAACGCATCCAATGTCTTTGTATAATGCAACATGTACCGTAAAGTTCTATCGATTTCTTTTTTATATAATGAAGTAATATATACAAAGGTTTTTCATATATTTATCATTCTTTTGAACTTTAAAGTTTTTTCACATATTATTCATATGTAATATGTACAAAGGTTTTGACAAAGAATATTTGTGAAGTTCAACGACAAATGACTTGCAGAGGTTGTTACACATATGTTCTTTTTGTGGTTTTTCAAGGATGATCAGAAGCATTGATTATATGTATTGGAAGCAAAAAAATTGTTTGGTGGCATGACAAGGTCAGTATCAAGGACGTGGTGGCTCTGCATCAATAGCACTCTAAGTTGTTGCATTACAAGACTTATGGATATAACATATATTTTTTGGTGTTTCATGTACATGTAATGACCTAAACGTTCGTTCTCTCGTGTTTGATGGCGTTTGTAACAGAATCATGTCACATGTTCAATTTGGTGTGAATGACCATCACCATAACATGTGTTACTAATGACATATATCAAGGGTGAGCTACTTTCATCAAATCTATCACCCTTCTTCAGAATGCTAAAGACAAATTGTTTGCTAAATTTTAAGAGGGGTTACGTAAAGACATTTATCATGCATTTGGGGTGCCCAATCGCGATGGGCAATATTATATAATCCAACACAGGAATGGGAGATTCAAACATTGATAAATATAATGCAAACTTGCATAATATGATCGTAGAGGATGAAGACGCAACATATGAACATTTTGTTAATCCATCTAAATTTGATCAAATTGATATATGTAGTAGAAGTACCAATGAAAGTATAAATGACGAGCAATTCTACTACTTAATTGAACGCATCGTGAGTATTACAATCTATATTCAAAGAGAGACAAAATTATTCATACTGCACTACACACAGACTTGATAGAAAAGCAAAATTATAGTCATCTTCATGAAGAAGATTGAAATATAATTATGTTGTACCTATTTAATAGTTGTTAATGCAATATTTAAAAATACTTATATTTTTTAAAAATATTATCAAGTATAGATATTAATTAATTTTTATTAAACATTAAATTATAATAAAAAATATTCAACTTATTTTATTTAATTCAATCTAAAAAATTATTTTTTAAATATTGAATAATATAAAATATAGTGAAAAATGAAAAATATGGTGGGAAGAGAGAAAATGAAAGTTAATGGAATGTTGAGTTGACACATAACCAGGTGCAACCTGGTGACCATTGCAAAGATAAAAAGTAATATTTGGTTAAGTTGAGATTATGAGTATGTGAATGAAAGAGAAAACTGATTTGACACTTGAAGATTAAGACCGCTTCAGTTGAGAATGCAAAGCAGATGGTCTGAATCTAAATCTATGGAGTTTTGTTACACACGACAACTCATATAACAATAAAAATTGCAACAGATGATCTTTATCAATAAATATATTTCAAGATTCACAATCCTTAAATATAAAAATGAATTAAACGATCTGCTTCGGTTGAGATTGCAATGCAGATGGTCTGAATCTAAATCTATGGAGTTTTGTTACACACGACAACACATATAGCAATAAAAATTGCAACATATGATATTTATCAATAAATATATTTCAAGATTCATAATCCTCAAATATAAAAATGAATTAAACGATCTGCTTCGGTTGAGAATGCAATGCAGATGGTATGAATCTAAATTTATGGAGTTTTGTTACACACGACAACACATATAGCAATAAAATTTGCGACAGATGATCTTTGTCAATAAATATATTTCAAAATTCACAACCCTCAAATCTAAAAATGAATTAAACAATAATGATCTAATGTTTCGATTTTTATTGTGATATGTATTAACGATAACAAATAATTTTGTTTATTAGGCCATCCGCACCAGTTTTCCTTAACAGATTTTTTATTTTACAAAATTAACTACAACTATATATATATATATATATATATATATATATATATATATATTTTTTTTACATTTGTTAATTCTTAAATTAATAGATAATGTTTTATTATACATTAAAATATATTATATAATAATACATTATATGTATAAAATATAATATCACATTTATATATATAATAATTATAATATAATATTAAAATACCAATATATATGAATAATATATAATAATTATAATATAATATAACAAAAATTATTATAATTTATATGTTAATATTTTATACTAATATATTAATTAATTATTATAATACTGTATTAATGGATTAAAGTATAGATAAAATATTTGTTATATATATATGTGTGTATATGTATATGTGTGTGTGTGCGCGCGCGCGTATTTACTAAAGTATGATTATATAAAAGAATAAAATATTATTATAATTTTAATGAATGTGATCAGTGATTCAATACATTTAAGAATACACTGTTCATAATACACTATTTAAGAATACACCGTTCAGAATACACTATTTAAGAATACATTGTTCAGAATACACTATTTAAGAATACACTGTTTATAATTAAATTTTTTTTTTTTTTGTAGAGAAAAGTTTAGCTGAGGGGAGGCTCTCTCAATCCAAGGTCAAGACACGTCAATTACCTCAAGTCTCGAATTTTCAACTCTCAACTTAATGTCAACGTTTGCTGAGTTTTACCAGCTGAACAAACTAATTTTAAAATAAATATACTAGAGTAACTCATATTTTTTTATTTATTTTTTATCTAGATTTTCTAAATATAATTAATAAAGTGAAATTAGTGATTCTTTATTTTTTTTATTTTAATTTTTTTTAAACTCTTGCAATCCATAAAGGTAGCTAAACGCCTAAACATGTGAGGCCGGACGTTAACAGCTCACTTGTCCCCACCTAAATTCAAATTTTGACGCAGATTTGTCATCTCACCGTCCATTTCAAATTCTCCACAACCTGACAACCTCCCCTTTCTTCTTCTTCAAATGTAACGGCCACTTGAGTCTCGCCCATATTCATCGCTCCCATTTCAAATCTTCCTCACCATGTTCGCCTAGTCTCCTTCTTCACACATTTTCAACCATACCCATCTCAATATTCTCTCTATTTCCTTTCTAATTGAGCTCCAATGGCTACCTTAACTCCAGGAATCCTCCTCAAGCTCCTCCAGAACATGAACTCCACCACTCGTGTCACCGGCGATCACCGCTCGCCGCTCCTGCAAGTCATCGGAATTGTACCAGCACTCGCCGGTTCCACCGATCTCTGGCCCAACCATGGCTTCTTCGTTTCTCTCTCAGATTCCCTTAACTCTACCTACGTTTCTCTCTCCGACCACGACACTGATCTTATCCTCACCAACCGCTTGCAGATCGGGCAGTTTGTGTATGTTGACAGATTTGAGTTCGATTCCCCTGTTCCGCGAGCCACTGGCGTCCGACCCATTGCTGGACGCCACCCGTTTGTTGGAAGTCCTGAACAACTTCGTGCCCGAATTTCACCCACTACTCGGGAATTTGTCATCCAACCTGTGTCAGATTCAGATCCGTGTATTGACCCGATTGCGTCAACTAGAAAATCTGATGTTCTGAAGCAAAACGATGTAAAGGAAGTGAAGATGGAAGGGAATGTTGAAAGGGGTAGAGCAAGACAAGTTGTTGCTCAAAAAGACAACAATGTGAATGTTGATTGTTCTAACAAGGTTTCAAATAAGCCTCCACCTCAGAGGTTTTCATCTCCAGGGGCTAGAAAAAAGAGTCTCGGACCAGTGGTTGAACCACGGGACCCTTCTCCTGCTGGGAAAATGAAGAGGTCTTCTTCGCCGGTGCCATCAAAATGTGTGGTTCCGAGTTTAGTGGCAGCAAAGGATGACAATAGGAAGACGGCGAAGGAGCCTGCGATCATAGTTCCTTCTAGATACAGGCAGCCGTCTCCAAATGGGCGGAAGCAAGCGTCTCCGTGTGCAAGGAGAATGTCACTCTCTCCGGGGAGGAGATTGTCTAGTGGGGTGAAGTCTGGGGATTCAGGTAATAAGAAGAAAATGGCAACAATTGTTGCTGGGATTTCGAAGGTGTCAGAGGCGCTTGTAGGGTCTTCAAAGGCGAATAGGAAGAACTGGGACGAGTCTCCAGGAGCAGGGGTAGGATCTATGGAGCCAAAAGATAAAGGGGGTTTCAGAAATAAGCACGATTTGCAAGCCATTTTGAGGACTCAGGTTGAATTTATTTTCATTTTATTAATTTTGTTGTGTATGTTTTTGTTTGTTATATACTTGCAAAGTTGTTTTTCCTTATGTGATTTGGGGTACAATACATTCTGTGGTGAGAATGTGAAATTGACTTAAGAACAGCATTTTAAAAAAATGAGTGTTTCCTTTGGCAATCAATTGATAAGATTCCTTTCCAAATGAACTGTTAGGTGGTTAGACAGTGTACAAAATTATCGTTCAGAAGTTTAATTGTCTTATTTGGATTGTTTATTTGTGAATTCAAAATATAATGACAAAGAATTCTGGTCTGATAGTTCTGCTATTTGCTGTATTAGGGAAGTTTTTTCTTTTAATTACATTGCAATACTTCACGCAAGTAATAGAGGTTGGAAGATTCGTCAGCTTCAGGCGTTGAGCTATACAATAGTTTCATGATGTCCTCTTTACTTGCTTTTTTTTTTAATTATATATAAGTCGGTGTTCCTGTTGTATCACTCAATGTTGGTCAAGTTCATCATAGCATAGTTCATTCTCCTCACAAGAGCACTTTCTACATGTTTGCCCACTTATACCAAGTTGAGGTATTTATTTTCTTTTATGGTGCTACGTTGGATGAACTTTTATTTGGTAAAATACAGCTAATGAGATCTTGTGGTACTGAAATATGAAGGTCTGTGTTTCCTTTCTTGTATTTGTTTTTTACAAGTCTATATTGTGATGATATGCATTCTTTTGATATCAAAATTCAGGCTGCTATCTCGAGACGTTTAAGTGATGTGAGTTGCCAACAAGATGATTCTTCTGCATACGAAAATACTAATCCTAACTTTGCTGAGAGTAATTTGTTGCCTGAGAAACAAAGCTCTGCAGCTCCTGTAATCCCTATTCATGAAAAGAAATGGACTGATGGCAGTGTTCCACTGGATGCGCTCCCTTCAGAACTTGCAAAGCTTGGAAAGGTATTTATGGAAAATAGTTGCCTCTTGTCAAACCTGATCATAGATTAGTGGAACTATATTATTGGATCTAATTCTAAAATCTCACTTGGACTTGGAATGCTTGTCAATTGCAGGAGGCAATGCAAAGGAGGATTCGTGCTTCAACTGCTGCAGCTGAAGCTTTGCAAGAGGCTGTTGCTACAGACTCTATCGTGAGGAATTTGAGGTAACAATACTGTCCATACCTTTTATCTTTTTCCTATTGGAGAAGTCTTATCCTGGTATAATGTGGACCTTACCGTCTGAATTGCATAGTACATGCCCTTGCATAGTAGAATGCTTATAACACCGGTGTTCATTGTTTTGGGCAATGTCAAAATTCATTCTTTTCTCTTTCATTTGCAGCATGTTTTCTCATCTTATTTCAACATCAAAAGCTGGGAATCCTTTACCCACAATTGATGGATTCATGTCCATATATGATGATGTTGTGAAGTCAACGACCATTGCTGAATCAGTGGCCACTAGCTACAAGTCTTGCACTCCTGCAGATAACATAACAACGGGTCAATCAAAAATCTCTCTTTGGGTAGAAGCTGCACTAGCCACTGATCTTGAGGTTGTCTCCCTCTTAACCAACCAGAATATTGAGCAGCCTCCATCAACATTACTTAAAGGTTCTTCAAAACGTCAATCTCCTAATGGTGTACCTACCAAGAACCATACTACTGCTTCTACATCACCTACTAAGGCATGGATAAGGGGACATGGGATGAAAGAGACGGTGGAACTTGGCACCAAATTGCAGACAGATATGCAAATGTGGTTTCTACGCTTTGTTGAGGAGTCCCTAGATGCGGGTTTCCAGGTGTTTGGGAAGTCTGGTAGCACTGACGAGGGTCGCAACTGTGGCCCCATTGCAGCAATCTTGTCACAGCTAAAGCGAGTCAACGAATGGTTGGATCGTGTAGTTGCTAAAGGGTATGATGACCTGCTGATAAAAAAGATTGAGCACCTCAAACGGAAAATCTATGGTTTTGTTATTCAACATGTTGGAACAACAGTTGACATGCAGATTGCCTCATCTTAATGTGAAATGTCATCTATTGTTGAACAAAAATATCACAATATTTATTCAGAAAATTTGCTCTGTAAAATTTATTGTGAAATTGAAGATTGGTCTATTAAATTTCTTGATTTATTTCCCTGTTAAGCTTAAAATTTAATGGGTATTGCTACCGAGTCTTAAAATTCATGTCCATGTTAAAGTATAAAGTTCAACAAGGTATTTGCTATTAAGCTTGGGAATTCATACAGTAAACATATTACATTGTTGAAAGAGACTCTATTATTTTTTAATCTTTTTATGTCCTTGTTCATATGTTATATATTTAAATTTAAATTTGTTTATAGTAATCACATTAGAGGCTCGTAGTAGATTTGCAATATAAAACTAGAGAATTCAAGTATTCTAATATTCAAATCAAGTAAAATTGTTAAAATTTATTTTTCTAAAAATAATACAGCAATGCAGATGTGATTGATTAAAACTCTTGTGATTTCCATAGGTTTTTTATTAGCAATGTTTTTAATTAAATTTTAAAATATAGTTTGCACACTTTTTTCTAATCCTCAACTGATAATTTTATAAGTTTGCACAAAATTTCCATAAATCCAGTTATGCACCTTTATTTTTTAGTGTTTCAATGAGTCATATGCAATTTTCAATCATTTAAAACTTTGAGATATAAATTATAATATTTTTGTCAATACAAAAGGTTAAAAATCAAATTTGTCACTTTAGTAATTATAAAATAAAAAATTGATTTTAAGTAGTAGAAACACAAACATTACTCTATAACTTGTAAATCCGAAATTGTAATATAAACGTTATTGCATTAATACTTAATCCTCCCAAAACTACTTCCGGCATTATGAAAAGTTCACTTACTAAAATCTTATCCTCATTTATTTATTTTGAAAAAAAGAATTTTTAGGGGAAAAGATGTAATGAATTTCAGACTAATAATTGATAAGAGGTAGAAGAAAATTATGAGCCCAAAATTTAACAAGTAAAACATTCAAGTACTAACAATGGAATAATGATAGGCCCGTTCCCATGGGCTTTTCTCGTTCAGGACTTAAGCCTTTTAGGCCTCTGTCATCTTTCTTCTATCTCTCTACTCTCTCTCTATATATATAACAATGTAACATATATACACATATATATCTCCCTATCTGAAACACACCACCGTTTCTTCCCCAGCTCATCCCCAACCCTAATAAGCACACAACCGTCACCGACCTCCTCCTTATACACCTATACTTACATATCTCTGTATATAAATCTGAATTATGCGCTTTTCATACCTCTGTTCTTGATCCGTCGACCTTATTTTCCCCAAAATTTCCGATCAAATATTTCTTGTAACCGATTTCTATCTTCGTTTTGTTCCTCACTCCCCTATAGAAATCACCATTTGCTAAATTAAAATCTGAAAATTTTGCTTTAATTTGTTTCTGGGTCAGTCTTATCTATCTGAAAAATAAATTGAAATTTCTATCTAAGCTTAGAGTAATTTCGCCTGAATTGAACTTACCCTCTGTTTATCATTGCCAGTTAGTTTCAGATTTGAGCTTGGATTTTCTCGATCTTCATCAAAATCATTGAAATTCGTATTAAACCTTAAACTCTCTTTGTTTTTTGTGTATTTGATATGTAATTTTTGTTGTAAGTGTGTGCTTTTTGAAAGTTTGGTTTGATTTTTCTTTTTGTTTGGTTTAAAGCAGAGGTGGGTCTGAGATTATTAAGTTGAAAAGGAAGGTGAACATGGCTGGGGGTGGAAACAGGAAGGATGATTCTCTGGTTATTAACAGCACTAATGTGTTTGCGGCTCTTGGAACCTTGAGGAAGAAGAAGAAATCTGACAAAGAGCAAGGTTCTTCAAAGACTAGCAAGAGCTCTTCCAAGAAAAAGCAAGAGAAAAATGAGCCTGAGCCCCCGGTTTTCTGGGCCCCTGCTCCCCTCACTGCCAAATCTTGGGCTGATGTTGATGATGAGGATGATGATGACTACTATGCAACCACTGCTCCCCCTCAATCTGTTTGGGCTGGTGATCAGCCTGACAAACCCAAAGAGAGCTCCACCCCTTTAGAGGTTAAATTTGCATATCATTGCTTCATTTTTTCTGCAAGATATTTTGTGATCTTTAAATTTTTACATTGTGAATTGATGATTACTACCTAAATAAATATAATCATGCTGATGTGCTATTTGGGATTGTCATTATAATGTGTTGGTTATTTGTTTGTTTTTAAATTGGAGATAATAGCAGAATTTTAATGAGGAATGTGATGAAGCAAACCTGGCTGTGTCTGGAAACGTGCGACATTTTAAATAATAATTGGAGAATCGGTCTTTGACACCCATACATGTTTTCTAGTGGGTCAACCATAAATTCGGTATTCTCATAGGCAACTATATACGTGAATAACTACTTTGGAATTGATTTTTTATGACTAAAGGTCTTCGCGATTAATATTTGTTGTTTTACTCCACATGTCTTTGTATTGTTTCGCTAATATCTGTTATTATGTATTGCCTTTTGAAAGATACTTTTCCATAATTCGTCATGCTTGTCGGAATTCAACGGTTATTAATTTCTTTTTGGTTTTTACTGGAACCAGTAAACGACAAAGCGGATCTTAAATTGATGATGCCTGGTAGTAAATAAAGCTCATCAGTTTTTCCCTGTTAGCCACATATCTTATTAACAAAGAATATTATAGAATGAGAGTGAGAATATCTCTGTTGATAATATTGGCTTGAGTATGTTTATAGGATCTCTAGATACAGCAGAGGAATATCTATGTGGCACATCTTCAATATATGTGCCTCTTTGGCGGCACATTGTGGTTAGGTGGCAAATCGCCACTTTGGCTAGTAGAGCATTAGAAAAAAAGTAATTTCATTTATTATTCAGCCATAATCAAAATTTGAAGGCAATGATTCTAGCTGCTCCCAAAACTGCATGGCCGAAGTACATTGTTAAATTGTCGGACACATTCAAACACAATATTTTAGATAAATGTTCTTTTGGCCTCAATCACCTCTACGTTTCTCATCACCTGTCTGATATTGAGTTTGATATTTATATATTCTGAAACTTCATGCTGAGTGAATGTATATATAGGAGTGACTACGGTTTCTGCAGTAGAGATGGAAGGGCTGTACGGCAATCTAAGTTTGGCTTTCTATTATCCAAATAGTGATATTTGGAATAAGCAAGGTTATTCAAAATAGATTTCTCTCCATATTTTTGAGAATTTGCTACATTTGGACTTGGTTTTGTTGATCAGGTCAATTAAGATTTCTTATGATGTCTGCGCATTAAATTGTTATGTTATCATGTCCAAAAAGACTAAAATTAGAGTTTTATTATTCTTATTTCCCCTTACTGGAGATACAAAATTTGTGTTGAGTATTTAGCTTAGGCTGGCTGTTAATTCTCTTAATCGAAGTTGAGCACTCAAGTGAATAATCTGCGAGGAGTTTATGTGCATTATATGCATTATACCATGTTCACTAAGTTTGCATATCACAGAATTTACTTTATTTGGTAAACAGGCCTGCTTAATAATATTTACTCTATTGAGTAAGGGCTTAGAAGTGAACCGTTTGCAAGAAACTGACTAAAAAGTGGAAAGAAAGAAAAAACGAATGCGTTTGAAACTAAAGTGTTAGTCAAACATGTGATATGAACATATTAATAGATGAATGCTAACAATCTACTCCTATGGCAAGCATTTTGGAAGTGTTATATTTTTCGTTGGAACGGAACTATAGATACACCAACTGTTCTTAAATTTGTTTCATAAAGTGTTTGAATCTAAATAGATTCACTAGATCTGAATTTGCTAAATCAGTTAAGCATTTGTATGAATCTAAATACAAAATTTATTGTTTGTTCAATTTTATGCCTTAAATCTATTTTATTATTTTATCAAAGGAATAAATGTTTTGACCCGTTCAACTTCATTTAGTGGCTTACTAGATTCAGATAAAACTGAACATATTAAGAGCTAAGTGGTAGGCTAAACAAACAGTTGAATGATGTAACATTTGAACACACTCATATCCTAAGTCTGTTAAAAGGTATTAAAAGCTAAACAAACACAGCCAAACGTGGAAGAGCATTAGATAAGTTTAGGAAATTACTAAAAGGTCCTTATGTGGGGAAGTGATCACTCCGGCGTTCCTAATGTATTGTTCTATTTGTTTATTCTATACTCGCAGAGATCATGTTTTTGGCTACATATTTCCCTTTATTAAGCATTTCCTTTTTGCCATTTCAATCTAATCCGTAATTCTACTATTTTAATCTATTCTCATTTCAGGAGAGTGAAAGCGAAGAAGAAGGACTTGATGAAGTTGATGATGATAATGAGGAAGAGCATGATAACGAGCCTGAAGTGACAGCAGAAAAAGAACCTGTTGTTGAGAAGCCTGTGGAAACTACTAAAGACACTGACAGGCAACTTTCAAAAAAGGAACTGAAGAAAAAGGAGCTTGCAGAACTTGATGCTGTTCTTGCAGAATTGGGGTTGGCAAAGTCTGAGGCCACTGGCCAAGAAGATTCCCATGGTAAGTTGATTTATCCATCTATGCATCTGTCTGTCCGTCAATCTATCTACGTATATCTATATGCTTGTGCATGTATGTGTCTATTTAACTGTCACTTAGGACTTCACATCTTCAGGAAAATTGAAAAGGTTAAAGGTTTTGGTAACTTTCTAATCAATTCTTCTTTATGAACTGCTTCCTAGTTGACCTAGTAGTATTGTTCATATATGAAATATTATAATTGTAGTTTTGGGACTTCACTATAAAATTAGCCCTTGGTATGTATCATCAGTAGAATATTGGCACCGGAACTTCTATGTTTGTGCAAACTAAGTGAAATGGCTTCTAATTCTACCATCATCAATAAAAAATTCAAAAAGATGATTAAAAAAAGAAGAGGCAACAAGTGCAGTCTGCATTGATTTATGTCATTTTTCTGTGATTGTCTGAAAGGCTTGCTTTTGTGTACGGCACAAGCAAATTAATTATGTTAATGTACTATTTGTTTTGTAGTAAAACTTGTGAATACCAACTTTATATGTTAATAGCATAAACTCATAAAGTTGAAAGGTTTTAGCCATATCTGTATAAGTGTATATTGTATATTGTACTTGAGTATTTTTATATCTGTAATGTGGAAAATCACTAAATTAGTAGCTGTTGATTTCCATTATTTCCTCTTATGTATTTTATCTATTAACTTTGTGTTGTCACTTTATTTAAAGCACCTTCCTTTCTCTATCTAATTGTTTCATCCTTGCTTTTCATTAATTTTCTCATGTACTGCATTTTCTGTTCCTAATCACAGTATTAAATGCGTACAATCTGATTCTTCCTAGAGAATCACCGGTTTATATTATTGTAAAGGATGTCTGTTTGCGGATCTTTTGGAAAGGATAATTTGCAAAATTGTCTCAATATGTTAACCCACTTCTGCAAGGTGCAACTTGATGTTTCACTTTGCAATGTTCATCGGAATACCAATTTCGGAATTTGTTTTCTATTTGTATGAAGTATTAACAGGGGAAAGTTGGTCTATATAAGCTTGTGGCTCTATTGCTTGATGAAACCCTCAGTCCCCTTTTATTAACAAGGAGAGCTGGCTTTATTGCTTGCATGAAACCCTTAAATTGTTTATGTGGGTCGATCTCCCTTTAATTTTATGGGTTGAGACAACCTTTTTTCACAAACTTGAGAGATTATGGGAATATTAAGAATTGGAAGCACATTCAGAAAATGGCGTAAACGTAAGTCAAGAGTTGTGCATATCACCCCTTTGAAAGTGAGCTATGAGTGCTTTGCAAATCACCTTTTAAAAAATGACTTACAATGAAACACAACTTTTTCCCCCTCGTATCTGTTACTATTGCTTCATTTATCTGCTAATTCACTTTGCTTTACATGATATTTCTGTGTTTTCCTACTTCCACTTGATAGGCGTTGCACAATCAAAGAAAGCCGAGAATCCCAACGCAGATCTGGAGAAGGAGGAAAATAATGCACCTAATGAGAGCAAAACTGCAAAAAAGAAGAAGAAGAAGGACAAAGCTTCAAAAGAGTCCAAGGAACAACAGGATCAACCCAACGGCAAAGAGTCTGGAAATAGCAAAGATGAAACTGCTGGAACTGAGAAAACAGAGGAGCCATCTGGTGTTGATGTGAAAGAGAAAATCAAGAAAGTTGCATCTATGAAGAAGAAGAAGTCAAGCAAAGAGATGGATGCTGCAGCTAAAGCTGCTGCTAGCGAAGCTGCCGCAAGGAGTGCTAGGTTGGCTGCAGCAAAGAAAAAGGAGAAGAACCATTACAACCAGCAGCCTGTGCGGTAAAATCATTTTTGAGTTGAGCATGGTCCTGTACCCTCTTTGTTCATTTGTGAAATGAAACAATAAACATCAGAGTCTGGTTTGTGGGGATGACTTTTGACATAGAACCTTTTTATTTTACCCTAGGAAAAGAAATTATGGACTACAAAATAGGATTAACTTGATGTCTGCAGCATTTTATATCTTTTTTCTTGCTTGACGATTTCTTTTTGGTTTTGTTTATTAAATCATTTTTTCCCTTTTTTTAATTTTGTTTAGAAATTAAATTATGTGAGTAATGATATTTTGTGGCTCTGGCTATTGCTGGCTTTCTGGAAATGCATACTTGACAGTCACCCGGCACATGTAAATTCTGCATCTTGCATTGACTACTTTCAGGCCCATGTAGGGTGCTTGTTATTAGTCATGATGTTTTTTTTTTACCATTTATGCACATTTTTTAGTTCTGCATATTGCAATGTGAGTGCGCTGGTGATTTATCTAGTTGTTAGCATAGTATTTCATTCAGTGCATCAACGACTCAGCATAGGTGAATGGCTTGCATGTGAATAACATGTTTCTGACTTTGTGTAACAGAAATAAGTGCCAACAATTTGTTACCATGCTCAGCCTTGCTTTTTCTAGAAATGTGTATAATGGTGACTCTGTAAAAATTTGGTTGATACTTCATGATTATTAGCTTATGGCTTCACTTACAGAGGTATGTCCAGTTTAATAAAGTTATTTTTAGCTTATGAAATATAGTTAGTCATCTCAAATAAAATCTAGTCTTACCTTGGACCTCTGAAGGGATCTTTTAATAGCTTTCTTGTCATCGGCAGTAACAGAAATATTATTTTACAAACAAGATAAGTCCCCTAACCAGTAGGCTGTAGGTCCCCGTAGGATGGATACAACGAATCCCAAAAATAGATAAGTAAAATAATTAAAAATATAAATAACTTGCTAGTCATCTTTGTTTCCATGTTTGCTGCCCTTAAATCTTCAAAAAATTTACTTCCATGTTTTTTTCATCTCGTATTTTATGATTTTATGATCTACTAGTTTGTTTTGTCTGGTCAGTCAATCTTTTAGTCTTTTACGATCGTCTTCATGCAAATGTTGTCTCTAACCGTCTGTTCTTTTTTTTCACCCATTTTCTATATTTATCTCGTTATTACTTTTGAAAAATCTGCCGATCTGTCTTAATAATATCAAGAAAAACATCATGCCAAACAACTACATCAACTGCTTCATACCAAACTAGTACTGACAAGCCCAAACAAATATATCCCAATATGTTTGCGTGCCCGTTTTTAACAAAAATATTGATCTGATCTCCTACAAATGCTGGTACTGAGCATGACTACTACAAAACTCTACAATGGCTCCTTGGATTCAAGAGCTCCATGTTCCTCATCTCAACATTCCTATAACCATAGACCATATCTCGACCGTCCTCCCTGCAAACCCGACTCTTCCATCCCACCTTGAAAATCTCTATCTCTCAAACCTTGACGACGTTATAGGATCTCGAGTTTTCACCCCTACCATTTATTTTTTCCGATCAAACAGCCTGTTTTCGGAAGGAAAGCCCGTAGCTCAGACACTTAGAGAAGCTCTTGCTAGAGTTCTTGTTCCATATTACCCTTTCTCTGGGAGGCTCAAAGAGAGCAACAATGGGAAGCTAGAAGTCTTTTTCGGGCCAGAACAGGGTACCCTTATGGTTGAAGCTCATTGTGAATTGGCCTTGTCGAGTCTAGGAGACCTCTCTGTACCGAATCCCGCCTGGACGTCATTGATCTACAAATTCCCTTATGAAGAGCCCTACAAAGTCCTAGGCATGCCCCTGTTAATAGCACAAGTGACTAGATTTACCTGTGGTGGCTTCAGCCTTGGACTAAGAATTTGCCATTGCATATGTGATGGGCTTGGGGCCATGCAATTTGTTGGTGCATGGGCGGCCACAGCCAAGGCAGGAAGATTGATCACGAATCCTAAGCCGTGTTGGGACCGAGAAATATTTCGGGCCCGTGTCCCGCCCAAGGTAACATATCAACATACCGAGTTCATGAAAATTGAGGAAGGTTCAAGCCTAACAACGAGCCTGTGGCAAGTAAAACCTGTTCAGAAATGCTATCGGATTAGCCGAGAGTTTCAGGCTCACTTGAAAAACCTTGCGCAGCCAGATGACAATTTTGGATGCACTACTTTCGACGCCATGGCTGCTCATGTGTGGAGATCATGGGTCAAGGCCCTAGACGTAAGGCCACGAGATTATGAGCTTAGGCTTACATTTTCTGTAAATGCTCGTTCCAAGCTCAAAACTCATCCTCTCAAAACTGGATTTTATGGAAATGCGGTGTGCTTGGCATGTGCAACAAGCATGGTTTCGGAGCTTGTTGACGGGCCTCTCTCGTGCACGACACGATTGGTTCGTGAGGCCCGATTAAGCGTTTCGGAGGAGTATTTGAGGTCCACAATTGATTATGTTGAAGTGGATAGGCCCAACAGGCTAGAATTTGGAGGAAAATTGTATATAACCCAGTGGACTAGATTCTCCATATATGAAACCGCCGATTTTGGGTGGGGTAGGCCCATATATGCCGGCCCAATTGACCTGACTCCGACACCACAAGTTTGTGTACTCTTGCCTGAGGGAGAAACTAGTTCTAGTGGAGCTATGGTGGTCTGCATTTGTTTGCCCCAGTCTGCTACTGATAAGTTCTTGGAAAGTTTTCGGATATGATGAAGCAATATACGTAGTAATACACACACACACACATATATATATATATTCTATCTTCAACTCTACTGCTAAAAGCAAATGAAGTATTAAAAAATGCAAAATCTTAGAATTATTTATTACTCTATCCGTGGTTGAGAATGAGTATTATTTGAATCTTATGTATTTAATCTGTTTAATATTTATGCTCACGTAAAAAATTCCACAAAGTAGAAAGATTATTCAAAATTTTAGAAAATTTATCTCACATAAGTTGACAGTTCTGATTGTATCTACTAATATTCGCAATCTCATAACGGAATACTATTCTTTTTTGGGTTGGGTTTTAGGTGGGGAGCGAGGGATGGTTACGGGGGTGGGTGGGTTTGTTACCTTGTGAATTTCCAAATGTCAGGGTTAAGCGTAATACACGTGTGAATATGTATGTATGTGTGCGTGTATGTATTCGTGCGATATTTGGGCTCTTCTATTTTGTTAGTTTGATGCGGCGAATTTTGTGTTTTTAGACGACCGTAGTTTTATGTAATGTTCTAAAATGCCGTTAGGCGTAGGCAGACGGTCAAATGCATAAAATTATTTTAGATATTTAATTATGCGTTTAGACAGTTAAGCAGGTTTAGATAGATCAATTTAAATAAAATATTTTTAAAAATAATATTAGTATTATTTTTATAAATCATACATTTCATTGTTTGTTTGACCTTATAAGTAATTTGAATAAATCCAAATCTGTTTTCAATAGTTATTTTTAAAATACTATAGATATTTTTATATGTATATTATCCACTCACTTCTTAAATTTGCTTTTTCCCCCCTTAAAGTGTCATAAAATCCTTAAAAACCTTTAATGTTATCATTTGTTATGTAAATGTATTATTAAATTTATTAGTTTTGTAAAATACGAAATAATAATAATAATTTGTACTTGACAGCATAATATCCCATAGTAATCCGCATAATCGCCGTCTATAAGGGTTTAACATTAGGTCCTTATTTGACCGTCGAGATCCGTATAATGCCTTTTAAAACATTGATTTTATGTATGACATTTAAGTCATTTTTGATTTTTAGCTTAAATTAAGTTTTTGTAGATTTTAGATTCTAGTTATGTAAATTATATTACTAGAATGACAAAATTCAAAATTTCTAAAATTTAAACTGAAATAAACAGCTCTATTAATTGTTAGAACAATGTAAATTTTTTAACAATAAGTAGGTATTAAAAAATTTCCTTGCCTATCGTACAGCATCTATGTCGAGTATTCTTGTATGAATTTATTTTATTTTATGTAGTTTTAATTAATTTCTGTTTGAAAGTCTTGTGTTGCTTAATTATGTTTCAGATACATGTGTTGCTCAATTATGTCTCAGATACAATTGAAATAAGTTCAATGTAATATGTTTTTAAGTAATATTTTTTCCATTAAAAACGTAATGACAGAATTAGTAAATGTATAATTTTTTATTTTTATGCTTACAATCATATTTATAGAGTTATTAGTTATATATATACGAGCATGGTAGACCAATGCAAAGTTCAATTGTTTAACCATCAAAAGGAAGAGAAAACACGAATAATCACTTTTCACATATAAATCCTTCACTCAGGAAGGTCTATGCAAGCATTTTCACCTAACAATTGTTTCAACTTTGAACTTAGTCGAGTTCATAAAATTTAGTAAACGTTTTTATTAAATTGAAAGTTTTAATTATTCTAATCATCTAAATTTTTAAAAATACCGATAACATATTCTGATTTTGAATTAAGAGAGGCTCTAGTCACATAATTTATATAAAAAGAAAAAAGAAAGAGAATACTAATAATGCTTTTGAAACTGTTCGGAAATGTAAAGCAAATTATATATTGGATTACTCTATCTCATTAAAATTATTGATTTTTTTATGAAAATCCCAAATAAATTGATGCTCTATTTTCTACTCATATTAATATACTACGTCTCCCAAAATATTCTTAATTATATTCATTAAAAAGTGGTTAAAATATTTTAAGAATAATTAGATAAATTTGTCTTGTCATTAATTACAAACTCATCAACAGTAACTCTTTTAATAATTGTGTAAAATACAGTGGAGATATATAATCGTTTATTTGATCAAATTTGTTATTGAAAATCTCATTCTAGTTAGAAGCATTAAATTATATTCTGTTATTATATTCATAAAATTTATTATAAAATGATAAAAATAATTAAGTAATTAAATACTTATTATTTTTAAATTAATTATAAGCAAGTTTTAATCGCTTAAAATGTTGCTTATAAGCGATATCAAATCCCTTCAAAGTTAGAGTGTTGTCAATAAACAGGTACTTTCATCATCAATTTATTTAAATTCGTCTTACTTATTTGCAAAACACAAGAACTTATAAATACGTTAATTTATGCTGTGTAAATTTTACAATCAACTTTTTTTTTTTTTTTTAATGTTGTTGAGAACAAACTTACAAATATAAGCTCACATAAAATATAACTACCTACCAATTTCTTTCTCTTTTATCATGAGTTTATAAACACATATTTTAAATAAAAATTTATTAAGCGAATCATAGGTTTTATACATACAACAAAGTACAAACATTATTATAATTTGATATTTTCTAATGTATTTTATATATAAATTTTTTCATATATTTGTTTAGAAATTAGATATATTTTAATTAAATAAATTGGGTTAGATATGACAAAATATGTGTGTACGTGCGAGATAGACGCATAGAGTAGTAATTATCTATATTATCTGTTTATTACATCACATAACCGTATTAAAAGTTAAAATCAATGCAATAATTACAAGGGGGAAAAAAAAGGTAAAGGAAGAATACGGAAAATCTAAATAAATAGAATTTAAAGAAATATTGGCAATTGCAGAAATAGGTGTAAAACCCCCATTCTCTTCGCTGGCTTCGACCCTCCTCTCTATGCATAATAATAAGAATAATTGTATGTATATTATATGTCGATCGAACAACATTCGAACTTCTCCATCTTCTTCTTCGTATTCGATTTAGAAGCAAATTTTCGGTTCAACGTCGTCATCAAGCTCGTTGTATACTAAATTCATAAGCGGACGATCTCCGATTCGACTTGATTGATCCGTCGCTGCTCATTGGGTATATTCTACTTTCGTCTTAGTTGATTCCACTTCTTCACTACAATTCATCTTCAATTCAGAAAATTAAGATCGGGCATAGGGTTTTAAAGCGCAGTTGTTGATTGAAGACTCGAAAACCGTTTAGGTAGTGGCGCTAGCAGCTCATTGTAAGAGTATTCGGATTGTTTTTTGGACTCGTTTAGCTCAATTTGTGATCATTTTATACATGTATTTGCGAAAGTTTGAATCTTTTTTGATCGCGAGGGCTTGATTTTGATCACTCATCGCGAACAATCGGAAGCGCTGGGTGCGAATCAGTCTCGGCAGAGACCGTCGGCAGCGCCGGCTGGGTCCGGATTATGGCGCTTTCTTAACCCAAATCCACCTAAACCCTACACTCTTCAATACCTCCCTCAAATGGACTTCGTTAGTCGCCACACCTCGAATGAGCGACCTCCATCAGCATCTGATAATTCTGCTTCTTCCTCCTCCTCCACTTCTGCTCCTTCCAATAATGCCCTCCTTGAAGAGCCTGAATACTACGCCCGATACATGGTGGTAAAGCACTCCTGGCGAGGGCGGTACAAGAGAATTCTGTGTATATCCAGTTCTAAAATTATTACTTTGGATCCATCCACATTAGCTGTCACAAATCAATACGATGTAGACAGTGATTACGAAGGGGCAGCGCCGATAATTGGTAGAGACGATAATTCTTTTGAGTTCACCATTAATGTTCGGACTGATGGGCGTGGGAAGTTTAAGGGGGTTAAATTTTCTTCCAAGTACAGGGCTAGTATAATGACTGAGTTGCACAGAATAAGGTGGAGTAGAATTGGGAGTATAGCAGAATTTCCAGTACTTCATCTTCGAAGGAGAAACGGAGAGTGGGTTCCTTTGGTAAGTTACTCTACATTGTTTCGCAGATATGTAGAGTTGATAGTGGGATGTGGTTATTTTCATGAGTGTGTTGGTTTTGATTATATTTTTAACTTGAATTATGATTGACAATGTGTTTTTTGGCAATACTTATTACACCGAACCATTTGTACATTAAAAGGTATTATTTCAAAATGTTAATACCATCTCTAGGTTTTTGTATTTGACATATGGTAGTTATTATGGCAAAAACTGATCAGGTATCCCACAGTTAATAGAAGGTAGTATTTATGGTAAAAATTGATTCTGACTTGGCGTTCGTCTTGCTTAGAAAATATAAACACCGTACACATCCTTCACTGGGAGAGCATAACTTGTTCTAGTAACATGTAGAACTAATTCTCGGTATTGGTCATTATTACTCGCAAGAATTTGCTATTTTTGAGTTTGGTTTGAGTGGTTCCTTAAGAATGTTTTTAACCAATATATCTTCTTAGATCCTATATTTAGAGTTATTTGAACGTCAAGAAGTGAAGGACTTCTAGAAAACTAGTTTGATCTCATGTATTTGGGTTTTGGCAATTATCATTTTAACAGATATAATTCCATTGAATTGGTAGTGTGGGCCTGATAACTGATTTATTCATCAAAGTTTTAAAGTTGTTTTGCTTAATGACGGTTTTTTTTCCTATTACAGAAAATGAAAGTTACCTATGTTGGTGTTGAACTTCTTGACTTGAGGTCTGGTGATCTTCGTTGGTGCTTGGACTTCAGAGACATGAATTCCCCTGCCATTTTTCTTCTTTCTGATGGTTACGGGAAGAAGAATGTGGAACATGGAGGTATTGTTCTGTGTCCTTTATACGGGAGAAAATCAAAGGCTTTCCAAGCTGCGTCTGGGACATCAAATGCTGCTATTATAGCAACCTTGGTAGGATGAACAAGTTATTTTTTTAGTGTAATCTGCATCTTTTGTTATTAATAGATGCTTCTATTTTGAGATGTTGTTGTCTTAGTCCTTTTGCACTTTATACTATATGTTGCATGATGCTGATACGAGTAAACGCTGTTATCCAGACTAAAACCGCAAAGTCCACTGTTGGGGTGTCAATATCTGTGGATAGTTCTCAGTCACTCACAGTTGCGGATTATATAAAGCAACGAGGTAGGTCTTACTCTTCTTCATTTCGTCTTTTTGCTAATTAGGAATCTGCCTCACCACTTGTTTACTTGTAAGTTGTAGTTGGTATCCCGCTAAATTCTTTTTATATGACTGAATGTTTTTTAATCTTTTCTGACATGCGAAAATGCAGCGAAGGAGGCTGTTGGGGCAGCAGAAACTCCTTATGGGGGTTGGTCTGTGACAAGGTTGCGTTCTGCCGCCCATGGTACACTAAATACTCCAGGGTTGAGTTTGGTAGTCGGACCAAAAGGAGGTCTTGGGGAACAGGGTGATGCTGTATCTCGTCAACTTATTCTTACTAAGGCTTCAGTTGTTGAAAGGCGCCCAGAGAATTATGAAGTAAGCTGACAGTGAGATGCCATTGATTTTCACTTTAGTTTTTTTGAAATCGAGTTAAGTTATTTCCTTATGCATCTGGTAGCTGTAGCCATGGAAGCTCGGAGTGATGAAAATTGAACTTAAAAAATTGAAATATGATTAAGGAAATTGTTTATCAAAATTGTCATACGAGTACCATAATCACAAATATTTACACTTCGGTAAACTTGAGAAAAGTTTTATCATTAATGTTGAAGGAAAGGAACTCTTGTATATGAATTTTGGATATAGCTAGGTGGCCCTAGGCAGTGGAGGAACACCTAAACACATAGGAAGTGTAGGTGGTATTATTCTTCTATATTTCTATTTTACGTATTGGGATATACTATATCAAGATAGTACTATCGGTAAAGATTCTTAATTTACTTATCAAATTGCCAAATAGGGCTAAATATTGTAGATTTTTGAAATCTAATACATATATGAAGGAATAGATTTGTTTTTTTTAGGCAGGAGTCTAGGAACCTAAGCAAAATAAGGTGGTACACAACTACTGTGCATCAACTAGGTGAAGCATAAGCGGTGCATGTTTCAGAAAATGACTTTTCTAAGGAGAGTATAAGAGAGTTTGGGGGTAGCGGTTAGTTGCAAGATTGAGGTGATTGATGATTACTACTTCTGTGCTTTTGGACCAAGGAGGAGTTCCCAAGACCTTAAGCAGAAGTGATGCAGATGCCTGAATTGTGATAAAATTATCCACCTCAAGTCAGCGGCGGAACCCCATATGTTCAAGTGGTGTCCCTTGACACCATGAATTTTGACAAATTACGATCTTGTTTTACCTTTTGTTATAAATATAGTTTTACGTGACTAAGACTATCCAAGTTATTCAATACATAT
The DNA here is from genome assembly GCA_014636745.2 of Centella asiatica. Classification (NCBI taxonomy): domain Eukaryota; kingdom Viridiplantae; phylum Streptophyta; class Magnoliopsida; order Apiales; family Apiaceae; genus Centella; species Centella asiatica. The sequence continues at coordinate 54,971,741 of CM025780.1, forward strand.
TTTTATATGAATCATTTCCTTTATAAATGTAAAAATCTACTTCATTATTTATCTTGTCTTTCATATCAAAAGTAAAAAATCACTTCATTTTATGTCTAGTTCATTTAAAAAGTTCTAATATTCAAATTTGATACTTAATTCTAGCTAGTCTGAAGGATTCTTGGTATTAATAGATTAAACTACTCATAAATAAATATTAAGCACAATTTTTGTATTTAACTTTTCTTAAGAATTCATATTATAATTAAAAAAATTAGGCCATGAGATGCAAAAACATAATTAAATATCAATTTTTTTTAAATAAATTTTTTTTATATAACTGTGTAATCTGCTACAATCAAAAATCCTGACACCACTATTCAGAAATCCTACCTCCGCCACTTCCTCAAGTTGTATAGTTCACCATCAACTCCTTGTAGTATTTTTTGAATAATGGATAAATTCAATATATCAGTTTTATCTTGATCTCTCCATGTTGAACCAACTCCATCTCGTATTTTGTTCGCATGTATCCTGCTGTCGTGTTTATTCTGATTGGACCTATGTTTGTTTATCTACAATCATATAACTCGTGCAGTGGTGCTATATCCAATATTATAATGTGAACTGGAACATGTATTACTTAGGAAACTGTGTAAATAAACAAGCACATAATCTCTTTAGTCATACCCTCTCATCTGAATCTCATCAAAAGTTTTAGAATTCCCACGATTGTAGGAACTTGTGAAATCTATTTCTTATCAAACTTGTGAAGTCGGTTGTCTATAATGTCCTTGAGTTTAGAAGTAACGGTGAGGGAAAAATAGATAAAGTTGTGTTTGAATGTAAAATTTTGACTTCTGTTTGATTGGCTGGGACAATACTTTAGTAGCAAGAGACTGTTGGCGATGGAGAAATGTTGAGGGAATTGTGTCATTCAACCTTGCTTTCTTTGCCAAAATTAGAATTGTTGCAAATAAACTGGAACTTCCAGAAAAAAGTGTTTCAAACTTTCAACGGCTATGGGACTGAGGAAGTACATTTATTGCAGGGATACTTTCACCAGTTTTGGTTCATTATATGCCTTTAATTATTTTTCCTTAAATAATTAGCTTGTGTTTCTGTTTATTGAAATACGAAGGGGAATTTATAATTTTTTTTTTGAAATGGATCTTATTCAAATGACTGGATACTGTCATTGCATTTGTTGGGTCTTGGTTCAGATTGAAGCAGTATCTACATCAGGTTGACTTGTGCATAATATTTCATTTTCTTTAAACTACCTTAGACAGAAGCCCAGTGCAGTAATAATGAGTGTTTTACTTGCGCTGAATATAAATTTTTTGAGGGGCAAGACCGCACCCGTTCTTGTGAAATCTATTTCTTACCAAACTTGACCCATGTGTAGTGGGATATTTGGAATGTTTTGCTTGATGACATGTTGATGGTGCCATTTGTGTTTTCTCAATCTTAATCTATTGTTACAACTTTGTTTGCTGTGAGCAGGCTGTTATTGTTCGCCCTTTGTCTGCTGTAAGCTCGCTTGTTCGATTTGCAGAAGAACCCCAAATGTTTGCAATTGAATTCAATGATGGTTGTCCAGTTCATGTCAGTGTTCTGTCACTTGTTTGAGTTCACTACGTTTTAAGTTGAATGTTTATATATCACGCTAATGTTTGTGTTTCTGTGTTTTCTGTTTCAGGTTTATGCTAGCACGTCTCGTGATAGCTTGCTTGCTGCATTGCGCGATGTTTTACAAACAGAGGTAGGTAGAACCTTTATGGGATATTGTTTAGGTTTTTTGACTCTTTGGATCATAAGATTTAAATGTGCTTTGTGTCTATATTTGGGCATTCATTATTGAATACATCACATATATTCATTAAGTTTGTATATTAGAAGTTCTTATAATTTTCATACTTCTAGAAGTACCTGCCAATGTCTACTCTGGTTTATATCTTGATTTACCTTTTTCAGGGGCAGTGTCCAGTACCTGTACAACCAAGACTAACAATGCCAGGTCATCGAATTGATCCGCCTTGTGGAAGAGTTTATTTGCTTTCTCCGGTTGCACAACAGCACATTAGCACTGACATGGAAAGTGCTCCAATGCATTTGAAACATTTGGCAGCAGCAGCCAAAGATGCTGTGGCTGAGGGAGGCTCCATTCCTGGATCAAGAGCTAAACTATGGCGAAGAATAAGAGAATTTAATGCCTGTGTTTCATATAGTGGAGTGCCTGCTAATGTTGAAGTACCTGAAGTTACTTTGATGGCCTTAATTACAATGCTCCCAGCTGCTCCCAACCTTCCACCCGAGTCCCCGCCCTTGCCAGCTCCTTCTCCTAAAGCAGCTGCAACAGTGACAGGCTTCGTTGCATGTTTACACAGATTATTGACATCAAGAGCTGCTGCTTCACATGTTATGTCTTTCCCTGCAGCTGTTGGAAGAATAATGGGTTTGCTTAGAAATGGTTCGGAGGCTGTAACAGCTGAAGCTGCAGAGCTTATTGCTGTACTTATTGGTGGAGGTCCTGGCGATACAAATATGTTAATGGATACAAAGGGCGAGCAGCATGCAACAATTATGCACACCAAGTCTGTGTTGTTTGCTCATCAGAGTTATCTTACTATCATTGTCAATAGATTGAAACCTATGTCCGTTTCACCATTGTTATCTATGTCTATTGTGGAGGTTCTTGAGGCAATGATATGTGAACCACATGGCGAAACTACCCAATACACAGTGTTTGTGGAATTGTTAAGGCAAGTTGCCGGATTAAAGCGTCGGTTGTTTGCATTGTTTGGACACCCTGCTGAAAGTGTGAGGGAGACGGTGGCTGTGATTATGCGTACAATTGCTGAAGAAGATGCCATTGCAGCTGCATCTATGCGTGATGCTGCTTTACGTGATGGTGCTCTATTGAGGCATTTATTGCATGCATTTTTTCTTCATCCTGGAGAGCGACGTGAAGTTAGCCGGCAGCTTGTGGCGCTTTGGGCAGATTCTTATCAACCTGCACTTGATTTACTTGCCAGAGTTCTGCCTCCTGGACTTGTTGCTTATTTGCACACCCGTCCTGTAGAAGTTCTGTCTGAAGATGTGTTGAATCACGATGGATCTTCTTTGAGTAGGAGACGGAGACGATTACTTGAGCAGAGAAGGAACCATGCAGGAAAGGTTTTGTCATCCCAGGGACTGTCCTTGCCTTCTAATAGTAATATCGAAGCTAGTGATACAACACAACAGACAAGTCCTGGTGCTCTCAGAGGGTCTGAAAATTATCAAGCATCTGTGTTTGATCCAAGTTTCGGACAGCGACCACCACTAATTCAGACTTCGACAGTTTACAGAGGTGATACCTTGCCTAGTGAATCGTCTCCTTCAAGGATACTGCAAACTGATGTTTCATCATCATTTGCATCTCCCACAGTGGCATCAAGCAATACATATCAGTCTGCAGAACAAAATGGTCCAAACTTGGTTGATTCAGACACCAATGTGGTCGGTTTCAATACCACAGATTCCCCTGCTCCTGCCCAGGTAGTGGTTGAGAATACACCTGTTGGATCTGGAAGGTTACTATTGAACTGGCCTGAATTCTGGAGAGCCTTTAGCCTCGATCATAATCGTGCTGACTTGATCTGGAATGAGCGTACCAGGCAGGAGTTAAGAGAGGCTTTGCAGGCGGAAGTTCATAAATTAGATGTTGAGAAGGAGCGAACAGAAGATATTGTTCCTGGAGGTGCTTCTATAGAGATCACAGACACGGAAGACAGTGTTACTCAAATATCTTGGAACTACACTGAGTTTTATGTTAGCTATTCAAGCTTATCCAAAGAAGTTTGTGTAGGTCAATATTATCTGCGGCTGCTGCTTGAAACTGGCAGCAATGGAAGGGCACAGGATTTTCCACTGCGTGATCCAGTTGCTTTTTTCAGAGCACTCTATCATCGGTTCTTATGTGATGCAGACACTGGGCTTACTGTGGATGGTGCTGTTCCTGATGAAATGGGGGCGTCTGATGATTGGTGTGATATGGGACGATTAGATGGTTTTGGTGGAGGTGGAGGCTCTTCAGTAAGAGAACTTTGTGCAAGGGCCATGACAATTGTATATGAGCAGCATAATATAACCATAGGTCCTTTTGAAGGTACTGCACATATTACAGTTCTGTTGGATAGGACTGATGACAGAGCTTTGAGGAACCGTCTTCTTCTCCTTCTTAAGGTACCATATATTAAGTTTTATTTCTCCTGTGGCTCCCTTTGTCTAAATGGGATGCATTAGTATCGGTTAGGCAGCAAGTCATTTACTTTTAACTTATGTGGAATTTGCATTAGATATTTAAGTGGCTATCATGAGCCTTATGCCAGAGATTGCATTCAGGCTGTGAAAATATGTCCAATCTTACAAGAAAAGACAGGGTCATATAGGACTTGCTGTCTCTTCATCTTTTTTTGAAAAATTGATCATCTAATAGTAATTATTTTTTCATGAACAAGTAACAGATAGACATCAAGCAATTTTTCATAAAAACTGTCTAATATTATTTGTCCCAAAATTAATAGTGAAGTACACATTATTTTACCCCAAAAGAATGAATGAAGTACGACATCACTCATATAAAAGGACCACAAGATAATAATGCCAAATGCAGTTTACTTTTCAAGATAGTGCGGTATCCAGTTCAAATGGTATACAATGAAATCCATTCTTTGAAAACTGCTTATCTTAAAAAATGTGCAAAATGTTGGAGGGAGTAGTAAATTAAACAAATGTTAGTATTGTCCGTGGATATTATAGATTCAGAAAGATAATTGATAAGGATGAAAGCAAGTAGAGGATAAAAAATGGGAATTGCTCTCATTGTTATTTTAACTATGCTCTTTGGTCGAGACCTAGATGGTATTTTGCATATATAGTTCTTTGCCATCTATGGTTATCTTCAGGATAATGGATGAATTTGTCGTACTTCTTCTTATGTATTTTAGGGATCCTGCATATAAGAAATTTGGTTATATATGTACTTTTAAATGTTCAATTAGTATAGCAGCACTTGTTTGGCAGCTATAATTTGATTATACTGTACTTCAAGAATCTCAAGTTCAGTGTCTGTTGATTTACGTTTGTAGTGAGTGTAACTTGAAAGGGGTATTGTGGATTGCAGTGCATCTCCTTTCCCCATTCACGTTCTTATGGAAAAATGTTCAGGTTCGATTGGGTAAAAGACTATGCATGAACATGTATCGTACTGTCCTTTGCGATATTGTATTTGGCATTACAAGTATATTTCCACACGTTTAATGTGGGCTCAACTCCTATTTCCCTCTCTTAATTGTAGAAAATGTTCTTAATAATACCAGGAAAAAAATGTGTAATTTAGGTTTTGTGAGATTATGAGGGTAATTTATTGATTCTATCCTGTTTATGTTTCTTGAGCGTTAGATTCTGCCGAAAACATTCACAAACCTTTCTAGGAACATTGCAATTTGCAAGGGATTACTGTGCTTTGCTGATATTGGTTACCTTCTGCTTCTGTAGGTTTTAATGAAGGTTTTGTCAAATGTTGAGGCTTGTGTTCGGGTTGGAGGTTGTGTACTGGCTGTTGATTTGTTGACAGTGGTTCATGAAGCTTCAGAAAGAACTGCTATTCCATTGCAATCGAATCTGATAGCAGCTTCTGCTTTCATGGAACCACTGAAGGAATGGATGTTCTTGGACAAGAATGGTGCACAAGTTGGACCTGTAGAAAAGGATGCTATTAGAAGGTTTTGGTCAAAACAAGAAATAGATTGGACTACTAGGTGCTGGGCTTCCGGAATGCCAGAGCGGAAAAGATTGCGAGACATTCGTGAACTTCGTTGGGCGCTTGCTATTCGGGTCCCTGTTCTCACTCCAATTCAGGTGCTGGCGATATAATTGATTATGATTATGAAGTCAATATATTGCAATTACATTGTGTTATAAGATGCATATTTAGTTGGTGTGTGTGTGGAGCCAAATGCATCCCTTTGCCAAACATAGCTAAGGCTACTAACAAAACAACATTTTTTTCCCTGTATTGTTCTGTTTTTTTATTTTATATTTTAATGATATGAAATATAAACCCTAGTAAGAGAGCAACTGAACTCTATATTACTTTGTTTTAGTTAGTAGTTTTAGCTAAGCTTGGGTAAGGCTGCCTTTACTTTTTCCCTTTCACGTATATATGTATTAATATAATTATATGCATACATGCTGACATACATACATATTGGGAATAATAGAAGTGAGGTATAGCTCATCATCATTAAGACTTCACCCACAAATCCTATATATATATGTATATATACGTATCAAAATTTTATGAGAAAAATTCAACCGTTTGAATTAAAAAAGCATAAAAAGATAACAAAAATAAGAATATGCAAACTTTTGACAAATTTCAAACTCATTTACATATTGTTATAGTCATGCAAAATCCATGATTTTTCCTTTTGAAAAATATGAATTTTATCACCAAAAATATGATCTTTCAATCCATGCAGTTGATTTTTTTGGTGGATATAGTTTGTGGCTGAGCTACAGCTCGTTTCCTTTAATCCACACACAATTTTGCATGTTCCCAGACACACATATCTATTGCAATTGTTGTTAAATATGTTCTAGTGATGGCTTTTCACTCAGGTAGGGGAAGCAGCATTGTCCATTTTACACAGCATGGTATCTGCACATTCAGACATAGATGATGCTGGAGAAATAGTTACTCCAACGCCAAGAGTCAAACGAATCTTGTCAAGTTCGCGTTGCATCCCTCATATTGCACAGGTGATACTTGGAACCTATTGGTTACGTAATGGCCATTTATTCTAGATCTAGCTTCAATATTTACGGTGCGAGAAAAATAAGTTGACAAGATACAGCAGTAACTAGTAAGAGCCTTAATGTTTGTTACATTAGTTCTTATTGAATTTGCTGATAAATCTTTTGAATAATAACATAATATTATATGTTTTACATTGTTATTACTCGACCTATTGAATGGACATGCCTTTTTTTATATTTTTTCTTCTTGAATCTCTAATCAAAGCATTGGCAAAACATAAAGTATGCATCCATTTGTATTTTAGCATGCAGGCGTTTGATTTTGTTTAAAGTATGGACTTTACCTTGGATAGGTTATTGGAAGTGATTGCATGTTTATGTACTTATTTTTGAATGTTAAAACAATATTTGTGTAGGCTATGCTTTCTGGGGAACCAACTATAGTAGAGGCTGCAGCTGCTTTGCTGAAGGCTGTTGTTACTAGAAATCCCAAAGCAATGATCAGATTATATAGTACAGGGGCATTTTATTTTGCTCTTGCATACCCTGGATCTAATCTGGTTTCAATAGCACAACTCTTTGCAGTGACACATGTTCATCAAGCTTTTCATGGTGGTGAAGAAGCTGCAGTTTCTTCTTCATTGCCTTTGGCAAAGCGAAGTGTGTTGGGTGGGCTTCTACCAGAATCTCTGCTGTATGTATTGGACCGTAGTGGTCCAGCTGCTTTCGCAGCAGCCATGGTTTCTGATTCTGACACTCCTGAAATAATTTGGACACATAAAATGCGAGCAGAGAATCTGATCCGTCAGGTAGTTCACATCTTATTCTAGACCCCCTGAAGTTGTACATTAGCATAGATCACCAAGAACTACTGTTATATTATTACTTAGCAAATCTAGGCACTTCCTTTCTCAGGTTTTGCAGCATCTTGGTGATTATCCTCAGAAACTATCCCAGCATTGTCATTCTTTATATGATTATGCTCCTATGCCGCCGGTAACATATCCTGAATTAAGAGATGAAATGTGGTGTCACCGGTACTACCTGCGTAACTTATGTGATGAGATTCGGTTTCCCAACTGGCCTATTGTTGAACATGTCGAATTCTTACAGTCACTGCTTGTAATGTGGCGTGAAGAGTTGACAAGGAGACCTATGGACCTTTCTGAAGAGGAAGCTTGCAAAATATTAGAGATCACATTGGATGATGTTTCCAGAGATGATGCCAAAAGAAAGTCTTCCCTAGAGGTGGCTGAGGAGATTCCTAGTATATCAAAGCAGATTGAGAACATTGATGAAGAAAAGCTCAAAAGGCAGTACAGGAAACTTGCAATGAAATATCATCCAGACAAAAATCCTGAAGGGAGGGAAAAGTTTCTTGCTGTGCAGAAAGCTTATGAGCGCCTTCAGGTATTTACTTTACATCTGGATAATACTTAAATGAAGAACTATTTTGAGGTGAAAACCTGTGAAAATTGATGAACCAAAGTATCTGTTATGTCCTTCGATCACCCTCAAATTGATTGCTTGATTACCCTTTATTACGAAGTTGATTCTGAATTTCTGTTGGCTGCATCTGAAGGAATAATAATCAATTCATCTGTCTATATTCACACAGACACACACACACATATATAAATAAATATATGCGAAAAATCTAACTTTATAAATTTAAAAAGCATGCAAAAGCAATACAAAATGTGAATTTTTTCGAGCTCCTTTAGGTAGTTTTTATAATCATGTAACAATCAATGTATTTTAGCCCTTCAGAAAATATTAATTTACATTGTTATAAAAATTATGCTATACACCACCAAAAACAAAGGTGAGAAAATTCACATAACCCTTCATTAATTTTTTTATGTTCCTTCACGTATGGTTGGATTTTTCAAAAAGATTGTAGATTTAGAGATATAGAACTAGTGGGTGCAATTAGCCAAGATTTTGATCGGATACGAAATCACTGGTGCTTGGTCTTGTGGTATTTTTATGGGGATTCTTTCTATCGCTGTAGGATCCCTATTCAAGATCACTGCATTTCCTTTTTGGGCGGCTGTAGGACAGTAACCAACAACTACTACTACATGTAATACAACACCAAAGCCACACTCCATAAGATTCGAGTAGACCGATGATAAATAAGAGGAGTCTGGCAGCTGTTGGGTCCCCCATCTCTCCTACACTTTCCCCGGTCTTCGGCCCGAGCTGTGTGAGGCAGAAACTCGTCCCATGTACGGTTTGGAGGCCGATCCCCACCACAGCAGTAAGGGTGCAGCTTAGGTCTTGGTTTTTTGGGGGTGATAGTGGAAAAGTTGACAGCTGGGTGATGAAAAATTTGATAAACAATAGCACGAACTTTTGTTTTTTTACCTTCTTTCATGCGAAAGTTGACCAATACAAAAATGAACTATAACTCATGTCCCTTAATCCCGTGTGTGTGTGTGAGTTTTGTGTTTGAACTACTGAACTCTGATGGATGTTAACTTGGTTTAGTAGAAATCTGAGTACTATTTTATAATTTACAGGCTACCATGCAAGGGTTGCAAGGTCCCCAACCATGGAGATTGTTGCTTTTATTGAAGGGACAGTGCATCTTATATAGACGATATGGGGATGTACTGGAGCCTTTCAAATATGCTGGATATCCAATGCTGTTAAATGCAGTCACAGTGGACAGGGAAGATGCTAATTTTCTTTCATCTGATCGAGCACCTTTACTCATGGCTGCCTCGGAGCTCATTTGGCTGACGTAACTTGCATTTGGATGCATCAAATCCTTCCTCTTCTCTGTTCTCTAGTATTAAAGTCTTCCATATAGCATGTTTTTCATTATTTACTTATTTTTCAGGTGTGCATCTTCTTCACTGAATGGGGAAGAGCTTGTGAGGGATGGTGGTATACAACTTCTTGGAACTCTTCTTTCTCGCTGCATGTGTGTGGTGCAACCAAGTACTCCTGCAACTGAACCATCCACTGTCATTGTTACGAATGTGATGCGAACCTTTTCCGGTCTGAGTCAGTTTGAAAGTGCCAGAGTTGAGATACTTGAGTTTTCTGGACTGGTTAGTGACATTGTTCATTGCACTGAACTTGAGCTTGCACCAGCTGCTGTTGATGCTGCTCTTCAGACTATTGCTCATCTTTCCGTATCCTCCGCCTTGCAAGATGCCTTGCTGAAAGCTGGTGTCTTATGGTTAGTGACATGAATTTCCTAAGTACATGTTTTGCTGTATGCATTCTGCAGACCTTTTTTTTTGTCACTCAAGTGAGCCTCTGTTTTAAAAACAAGTTTCAAGGTCCAACTGTTCTCTGATCGATATGAACAGTTCCTTTCATTTAAATTACGAGGATGCCATCTCCCAAAGATAATATGCACGGTATACAAAGTACTTAAACTTGTAGATGTGGCATACGAGGCTTGAGTGGTTAGAATTTTAGGCCTTGCATTTATGGGTCACTTCTCTTTCACCATCACATAATATTTATTAGCCATCCAAGACTATATGTTTCTCTAGTTCTGCCTTTTTGAAACTTGTAGGTCCTGTGGTGTTGATTGTTGTTGTTGTTACTAGGTATCTATTGCCATTGTTGCTTCAGTATGACTCTACAGCTGAGGAATCTGATGTGAGGGAGGCACATAATGTTGGTGCTAGTGTGCAAACTGCTAAAAACATGCATGCAATAAGGGCATCTCAGGCTTTTTCTAGGCTTAGTGGTTTGTCTGCTGATGAAAATCCAACACCCTATAATCAGGCTGCTGCTGATGCCCTCAGAGCTTTGCTAACGCCTAAACTTGCGAGCATGCTGAAAGATCAATCACCGAAAGACCTTTTGTTGAAAATGAATTCTAATTTGGAGTCACCAGAGGTAAAGTTTGTCTCCTGCCTGCTTTTTATCTTCTGTTGGATGTGTCCTATGCTTATTCACATCACATTTTTCTTCTTGTTCTTTTTTAAACGAAAACTTCATGGTAGAGGAACTTTACCTAAGAAGCAAGGATTTGGGTTCGTCATACGGGGATCCGATAGTTCGAAAAATCTTACCAAATTGTGATTCGGGGATTTGGAAGCACTTGTATAAATTTTTACATACTGAAATGTAAATTTAGTCAAGAAAAACAGAACTATTATCAAATTTTCACTGATTTTCTAGGTAGTCTTCTATTATCATTTAATTTACTAGTAGAGCGTATAGAATCAGTTATATTTGTGTTACTTCATCATTTGAAATAAAAGAATAAACCACCGAAGAATCTTCTAGAAGAATCGTGTCAAATGTAGAAGAATCCAAGATCTAAGAATGGGATTCGGGGATTCACTAAGCTATAGAAGAATCCCTGCTTTCTAGAACTTTACTAAGCACTTAGTGTAGTTCTAAACCTTAAGCATTGAATGCTAAATTTAAAATTTTAATGGTTCTTTATGTATTAAGATATTGAATCTGAATGCTGAATTGTTTTGAGTTGTTTGATAAAAGGTTTTTAATGAGTTATTTTTTCCCACCGAGCTACATATTAGATCGAAAAATCAAACAGAAAATCTCAAAAAAACATTATGAGAATTATAATTTCACCCCTTTATTAAGTGACAATAAGAGGTGAAAAATGCACAAGATAGAAGTTTTGACAGATACGAGTTCCAGCCAATTAAGTGCTTCAGAAAGCACGAATTTGTGATTCTTTAGGATGCTTATGCATCTGTTAACAATTTTGTTTGGCTCAAACATTGAATTTATATAAATATCTCTCTCTCTCTCTCTCTCTCTGTATATATATATATATATACATACACATAGCACTATTGGATGGTTTATCATGTGTAGAAATGCATGGTGTAGCTTTGCTCCACAAATCACTTTAATCAATTATAAAAGCACAATATGAAGTTTGCTTAGTGGCATGTACAGAGAGATATGTCATACCATAAAATGGGATAGGGTTTGTCTACTAAAAGTCACTGGGGAAAAATTTATTGAGCAGCTGCCAAGAGTGTGAGATGAAGTTTACTCTTGTTTAGCTGTGCATGATTTTTGTCATAAGCTTTTCATCTTCTATTCTATACTCAAAAAGTACTATTCTGCAGGATTACAGAATATTCTTGAATGGAATAATAGCACTCTGACTGGTCTTCCTAATTATTTTTATTATTGTAGTAACTAGCTGATGTTTGACAATTTAGTTTGATATTTTATATGTGGTCACTTGGTGAAACGGGTAGTAGATATCATCTGAGAAACTGGACTCAGTTTTCTCTCCTCTACAGTTAGGGGCTAGCAACAGTGACATTAAGTCAAATGTAGGATTATAGATCACAGAAGGTGGTTGGTAGGTTCGGGCCATGTCAAGGTGTGTGGGATGGCTGGTCCACTAGGCTCTTGATTACGTTTTTTGTGTATCGAAGTCCATAGTTTATAAAATGCATAAGAAAGTTATTGATCTAAATTTCTTTAATCTATATGGATTTTCTTATTTACTTATCTCATAATGTCTACTGCTGCCAATTACAGATTATTTGGAACTCTTCAACCCGAGGAGAACTCTTAAAGTTTGTTGATGAGCAGCGTGCTAGCCAAGGGCCTGACGGTTCATATGACTTGAAAGAGTCTCATGCCTTTCTCTATGAAGCACTATCTAAAGAACTATATGTTGGCAATGTCTACTTGAGGGTCTATAATGATCAACCAGACTTTGATATCAGTGAACCTGAAGCTTTCTGTGTGGCTCTTGTTGATTTTATATCATGCTTAGTGCATAGTCAACATGACTCTGCTTCTGATACTGAGCATCTAAATGATATAGCGTGTGAATCATCTAAGAATGAATTGTCTAAGGAACAAAACAATTCTGAGGATTCTGTAGCATCCTCCGATGTAAAAGTGGTTGGGAAGGATTTTGTTTTGGTTAAAAACCTCCAGTTTGGTCTGACATCTCTTCAGGTATGCAACTTCCTGTTCATTTTGCTCTATAATTGCCTTGGGTAACCGTGACACCTCTATTTGTGATGCAGAACTTGCTAACGAGAAACCCTGATTTGGCATCAGTATTTTCGGCTAGGGATAAATTATTACCTATTTTTGAGTGCTTTTCTGTTCCTATAGCATCTGAAAGCAAAATTCCTCAACTTTGTTTGAGAGTGCTGTCATGCTTGACGACACATGCTCCATGCTTGGAGGCTATGGTTGCAGATGGATCTAGTCTTCTCCTATTATTACAAATGCTTCACTCAGCCCCAACTTGCCGTGAGGGGGTTCTTCATGTTCTCTATGCCCTGGCTAGCACTCCAGAACTTGCATGGGCAGCGGCCAAGCATGGTGGAGTGGTGTACATTCTTGAACTTCTCTTGCCTATGAAAGGTAAAACTTTATACTCCTCTCATCTACATGATGATTCACAAGATCGTCCTCTTCTTTTTTTTCTCCGTTTTGTCCTCCGATTTGGAACATGAGTAATGTTTTGCAGAAGAAATCCCTCTACAGCAAAGAGCAGCTGCCGCCTCATTGTTAGGGAAGCTTGTTGGACAACCAATGCATGGGCCCAGAGTGGCGATAACACTTGCAAGGTTTCTACCAGATGGTCTGGTATCTGTAATTAGGGATGGTCCTGGTGAAGCGATTGTGACTGCCCTTGAACAAACAACAGAGACTCCAGAGCTTGTATGGACACCAGCAATGGCTACATCCTTATCTGCACAAGTAGCAACTATGGCATCAGATCTTTATCGTGAGCAGATGAAAGGTCGCATAGTTGATTGGGATGTTCCTGAGCAGGCATCTGGCCAACAGGAAATGAGAGATGAGCCGCAGGTATTGTTTTACACCATTTATGTTGATTATATTCAGGATTGTTTATACTGTAGCATTCCTAATTTATGTTGGTTATAGGTTGGAGGAATCTATGTTCGGCTTTTTTTGAAGGATCCTAAATTTCCTCTCAGAAATCCAAAACGATTTTTGGAGGGTTTACTAGATCAGTATCTCTCTTCCATTGCTGCCACACACTATGACGTCCAAACTGTTGACCCAGAACTCCCTCTGCTTCTGTCTGCTGCATTAGTCTCTTTGTTGCGAGTACACCCTGCACTTGCAGATCATGTCGGATATCTTGGCTATGTGCCCAAACTTGTCTCTGCAGTGGCCTATGAAGGAAGGCGAGAAACAATGGCTACAGAGATAAAAAATGGAGATGATGTTGATGGAACACATGAAACTGTTGACAGTGCAGCGCAGTCAAGTTCACAAACTCCGCAAGAACGTGTGCGTCTTAGTTGTTTGCGTGTCCTACACCAACTTGCAGCTAGTACAACTTGTGCAGAAGCTATGGCTGCAACTAGTGTAGGGACTCCCCAGGTATGTACACACACCTTCCTATCATATCTCTGTATGTGAAATTAGAGCAGTTGGCTTGTTTTGCAATTTCCTATTATCCGTTATCTTGATTGTGTGTTTAATGTATAGAATCAAAGTGTTTATGTGATTGCTTTATTTATTATCTAGTCTTCTCAAAACCTAATGTATGTGCGCATGTGTGGATTCTTTCTATGATTCATTTGTGGAATTTGACTGTTCTGTTCCTAAACAAGTCATATTGCTTCTATAACAAATTCCATTTAGGGGAAAAGGAAGCTTTGTTTGGAACTGGTTTTGGTGGAATATTTACTCATCATTTTGTGGATCTATTATGGTGGTAATTCAGGCAGTTGTAAGCTGGGACAGCATCCTTTAAATTTTGGGCTTTCCTTTTTGTTCTTGGTGCTTTCTTTTTTAATTTTAATAAATGATGAATGTTGGAGAGGAGTGCTTCCAGACTTTTTTCACAATTAAACAAATAATGAAGAATAAGGGAATAGTTTATGGTGTTTTGGTTATTCTGTTCACCTACAATGCTACCAATGCTTCAGGTTGTTCCTCTCTTGATGAAAGCTATTGGTTGGCAAGGTGGGAGCATACTTGCTTTGGAAACACTAAAACGTGTTGTGGTTGCTGGCAATCGAGCAAGGGATGCACTCGTAGCTCAAGGACTCAAGTGAGTGTAAATCTAGACCATTGGGGTTATTGTATGCATTTAGTTGACTCTGCATATTAAGCTCATGCATAACTAAGAAAACAGTTATAGAGTTTGACTCTATCCTTCTTCACTATTTATCTTTTGCCCACGTGATGCAATTGTGGCTATTCCAAAAACATAATTCTGGGTCAATTGTAGGGTTGGTCTTGTTGAAGTTCTTCTTGGCATTCTTGACTGGAGGGCTGGTGGAAGGAATGGCCTTTGCGCACAGATGAAGTGGAATGAGTCTGAAGCATCCATCGGTAGAGTGCTTGCTGTTGAGGTTGGTGTTTATATATTATCTAAAATAATCAGATAAGCTATTGCAGTACATATATATTTATTTCCCTGCATTTTTGGTGAAGTGGATCATAATCTGAACATTTTTATTTAGGTTTTGCATGCTTTTGCAACAGAAGGGCTCCACTGTACCAAAGTGCGTGACATACTGAATGCTTCCGATGTAAGTACAGATTCCTTGGTTGTGATTATGTTATTTTCTTGCTATTGTTGCCAATGTTTTTTGAGAAAAAAACATAAATTTTCGTAACTGTTGATCAGTTTTCCTTTTTGTGATATCCTTGATTATTAAAAGGCAAAATAGGATCTAAGCTGATAGCTTAATCTGCTTGATGTAGCTTTTGTACACATTTTCAGTTATTTTATCTTCTTTTTTCTCACCATAATCTAGGTAAAATCTTTTGATTATGTTTAAATAATAGAAGTTTCTTAAAATTGAATGCGACTATTTTACAACAGGAGATGAAAAATGAGAAATATATTGATTGAGCAGAGAGACAGACAAAACTTCCCAAGACCATGAGATGGTTTATCATTTATGATTCTCAGTCACTACCTCTCACCATATCAAGAATATAAAGTTAGCAGAAACCATATAGTAATTGCATTCTTTATAACTTAAAAAGTAGTTTTAAAGGCACTTCATACCACAGGCAGCAGGTTTTTGCTAAGAGTTTCCTCTGTTATATTAAGTGTTGGGGAACTGAAATTAATACCCGAGCCCAATATGCTTTTTATTGGGGTGTTTATAACCGTGCAAGCTTACAGAACCTTATTAAGGAAATGGATAAGACTACACAGAACTCTTATACAGCCCTGAGAGGGTGGAGCCTGGATTTCTACAATTGGATTCATTGATGTATGACAGACACGGTCGATTAAGTTGTGCTAGAAGGCCCTGAACTCTTTAGTCTTGAGAAGTAGATGTTATGGTTTCTGTATGGGATGGCTCAACAAACGTGAATGGTAGGAGGGGTCTTATAGAACTCTTTATTGTCTTGTGGATGATGAGGGGTTTTTGATTTGTGTTATTTTCTTCATTAATTCAGGGTTGATTCTTAATTTTTAATTTCCGTTGTTGAATATTTGAACCAACTGTTAGTTGCCTACCCCCTTATCAAAAATAATAATAATGGAAGAAGTAGTTAGCTACTATTATAGTTTGGTCAATTCTCAAATCAATTTTTCCTTCGGTTCTTTTTGTAGTTACGTATCATATGAGAACTTCTTCTACAGGTTTGGGCTGCTTACAAGGACCAAAAGCATGATCTCTTCCTTCCTTCAAACGCTCAATTGGCAGCTGCTGGAGTAGCTGGTCTGATAGAGAATCCATCCTCTAGGCTTACATATGCCTTAACAGCTCCTCCACCACAATCCAGTCAGGTGAAACCACCTGCTTCTAATGGGAGTGAATCAAATGGAAAGCACGATCATCTTACATAATGGAAAGGATGAAAAAGAACTATGCAGCAAAATATTAGAATAACTGCTGCATAAACCGGCGGGCAAGTCCCCTTCGATTTAATCCATGGTAACTTGGTAAGTGGGGATTAGTTCTCGCAAATGATAATTTTTCTGCCATCATGATCAGATCACAGAGTTACATTCCCGAAGTACTTGGACTGGTCTGTATATCACAGTGTACAGTTAATTCCCTGTGTCTGTGTGAGAGATTTAGGGGAGGTCAGTGGGAAAGATTTATCAGAAAAGTGCTCAAATACATAATATAGGATATCTTATCTACAGTGATGGGAACTTCAACTAACCTTTGTACATGATGTGTATATTGAGAATTTTTTTATGAAAAGTTGAGGCGATTTTTGGTGGGATTAATCTTCGTACTCCTTATAAGCTATGTATACGCTGTCTACATAGGGTGATATGTTGTACATGTGCTATTAAGATTTTCATTCTGGATATATAAATAATTAAGATTTTGTTTTCGGGTTATATTTAAGAATAATATTACTTTGGGGCACTGCCTCGGTTGCTAGATAATTAAGATTTTAGTGATTCTCGTTTTGCTGGCATGAACAGCAGACAGATTCGATATTTGATGATTTTTTTGATAAATCTCCCTACTTTTAAGTAGAAATTTCTGGAGGTTATTTTACCCCTTTTCTCCTGCATAGAAAACTAATACGGGAGGAAAATGTTAGTTCAATCCATTTCCTCCTGTTAATTTTTCACCCTAGTTTAAAAACTCACAAACAAGATGTAATAGTGTCCGCACTAAAATTGCCTGTCGCACATCATAAAGAGACAGTAATGAGAATTTGAAATGAAGAAAATGATTGCGTGTATAAAACTCATACAATTGGCAACTATTATGTTGCATTTGGTTTGATAGAATGGAATGAGTTTTATGCTATTTGTTAGATCATACATATGTGAGGTTCATTTCTTCATTCGCTACTTCCCACAAGGTTGTGTATTTTCAAATTCACTATCCTAGACGAAATTTGTTCATTCCATCGAAACCAAAATCTTAAAAACAATGTTATTTTTTTATTCTCATATTCACCTCATAATTTTGTGATCATTGTCTTTTACCTTTATTCTTTTTGTATTTATTCATTCCATTATGTCCAATTAAAAGCAACCTTATAATTATATTTAATTCAGTGTGACTGGAATGATATCATGCGCCTTTGAAAATGTATAAACTAATGGTTGTATTATGTAAGAAAGGATGTTTTAAGTATATAATTTGTTAAATTTTTGTAGAAAATTGAAAATAATGGAGTATAAGAGAAAAACTGATAGTGAGAAAGAGGATATAAGAGAGAAAACTAATAGTAAGTTGTTATTTTTCAAGAATAAATTTTGAGAAAGAGAGCCTGAAAATATATCTATGAAATAAAATAGATGTGGTTGAGCATTGATGCCCAGTCATGCATAATAGCATCTTTTGCTTTGAGAAATGGAAATCTAGTTTCCCGAGGGAAATTTTGCATTTAAGTTGTTTTTGAGGTTTGGATTCCCAACGCTATCTGCGATCTATTTATTCCTCACATACATAAAAATTCTCCAATTATTTCTCAGGGCCCTCACTTTGTTGTAATGCTACTATACTGACCAGTATCAATGCTCTCTCCACGAAAATAGTAAATAGTGAAGTATTAAGAAAAATATTTTGCTTTCCAATTTTATTAAAAATTAATGAACTTGTCCTTCTCTCTATTGTTGACAACAGTGTTTATACAAAAATCTGAATATTTCTGTGATTCTATCCTCAACTTTTCAAGTTAATGACTCAGTTGATTTTCCTCGTCTTTATCTAAAATGACTGGGTTGGTGATGCCCCGATAGTGTTGAGGACAAAGTTTCTATTTGGTAATATTTCTTACGCTCGAACACTTTTGGCACTTGGTTCAAATTCCAGAAATCTGGCATGGCCATTGACCTATCGGTCATCGGAGTTCAAAACTTTGCAAGTTAATTAAAAATTATAAGGTAATTGATAAATGTATGAGTGTATACATGAATATTTAATTAAAAAATTCTATAATGTAGTTGATAAAATTCTGCAAGATAATTAATGAGTTTTGAGTGTGCGCGTGAGTATCTAGACAATAATCTCCTATGTAACAAAATAAAAATTCCAAATAATCTCATAAACTTGGGTATTGAAAAAAAAAATCCAGACAATCTCAAACAGCAGATATCGTAGATGTATTACTCCCTTCCATCTTAAAAATTAAAATAAAATAAAAAACATTACAACACCATTGGTTTCTAATATCAGTTTAGCCTCTAAGTTTTTTATTAGTTGTTTCAAGTAAAGTCTAGGCTATCGATTTTTTTGAAATCTTTTTGTTATAAAGCTGGTCATTACACAGAACTCACAATCACCTACGAGCACATATAACTAGCAATAGCAAGGCAGTTTTTTATTAGTTTCAATAAAGATATATGACCATATTGCACACATGCCACTGTGTCTAATCAAACTTACCGCATGATTTTATTAAATTTTAGAATAGCAAAATTTCACTTTTGTTGAAATTTAGTATATTTTGATATCGGTGCAAAATAAAAATACATTAAAATTTTCTCATAGAATACTATAAATATATTTGAGAAAATTTTAAATATACCTAATCTTCTGAAACAGGGAAGGAGGTTATAAAATAAACGAATTGAGATTTTCAATTTTGATATAAACACCAACTTATTAGCTTGACTAATTTAGCAATTTTACCCGAACTCAAGTAATCTATATTGATAACAACGTTCTTTCCACATTAAATGATGAGGGAGGGAATGCATTAAATACCTAACACACCTACACCTATATATACCCCATAAAAATGGGACAGATGCATCAAATATAAATATAGAGTCTTTTGTTACCTAAAGGGGATAAAGAAAAAAAGAGACATACTTCTTTTAGAAAAAAACACTAGTCCATTTATTCTTGTAAGAGTATCTAAAATGGAGAGTAAGCTAGCAGTCTTTTGCATTTTAATGACCTTAGGAGTAACATTGGCAGTGGCAACAATGGAGCAAGACGAGAATGACTGCGCTGACCAAATGGCAAATATGGCCTCGTGCATTCCATATGTTAGTGGGTCGGCCAAGAAACCAACCCCAGAGTGTTGTGAAGATACTAAGAAAGTGAGAAGTGCAAAACCAAAATGCTTGTGTGTTCTTATCAAAGAAAGCACCGACCCTTCCATGGGTCTCCCTATCAACACCACTTTGGCTCTTCAAATGCCATCTGCTTGCAATATTGATGCCAAAGTCTCTGATTGCCCCAGTAATAATTCCTTCTTCACTTTATAATAGTATTATATAAATTTATGTCTAGTCTGATTAAGTCTTTACCGGGCGTTAAACGGTCTTCTAGGTTGATAAATCTTCGTTTAGTACCGACTAATCTCTTCTATCTTCCAATTGATACTTGTCTAGCCATTAGGTGTTTTCTTTCCTACCGTCTTTCATTTATGTTTCATTGTACCATAAAATATTTTGAGCTTAAATTGAGACTTTTGAAGCGCAAATATAAATTTTCTCGTACACACAAAAAAAACATATTGGGGTATAGTTTTTTGATTTTGTTGGATTATTTTCATATGACATGTTGATTGGATTTTTAATCATAGATGGACGAAATATTTTTCTTCAGAAGGACAAAATATATTAACATTGTGTTTGCAGACAAATGATATTAAGGTAATGAAATAATGGTGTTTGTTCTGGCATCTATTATTTGATTGCAGCTCTACTAAATCTCCCGGCAGATTCACCGGATGCAAAGATCTTTAAAGCAGCTGATGGAAGTTCATCGTCAACAGATTCAACACCAACTTCTGCATCATCTTCTTCTTCGTCATCATCAACACCCGCATCACCTTCTTCCAGCTCAGGCTCAACTTCAGAAACAAAGACAACCACCACCACCAGTACTGGAGCAAAGTTGGGGAATGTGGCATTTTTTGTGATTTTTGGTTTGGGCTCAAGTGCATTCATTCTTATTTGAGCTAAAAGTAGTTCTGCTCTTTAAATAGGTAGTTTCTCTGTTTCTTGCAAGAATGTAGTTCCCTCTTTGAATTTAATAATAGCAATAAGACCTTGCCATTTATCTGCCGTAACATTTTCATGTATTCAAAACGTTTTCTTGTGCTTCAGCGTTTACATATATTCGAACTTACGTGAGAATTATGCCTACTAACTAATTATGTGTAGTATTAGTTGTGGTAACGGTTGTGTCTGATAACTGGCGATCACCGGTAATCATAATGATTCGTTAGAGTCCACTTATGATTTGTGAGCCAAAATAAATTTTGGACTTAAAGTTAACATTGAGCCAAAATAAATTTTGGACTTACTGCTAACATCGGGTGAAACTATAGAATCGCACCCTAAGCGAACAGAGTTATTATAAAATTGAGTCCAACTTTATTTATGTGGCTATACAAGGGATGAAATGGAGAGATTAAGATAGTCACCAGTTTAGTTGTAAAAACTCTAGCCACTTAATCTCTGTGGCTATATGAGTGATGAAATAGAGATTAAGGTAATCACTATTTCAGTTGTAAAAACTCTAGCCGCATAAAAGAGAGAATTCAGGAGGGTCGCGCTAACATGCATAAAGGTTTGAAGCTTGGTTTGTGTGTTTTGATAATGATAGGGCGTGACGCTTGGCATGTAAATTCAGATACAATCGTTGTATTTCTCCTCCGCTTCGTTTGTTTTTAATATTCTACAAACTTCTTGATTAATTTCAGCACACAACATATTTTTATCACGGGAATTCGAATTCGTATCTTTCAACATCAATATAAATTTCCGATGTACTATTGAGTCCGAAATTCCTACAACTTATGCATACCCTCTGCTACAAACCATTGTAAGATACCAATGTTACCAGGTAGTATGAGATTTGATTCGTCGTATGGTATATGGAAAAAGCCAATGTAACCTCGTTTGTTGGCAAACCAGGACATGCCTCAAAGAATATATATACCACGAAACCAAGAATATATTATATGCTTCTTTCATTTCTGGTTTTATGGGTTTGAATTCTGTTTAGCTTCAAAAGTATCTTAGTTCAAAGCCATTGATTCCATGAAAATACACCAAGATGTATTTATGTCACCAAAAAAATATATGGGACACGACATCATTGATAAATGACATCAGATGAACAAGTCAAAATTCTGAAATTATCACTGTTGTAATTCCGATATGTCAAAATTATTGCCCTGTTCTTATCCTATACTGAGGAAATTATGTTCTGGGTCATTTGTTTGAGCTGCTGCCACAAGAAAGACCTTCAAAAGAGTGAACGAATACTTCAAAAGAGGATGACTGACCTGAAAACTTATGAAATTCAATTCTCTGTTCTTTTTTCCAGTGTTTTATACGTCATTCTAAAATTCATCCTTGCAATCCACTCAGAGATTGTTAATTAACCAACAAAACAAACTATATCTTTGAATTCTTCAATCAAGCATCTATATTGAAGCAAATTTTGGGTCTTCAAATTTTTCCATCTGTAAAATCTAATTACATAGATTCTCCAAAGTCTTACAGCTAGAATTCTTAATTTAAACTCGTATAATTGGGATCCTATATGCATACCAGTGTGTTCCGCCATCTTAATACCACTCAACTAGTCAACTGTACAAGTCTAGTCTTGATAGCGCAGGAAACAAGAAAAGACTATAAATCAAGCATAAGACCTCGCTGCACCTCCTTGCTTCGGTATGCCCTTCAATTCAAGTTTAGCACTCTTGCTGATTGGTGTCTGCAGCTGATGACGAGTTCTCGTTGCTGGCAACAATCTCAAACTTACAGAGTGGACATGATGCATTTATCTTCAGCCATTTATCCACACATTCTGTATGGAAGAAATGAGAGCATGGCAACTCCCGCAAATCATCATTGTTCGTGTATCTTGCCAAGCAAATGCAACAAACCTGCATCATATTATATAACTGTTCATAAGACAGACAACCAAAGCAGAAATTATAACAGGAACCCATCACACACGATAGTATCTAATATAAACAATGAACTTACAGCATCTTCTCCCGAGATGGAACGCTCCTTTTCTGTTCCTGCTGCTATAAGTCCACCTTCATCTACTTCAGAATTACTGTCCCTACTGCTGCTACTTCCATGTCTCTTCAATTGGAATTTGTGTGTCGGCAGAGCATTAATTGCCTCTTCGCTAGCTCCTCTCATTTGATTCACATCCTCCCGGACACCCAGGATTGAAATAATGCAAGGCAAGCAGCAGCATATCATTCCGCATAAAATGAAGGGCATAGCATACCCGATACAACTAAAAGTAAGAAACACTATACATAGCCTGCAAAGAGACCCAGATATGTTGATAATTTTACAAATCTTTTTCTGTATGTGTATGTTGTATGTTGAGAGAGAGAGAGAGTGTGTGTGTGTGTGTGTGTGTGTGTGTTTCCCTTGTGATTAACTGGTATTTACCTGTACAGGTTTGGAGCATCAGCAGCAGATGAATTTCCTCCAAAGATCCACACATTCCCAACAACAAACCACACCGCAAAGAAGCAATCCAAAGCCATCTTGAATTGGTCAACTAGTGCTATAAGCCTGTGAGAGAGAAACATTGTATTTAACAAAACAATCCATTTTCTATATAAGTGCACATAAGAGCTACATAAAAATGAGGGTTGTTACAATCATGGATATACACTAGCATGTCAGGTACATGACAGTGTCAGCCCACAAAAAAACAAACATCGCCTTTCTAGGTTTCCATTGTATTTTCCCGCACAAGTTATTCAGTTAAAAAATTCAGGTAATCTGATAAAAGTCTTGAAACTATACGCAACTTGAAAAAGAACAAGCCTTTAGTAAATGTTTTACCAGACTTTAATCAATTTCCAACTAGAAATAGATCAGAAGTTTAACAAAGCTTCAGATATGGAATGTTAAATAATGGTCATGCAGAGTTGCTGCAGTAAAGATAAACTAGCTATGATGTTAATGGCGGCATTTATGGAATTATGGAATGGCAACAATCACAAGGTCACAAATATAAGGCAAAGTCAAACGAAGAACAGAACAATAAAGTAAACAAGGTTGTATTACAACAGGACAGAAGTTGGACAACAACCTGCACTTAGCTTAGTGCCTTAGTCTTAGATATCTCAAGACTCCGATTCAGACCTATTCAAATTAAAATCCACAAAATTATGTGGGCGAACATTCTCCAAAGTTTTGTTTCAACATTTTAATTATTTTCTTTATTTTTATCAAGCTGTCTGATGGGGTACACCAGCATAGTATCTAACCTCAATGGCATAATATCCTCCGCATGAACTGCCAACGGAATTTAATCATTGCCCATCTCTTGTAGGAGAAGGGATTCCACTAGAGCTACAGGTCATCAGTTTAGACTTTATCTCTATGTTATTTTCAATAACTTTAAGTACGTGAAATGAGCTGTTGTAAGGAACTCCTATGTATTTGTCACTCAAGTTAATAATCTCCTTCATCAAGAAAAGTTTCAAGTTTTATATGACGCAATAGACTTTAATGCATAATTGTCACAATTCATCAATGAGTTGTTGAATGTGGAACAGAGTTCATGTGCTGAAAGCATGACATATTTTAATATAAGTGAGATGGAAGGGAATATATCGCAACAGAGCAACACAATAGTTTTACATATAATAGTAAAGAAATACAAAAAAGAACTGAAATTTGCATTAAATCCTCAATCATCTATAAAGAAATTATACCTGCAATATATTTACTTATGGAAAACTACTACAAGGTCTCATCAAATCAAAAGAACTGAATACATAATAAGGCACCACAGATTACAAGTAAGCAATGTTTAAATAAGGAAATCTGAATGACACACCAAAAGTTGATCCTAGAATCAAGGCATATTTGACATGGTTCTAAAAACTCAAAATTTTTTCCATGTTCATAGATTAAAAAAGAAAAAGCCAAACTATTACTCAATGTTGTGTGTGTGTGTGTGTGATTGTGGGTGTGTGGGGGTGTGCATGAAAATTTACCTAGCATTTGGAACTCTAATAGTTGGAGCACTCTGCATCTGCGTAAAATTGTTTTGACCTTCTTCTTCTTCTGATGACCTAGTCAACGAGATTGTTATGTAAGAATTAGGTTCTGTCGTAGAGTTAATCTCAGAAGAACCCTGTCGCAATTGGGTTGAACCTTGCTCAGAAGCCTGGTTGCGGTGAAGATACCTCCAGTAGAGGAGTGGAAGGCTGGCAACACAACCAGCTGCATAACCCACAATCCAAGCAAATAAAGGAGTTTGGGGGTTTTCATGTCTCGATATGGACAAAACAATAATGGCTGCAATGATTTGTCCTAAAGTAAAAACAAGCTCGATGGAAATCCACAGCATAGTATTAAAAGGGCTCCAATGGCGACGGCCTAATCCTTCACCTCTCCTTGCAAGCGAAGGACTATGAGGGTTTGATACATCAGATTGTGATGAAGGTAAATGACCTATACCGGGCTGAGAACTACTTGATGGTCTTTCTTCATTATGATCGAAGCCGGAAGAATTATTTTCAGATGTAGTTGAAGAGGAAGAAGATGCTTCACCGCATCTCTCTATGTCAATAACATGGTCATTGCTTTCACTATTTTCTGGCTGCTCCATGAGCAAAGGGTACCTGTCAGTTGTGTTCTCTCTAGTAGTTTCCATGGATGAAACAGCCATTTTACCAGACTCAAATTGATAATGAAAGAATGGTATGTGTAATTATGGTTCTCAATTTCACCCCTCTATAGCCTCAAGAAGCAATGCTTCTGGAAATAATTCAAACCCAATAAAAGACGTGTTGTATTGGCCCAAACACCGCAAAAAATATGTTCCAAGGATTCACAATCCCCCTGCGAAAGCAATGTATTAGAATCAACAATAAGTAGTGTTAGGAAGAAAGAAAACAGATCACTTCGTAAATAACAACAAAAAAAAAGTTGGGTAGAACAAACATATATCAAATAAAGTTCTTCTGATATTATGTTGTCTCCTTATTTCACAATTGAATATCGAGTATTAGTTTAAAGCCTCCTAGAGCAATACTAAATATATATTTCCATTTTACCAGGATAACTACATTACAACTTGATGCCCCTATGCCATTTTCATTATGTTTTCCCAACCACCACCCAATTCAACCCCAGCATGAACCTGCACTAACAACAACAAACGCACCTCAACCAATCAACTCCAGCAAATTTTGTGCAAAAACAAACATGCCCAATATTTAAAACAATGAGAAGGAAAATGGATGCCTAACACAAACACAAGTTTCCAAGTTTTTCTTTCTTAAACATGAGGAAAAGGGCATTACAATCAAACCAAAGAATAAAATAATTGAACAAGAAATCCCTAAATTCAGCTGAATCGCAAGTCTTAAACGATTATATCACCAAGAGAATTTAGCTAAAAACTAGAAAATCAAATAATTTTCAACGCAACCTAACAAGGCCTAAACCTCAAAAATCCCATCACAAAACCCTAAGTCCAAAACAACACGATTAAATTGGATTACTAATTCATAACAACAAGACCAAATCAGTTGATCGCCTTCAACAAACAAACGCAACGCGAACAAATAATAATAAAATCAAATCAGCAAACGAATAGAACAACGGAAACAATTAAATTAACTGAATTATGAATAAATGAGATATAAATAGAAATTAGAAAATGCTACCTTGAAATTACGGTCTGTTATGACAAAAATTCCGTACAATTCAATGAAAACGAAGCTCGGGTTTCATGGAACTACTGCTTTACCGACTCCTGCGTTTATATGAAATCTTTATATAAAGAAAATTTATTATTATACATTTAATATTTTTCAAATGCATAAAAAACAAGAGAAATCGGAGAAACAGGTGACCCGTTGACGAATATTTACGGAGGACAAATATGGTAACTTGAAGTTTATTGTGTACGGAATATTTCTTTTTATATCATGTTTTTATGGCATATTGCCCTTTTTATTTTGATCATTACTATTATTCCCTAATTTCATTTTCGTACTTTATTTCTAATTTTGATCTTGGCTCATATGACTTTTTAAGAATGTCAATTTCCACTTTTAAGCATGTCAATTTCTGCTATTGAAATTGAATCTGTTGAATGTAATACACATTGATTCCTATTCAGATTCGAGAAAATTTTGGGTAATTTGGCTTCTTATTCTATAAATACCACTTATCATTTAGATAGCATTATTATACAATGCAACAATTAAAGTATTCTATATATATAAAATGCTTATATAAAATTGTTTATGTAAAATATGTATTCCAACCATCATTTTTAAGTTATTTCGATTAATTAAAATTACACTTTTTATCGGTTTTATTTTCACAATATTACTTAAAATTTTGTGTCCACTTAAACCAATATAATTACTCCCTTCATTTTATTTTCTTGTTGACTTTTTTCTTTTTTGCTTTTAGTTGTCATTTTTCAATTCTCTATGTGAATTAATTATCTATATTTTAAAAATATCCTCTTTCATTATTGCACTTTCATTCTTAAACAGTTAAACAACTATATAGAATAAGACATTATTCCCTTCGGCCAATTTTATATGTCATATTTAATATTTATATTTTTTTAGGAATAATTGTTGCACGCGATATTCAAAGAAAATTTAGAATGTTAATTTTTTATATTACTCTCATATTTAATACATTAGTTTAGTTTTTAATCTCTATATAGTATTTATTATAAAAAATAGTAAATACATAATTTTATATCAATATTTATTATGAAATAATAGTATTAATCTCATTTCTTAGTAAGTATATAAATTTTAAAACAATATTTAAATATAGACAGATGGAGTACTACGATTAGTGATGAAATGCACGTTACATCTATTCGTTGGTCCAATACACCAATATAGTGGCATAGTTTAGCCTATTTGTTGCATTCCAAGTTCCCAGCATGTAAATTATATGTTGTGTGCAGTTTAATTCTGCATTTATGTGATGAGATAACTTCTATTTATAGCACCATAAATAATTCATTTTCTAGATTTTTGTTATTCATAGGAGTAAATATTGGCAGAAGAACCATTACACACGATAAAATAAACAACAAACGTGTGGGATTAGTTTGCCTTATTTCATATCTCCCCGTTATGCTCAATTTATTTTTATCCACCACTTTACTTTCCTTGTTAGTCTCATTCTCATTTAATCTTTAAATTGTTTATGCAAGCAACCGTAGAGTAGAAACCAATTTCATAAGAAAAGGATGTTTCGACAAAAACTGGCAGACCTTGGTTTCAATGGCGCGAACAGATTTCGGTGACATAAATGAAATTCTTACCGGTGGATTTGTAAAGATGACAATGAAAAAAACAATATGGAGGAGTAAAAGTTATGGTGAATCCCTCAAGTTTTTATCAGCTTTTGTGATTTGGGTTCGTGAGTTAGTTCGTTCGACTATCGAAGCTAAATATCGAGGGTGCATAGATGACGACGACGACGACAAATATAAATTCAAACAACATAGTACTTAGATATAACATTGGAAAGACTGTGAGACGAAAATCTTACACCAAATTTTATTCATAAAAGATGCAAAATTCTCAAACCCGCCCTTGTCTCGTCCCGCCCTCTTACTCAGAGTTAAAATTTTTTATTTTTTTTTAATTTGTTTATTTTATTTCTTCTTTTCTTTACTCTTTTATATTTTTCTTGTACAAAATCTTCTGAAATTAAATATAAATTACAATTTACATGTACTCTAGTCGAAGATAGGGATGAGACGAGATAAACAGTAAATCTCATATCCTACGTTCTTACAGTAATTGTATAAAATTCAAATAATTGAATTTTATTGCGATTAAAATTAGACGAGTTATAATGAAATGAGGTTAAAATTGCCAAGCCTAACAATTCCAAAGGTTGCAAAGTACATACTATCGAAGCCTCTGAAAATTGAAGAAATTTTGCACATAGTCTCTCAACTAAAACTCTTTTCAATCAAGTTATATTTTAACTTTTCAACTAATTAAAGTTGAAAAAACAATAAAAGTTATTTCTCAAAAGTGATCAATTTTTAAATTGAAAGAGTAAGAAACGAAGATGTGTACAACGTTTTAGACCTAAAATCAAAATGTGAATCAAGAAAAGTCGATCCAAACGGGCACTAAAACCCCTGAGAACAACTTTTCTAGTTATTGTTAAGAACGATTTTTTTTTTTTTGCCACGGTTCATTTATTTGTTTTCTAACTTTTTCTTTAATTTGAAAATTGGCTTTTAAAACTAAAAAATGAGAAGCAAGGTATTATTTTTCTACTTTTTTAATTTAACTAGAAAAAATGAATTTAAACTTCAGGTTGAAAAATAAAAAAGTGGCTCTCAAACTGGAGCTAAAACAAGTGCACCTCAACGGCAAAAGGGATTAAACAATCGAAATTAATCCTGCTATGTTGTAGAAACTTAGATTAATCATAGAAACAAAACAAATGAAATCGAATCAAATGCAAATATCATGCATAAATACTATTATGAATTTTTTTAAATAAAAAAAAAGTTCAAGCTTTGAAATTAAAAACAAAAAACAAAAAATTTCTTTGATATTCAATTCATGCATAAGTAATAAAAACAATCACAAGCCTAATCAATAAGATAGCACATAGTCTACAACAAGCCTAGTTATCCTAGTGGGATGAATGGAAGCCCAAGACATTATGAATAATAGGCCAAGCCCACGCTAATGATATTATCGTTCAGCAATTTAAAGTTATTAATTTAAATTAATAAATATCTATTGGTTTAAGTTGTAAAGTCACAGTTTCAAATTTTACGAATAAAATTTATTGGGATTGGTAGAGTTTTTCTCCTTAATGTTCAACTCGATTAAATTTAAATTAGTCGGAGTTTAGAAAATAAAGGATATTGAATGGCAAGAATAAGTACTAAAGAACAAATTAAAATACGAAACAAACAAAAAAGATAACAAGTATCACCAACATAAGAGAATGAAATTATATTCTTGTTATCGGGATGTTAATTAGAAAATCAATTTATTTTCGTTTAATATATTTTAATTCTTAAATGAGGCTTCAAAAATAAATTACTAAACAAAATGATCACATAAGACATCAAAGCCACAAAAGTTCTAAATTAGATTCATTATTTGCATCACGTCAGCCACAAATACAGCTTTCAAGTTATAGTCAAATGCTTTAATAGTAAACCATGTTTTCACATCAATTAAATGTTGAACAATAATACTTCCTCCTCCGTCCTTTAATATAAGTCTTTTAAAATATATATATTTTTAAGAATAAGTTATTCATACTTTTTAAAAATATTATTGACATATTTATTTTCAAATTACCCTTAATCACAATTTATTGATATTCATAGATTGTGAATATTACATCTCTTTTTCTCTCTTTTACTATTAATATAAAAAAAATTATTGGAGAACAAAATATTTTATTAGAGAGAGAATATGATTTTTAAATTTCATGAAAGGTTATTTTAAATATGTTATATAAATTTTATATATTAATTTATAATTTATTAATGTGTGTGAAAACTTTAAAAAACTTATATATAAAGTGACGGAGTAATAAGTTGTAAATGTAATCTATGCACATTACTATATTAAAAAAGCCATGAATTATCAAATTAATTCAATGAAGTCACTACCTTGACGTTTAATAGGTTTCAATTCATCAGCCGCTAAATCTGATTATCTAACCATACAACTTTCTCATACCATTAGTGATCAGTCGTACTTGTGTCTTGGTAGAATGGTGGGGAAGCTATTTAGTTAAATTTAGATGCAACGGGCTGATTTATTTCATCTGGTCTACCATGTAATGTTTAGTTTTTTTTAAGATCGTCACGTACTTCTTTAAAATTTTTATTTTTAATAAAATAAACTTAAAAAAATAACACTTATCAATTATAGAATAAATTGGGCATAGGGTGTGAGAGAAAATAAAGATGAGTAGTTAACATCTGATTTAGATTGTTAAATTAAATGAAATACCGGAAGAATAAATTGTATGAAGTCGAAATTTTCTAGTACGGTTATAAGGGAAGGAATGGAACATGAAATAATTTTTACTTAAACATATCATTTTTCCGAAAATATTGGAGTTACTCCAAATCGATCAAGGTATGTTTTTCCAAATAAATTTTATTTTAAAATTATTTGTTTAAAAATTCAACCATCCGGCACTAAATTTTGCGGCGCAACTGCTTGAGGTCGGCCTCTTTACCGGTGGAGTGTAGTGTTGGCCGGCTCGATAACGTGAACGAAAGAGAAATGATTTATGCACGGATGTTGGATACCACCACTACTGCCACCTTATCTTGTAGCTCAACAACCCATGACCTACCCAACACGGTATAAATAAATAAACAAAAACACACACACACACACACACATATATATATATATATAAATATAAATGAGCTGCACTTCATTTTAAGGTTATGCACTTATACCCAGTAGTCTCTATGTGCACACACATATATACATATTTATAGCACTTATGGATGGAGTTTTGAAAACTAGTACCTCTCTTATTCTTCATGTATGTTGGATTAGGAAAATAAGCAAATACCAGTAGTTAATTTTAAACTATGTATCCCCTAGTGCTTGTTATACATATACGTATTTAAAATAATTTTTTAAAAATTTATTAACCTTACAAAGTAAAAGAGACAAAAAGCGTTACATTGAAATAAAAAGTACATAAATTATCTTAACTCATGGTGATTTATAGTGCAATCTTTTTTCTTTTTCTTTTTTGGGAAAAGACAAAAGAAATAATATTACTGGAAAAATTCACAATCTAAGAGACGTGGATTATGAATTGAGTACTGACGAAAAACAAACAACTGAATACAACATAAAATTGAAAAACTATCGAACTAAAAATTGAAACTACCAAAAAATCGATAGCAACTTGGGAATACTAGCAAACTCATGACTCCAAAATTTGATAACTCAAAATCAAAGGCTAAAAATATATTGATAATAGCGTAATACTCCGAAATAATAACAAGGAAAAAATACATGTCAATTAAGATATGATTTAGAAGATATTCCCTCCGTCTCATCAAATAACTAATTATTATATTGATTTTGTACGAAATGTTAAAAATAATCTTGTAATTTTTTTTAATGCACAAGAGTAAAATGACTTAGTGATAAGTCCAAAATTTATATATTTTTACCACCTTAATTATGCTCAATTTATTATTATTTTTAGATTATTTATTGCTTTTATTTTATTTTGCAGAAAAATAAATAAACAAAAGAATTATGTGAAAATAGGACTTGTCAAAATACAATTTGAAGAATTGAAAACTCTTTCAAAAATAAACCTAGCAAAGTTGAAAAAAAATCTCTACTACTTGAAGTGATAAAGTAATAGAGATTGGATGATATCAAAATAGTTCAAGAGATAAAGTTGGAAGAAACTAAATACATTTCAAGTGATAAAATTTAGAGTTTTCATATTATAGGAATGTATCTAGTTAGGCCTATAAATACTTGTACAATTAAAGGTAAGGAGAGTTTTTTTTAGTTTT
This sequence comes from Centella asiatica, assembly GCA_014636745.2. Lineage (NCBI taxonomy): Eukaryota > Viridiplantae > Streptophyta > Magnoliopsida > Apiales > Apiaceae > Centella > Centella asiatica. Next base: position 55,003,945 of record CM025780.1, read on the forward strand.
GAGTTTTCTTGTTCAAGTTTACACTTTTTCATTCATTTTTCTATTTTTTTTCCTTCAGCCATCTATACATTATTTTTCTTATCGTTTCTATTCAATTACCAATTATTTCATCTTTATAAACACTTGATTGAGAAGTCAATAATATTTTATTCTTCATTATTACATCTTTCATTACAGCTTTATATTTCAATATATGTCATAATAATTTTCTACTTCGTTATTACTGTCTCTCCTAATTATAATATTTTTATGTTTAAGTTAGTTTAAATTATTCCGTTTAAAATATTCATAGCATATTTATTATTTTATTTATATTAGGATTAATTACATAATCTTCTCAATCATTACGTATTTATTTCGCCTGAGTTAAATATTAAGAATATTATAATTTTTTAATCTCTGTGGATCGATCTGTACGAGTATTGATACTACAAAGATCTGTGCACTTGCAGAAATTATACACATCACTTAGTTTTATTACATTTAATTGAGGGTATTATAGAAAATGAATCATTAAATTTTTTTTTAAAATGTAAATAATTTATATGGTGTGACAACAAAAAATGACCTAAAAAACTTATTTAAAGGAACCGAGAAAGTAAAACATTTTGCAACTATGAACAAAAGGTGTTGAATGAGAAAGCATTGTAGCTTCCCTATGATTCCCCACGTACTTGACCTAAAGATCATAAATAAAAACAAAATTTATGATAATTTTTTTTCTTTTTCCTAATCTTTATTTGTGGTCCTTACGTGGTGAAGAATATGGGAATGTGATGTTATAAACTAATTAACATCAACCACATAAGGCCGCTCTTTTATGTTAAATGAGTAGACCTAGCTTCAACTTGATCGTTTGTTCTCCTCTCCTGTTTTTGGAAAAAAGTTGAAAAGTGAAAAAAGTACATTTCGTCTACAAAAATCTCCCCACTAGTTAGTAGTAGTAATCTATATGCACCACAAAACACTTGAGCCATTTTAGTAGTTTAATTAGTTGAGATTTAATACAACTGTTTCCGTATTACTACTAACTACCACTTAAGACTCCAGTAGATAGACGGATGCACACGTTCGAACCCGTGCCGAGACCGATACCAGAACCAACTTGATTTTTACAAAATTACGACACAATATGTTGCAGACCTCTCTACAATGATATTTACATATAATAATTTAATTTTTAAAAGAAAAACGAAACGAAAATGAGAGATATATTGTACGAAAATTCAAAATTTATGCGTGAAAGATGTCAAATAATAAATATTATCCTTCTATTTAAATTGAATTAAAATTATATATACAAAATTTCTCACTCCCCTAAATCTCATATTTAATATTGATTACATAGAGTTGGGATAATATTTATTTTACCTATTTTGTTCTATTTAAATTGATGTCAAATAATACGTTGTTCTTTTTATTTACCTTTTTTGTTATTTTCTTAAACCCTAGCCTAGCATATTATTGACTTATTTGTTTTAATTTAAATTTTAAAAATTAAAATTTTAATAATATAATTTATATTGTAAAAATTTTTAATTTCAAAATTAAAATTTTAAACTGAAAAAAAGTGGACATGAGAAAAGGAGAGATGATCATTGTTACTTTATTAGTACGTGAGGACCAATTGGCAGGTGATTACATCGATAGAGTTGACATAGTGTAATTTATAACATATATTTAAAACTTTAACCACTTATTTGTTATTACTCCCTCCATTATATTACTCAATATCTGACATCTATCTCTTATATACAAATATTAAGAAGGCTAAAATTAATGATAAAAATAATACGGAATATGTTTTAACAAATTTATCTTTATTTAAGAGACATTGAAAATATTAAATACTTTTTATATATAGTAGGAGTGATTTATTGTAAAGGTAATTTAGAAACTACATACAAAAATGTCATAAATACATGCTAAGGGAAAGAGGATGGAAGAGTTAAATATCAGATATTGAGGAACGGAGGGAGTAAAATAATAAATGATCGGTTTGACCATTTTTACCCAAATATTTTATAAATTTTAAAATTAAAAATATATTTCTTTTGTAATATTATAATATTTATAAATCCTATAATTTCATTTATGATATGTATTTGTAAATTATTATAATATGATATGTTTTAAAAAGTAGTATCTATGTAATTCATGATATTTTACTTTAAAATTATTAGAAGTAAAAAATTTTACTTTCATTTTATAAAATTTTGCAGATTTATTTCATGTAAAGTAAAATGTATTTTTAATTTTAAAATTGTCAATATAAAATAGTTATTACTATGAGTCTATGACCATTTCAATCTTAACATGTTCCATCTACATTATTTAGGATTATACATTTTGAGAATTGATATGCCGGCCATCTTTTTCTTCAAGAATTACGTGAAGAAAAGCTCGCGAAAAAAGTATTCCTTCCGTTTTTATTTAGTTGTTTTTAAGTAATTATAAGTATTTTTTTTCTTTATATATATTAAATAGAGGTAATGATGATATAATATAAAAAAATTTAATATTAATATGTTTATTAATAATTAATTTTTAATCTGTGTAATTTAAAATAGAAAAATAACTAATAAAAAACGAAAGCACTAGTACGTCCATTCGGAAGAATCCATGAAACTTGATACAAAGCCCAAGGACGAACAAAATGTGGTTTCTGGTTACCACTTACCAGCCAACCTTCCATATTAATGAACATCAGTTTCCAAGCTACTTGTATCGATCATGGTTACCGAACTTATCTTTTTCCATCAAATTATATAGTAGTGTAGATTTCGAGCGAATAATAATGTGTTTAGATTTTATTATAATAATTTTTTTGATATTCGAATATTTAATCGAATATAATTTTAATGTTCAAATTCTACTCTAGTTAAATTTGAGTCGATTACGAAATACTTATGAGCACATAAATTTGATGATTTTTTTTTTGTGATAATACAAAAAATTTTATTTTTTATAAGATAAAAATTATATATTATAATTCATTTTATTCATGGACATTAGTTTCATATCAATTTATTCAATACACATAATATTTAAACATATTATTAAGACATATTGATTATATATTTATGATATATGTTATAATTTTTTAGTATAAATAAATGAATCGAATTACTCGCAAGTATACTCGAACAAGTATTGATTTACTCAGATTTTACTCATTTAACCTATCGAATTTTGAATTGAGTATCAAGTTTGACTCGTTTTTGTATCGAATTTAAATTAAGTCGATTAATTTTCAAATCAAGTCAAAGCAAATTACGAATCGTCTGATTCGATTTACAGACTTAGACGTACCACTTGTCTGTTTGTGGTCAACTAGAATTTTTAATTTAATAAAATTACTCGTTAAGTCTTGCTAACTGAATTATCTTTAATTTCGTTGGTTATACTCTATATTAATTTTAATTACAGAGTCCTCCGTCAACCGAAAGATTCAAATAATTAATCCAAATAACATTATAAATAAAAGGCTTTTTTTATGAATTTGTTTTACAATTATAATCTAATGACAAACAATTTTTTTATATCTCCACACACCAATCTCTGTGTTTACGCTCGCACTCAAAAAAAAAATTGTTGAAGCCCAATGTCCAAGTTGCTTACACATTTAATTACACTTCTTCAATTTCGTGGGGCATGCACTCATAATTATTTGGTTAACAAAAGTAAATTAGCGATCTAAAATTTTAGCATGACTTTTATTAATCGATATATAATCTATCAAAATATTTGTATATTATCCATAAAATTTCGGGCCTTTTCAAATATGTAATACTCTTTCGTTAAAAAAAAACAACATTTAGACTTTTAACAACTATTAATTTTACATATTTGACTAAGAATTAAATGTACAAATCATAAAAAAAAATTATGAAATTTGTTATGAATTTTTAAATTATGACTAGATTTATAAGTTTGTAATTTGAAGTTTTTTAATTTATTGCAAAATAACAAGAAAAAATTCAAATGTAACTCTTTTTTGGAATAACTTTTTTTTCTTCTAAATGTAACTTTTGTTTAGGGACAGAGGGAGTACATATTTTGAATGATTATTTTATAAAATATGCAATTGAGGTGTTTGTCATGAGATTATATAAAAATTTAAAATTATGGGTACAAATATCCTAATGCATACAAATTAAAACAGAAAAAGAAAATGAAAAGAAACAGAATACAAGGTATTATTGTATATTTGTATATAATTATATTATCTCCAATTCCTTAAGTACCGCAACAAATTACGTGATTTTTAGGACGTGTAAGGATGTATATAAGAATTTCGGAACTTCCAAATTACCATTAAGAATTATAACATTACAAAAATATATCAAATCAATTTCTACAAATTAAAATTAATAATAAAGTCATCGAATTTTGATAGTTTAAAATCTAATAATTTTGAAAACTAAAATAAACAAAATCATATTTGATAATAAAAAAAATAGTATTGGCCGTGGAAATAAAATTAAATTAAAAGGAAAATGTTGGTAAAACTTTCAAACCACAATGTAAATAATATTGGTTGGTAAATGATAGTGTTGTCAACCATCCTATCATACATACGTATATGAACTTCAGATAATGTGTGAATAGACTTTTGGGACGGTCCAGTTGCGCATAAGAAACCTGCTTTTTGACTTCTACTACCTTAAAATTTGTACAAGTTCCTTTATACCAATGGAGGTTTTATTGGTTCTACAATTTCTAAAGGGAGTACAATTGTGTATATATTGCATTTGTTTTAACCTTTTAACAAAATTTTAAAAAATTATACGTATATTTTGTCAAACTATGTTGCAATTTGAATTTTAGACTTTTTTAATATAATAATATAAATTAAATTAAATATGGCTCTTTAATGAAAGACTGTGAATAAAATTGTTCGTTTGAAAGTAATAAGTTAAACACTATATTAAAAAACAAACACGCATCTAATGAATCGTTTGGTGATATTTTTATTACTAATAAATAGTAATCTTTTAATAATATTTGATATTATATATGTATTAATAATTTATGTTATTATAATATTAATTATTAACAGTAATAAAAGTTTGTTCAATCAATAAAATTTGGGTAGACTCTATTATTGTAGTTACTCCATCATTGGGCTCTACATTTCGCCATTTGGCTCCTCACATTTTGGCTCCACATTTAACCATTTGGCTCTTACAATTTCACGATCAAATATTTTATAAAAAAAAATCGAACAATTAGGATTGAAAGATTATCAATCTATCAATTATATCATTAAACAATATTTTGACATGTCTTAAGATTAACAACAATAAATTAATGAATTCAAAAACAAATTAATAAAATTTAAGAAATTGTTGTAAATAATTTGAGACAAAACGAGTATCAATCTATTAGTTCCTGAAATTCGACGGTGGCTTCATATACATTTAATCATCCCAAAATCTTTACTCAGAAAAGAAAGCTAGATTTCTAAAAAAATTAAATTTTAGCAATGCGATCCCATTGAATTAATTAACTGGGACCTTTAACAAGTTTGGAATAGTTTTATTATGTAAGAGGTAAATTTATATATGTATTATAAGTATTTTACAATTATATTGTTCAATATAATTTTTACGGTTTAAAATTATATATAAGTGATTATAGTTATCATCTTAATGAACGATCAAATAAAGAAATTTATAATAAGGGAAAAAGGAATATAAGGTATGTTTTTATCAAGTTTGTCTAAAATCACTAATTAAAATGACGTAATTTAGGTTTCAATAACATTTTATATGATTTTTGTTTCTTATTTTAAAAAATACTATAATTAAAGAAAATTTGATACAAAATTAAAATTACGTTGTTTTATTAAATAAACGTAGACAAAGTTACCTAAAGCATGTCTTGAATTTTTGTTCCCCTTAAAATAATTATTGTTACGGAAACATATAACTGCAAAAACTTTATTCATCATACTAGTGGACTATGGAGTATTTCTTTTCTACAAGAAACTGCGGAGTGTTTAGCTCTAAATGGATATTACTGTACGATCAGTTATTACAAAAAAATAAAAAAAATCGAACAATTAGGATTAAAAGAGTATCGATCTATCATTTATATCATTAACCAATATTTTGACATGCCCTAAAACTTACAACAATAAATTTAAGAAAACTGTAAATAATTTGAGACAAAACGAGTATCAATCTATTATTCCTTGAAATTCGACGGTGGCTTCATATACATTTAATCACCCCAAAATCTTTATTAAGAAGGCAAAGTTTGATTTCTAAAAAAAATAAATTTTAGTGGTGCGATTCTAATGAGTAAGTGGGACACGATTGTTTCAATAGTTATCAACTATCACATTTTAAAAATAAAGATGTTAAATTTTGTAATGTATAACTAATAGTTGCGTGAGTGTGTGCATAATTTTTAGTCATTAACATTCCATGTAACAAAAAATAAAAATAAAAATTGAGACCCTTAACAAATTTGGAATAGTTTTTTTGTTTTTTCTGATTTTCCCCCCATGTAAGACGTATTATATAATACAGTACTTTAGAATTCTATTATTTTAATATAATTTTAAGATTTAAAATTCTAAATAAGTGATTATGGTTATCATCTTAATGAACGATCAAAATAAAGAAATGTAGAATAATTATTGTCACAGAAACATGTAACTTCGAAATCTTTATTCACCGTTATAGTGAATTATACGGTATTTATTTTCAATAAGAAACTGCGGTGTGCTTAACACAAATGATTTCAAATGGGATCAGTTGATGAGACACGTGTACGAAATCGCATGTAAAGAAGTAAAGAACCATCTGGAACCAACTTTTTCAATTACAAGAAAAAAAATTAAATAATTAGATAAATAAAATGATTGAAACATCGAATTTTAAAGGAGGCCCTCGTCTATTTCCTGACCGATGGATTTTATATTGCTATATATTCAATTACTCCTTTGACTTTGTTTGTTCTTTTTCTCTGTTTTTTTTTGGTAAATCTTTGTTCTTTATTCTAAATTATAAGATTCATAGATATTGGAATTATTTAGTTATTTTCTTTTTGTTAGATTTTTGCCTTTAGAGTTGCAATATATTTTTAATTTTTTTTAATCAAGTCATTCACCAAAAAATTCACACATATATTATTACTATCTTAATATCATATTATTTTTATACAATCTTTGATGTTTGAACGTGGACCCTTTTTGGCGAATAGATGGTCGCGTATATCGTTTATAAAAACAGGGTCCATATGTATTTCAAAGGTTAAATGATAATTCTGTCTCTCAAATTTGTGAATTGAACCAACTTTTGTTAACGCTAAAATCAAATATAACTATTCTTTATTGTAGATTTGTCAATTTTTAAATACGAGAGCCTATATTTAAATCTCATGACAATCCCTAGACAAATATATCATTTAAACTATTTAAAAATCTACTCCTGTCACTTTTCAATGCTAAAATTATTTCCTCGTTTATTTAGACATATGAAAATTGTATTTGGAGAACTATATTTACAAATATGTCAAATTGTAAGCCATTAAATTAGTTTGTAAATACTAGCATAAAATTATAAGTGTTTGATAATGTGACTGTTTTCACGTAAACTTTTAATTTGATGCTCGTAATTTTATTCAGAAATGATCGGATTTAAAAAAAGAAAGAAAGTATTTTATCCTTAATTTTATACATAATTCAAAATTAATGTTCTATTAATATATGAACGTCTACAAAATGGTAATACTTTTAGTATTTTTATAATACTAACTTATTCTAAACATTTAGTTTTTCATCAAATATTAATAATTTTTATGAAAACACTTATAATCAAAATTATCAATCAGAATCACTGATCGTTCTTAGACTTCCAGACATACTCAGAATGTTTAAATATATCTAGTATGTATTGTCTAACCACCTCGCATGGAAAAATATAAAAAGGAAATACCTCCTTTGTTTCAAAACTAAAATATAATTTTCATTTTAAAATAAAAAATACAAATCTATTTTTAAACAATAAACATTGCATGCTTATTTCACTCACACGAGAATTAATTTTCCATTTGAAGTTGTACTTCATTTTTATTTAATTCCCTAAAAAAAATATTAGGAAGTGTCATTATCACGTTTGATTGACATTGATAAATTTATATTTTTTGATAATTCACTTTCTACATTATATTTGGTTCAACTATATATATGCCATGTAATATGCTTAAATTGACTATTATACCTTTCACAATTACTAATTTTGTGAGATAGTTTTATCATTTTTAAATTAATGATACGAAAAATGTGACTTACCTAAAAATTTATACTTTTTAAAGAAATTTCAATTATTTTTTTTTAAATGTCAATTGAGCAACTCTATAAATTACTACTTCATAAAAAATTGAAATTCCGGATAATTATATGTCAACTAAATAAGCACATACTTTTTTTAATATACCATCATAATGATATCAAATGCTACGTTAATACAATCATTGAGTAGTTAACTACTCCCTCCGTTTTTTTGTTTTTTTTTTGTTAGACGCTTTAACTTTCCTTCAAAAGTTTTATATGTTGGACGTTCGAGATTTTCAAGGGGATTAAACAGTTTCTTTCCAAGATTACCCTTATTAAATTATCTCCCTCAATAATTCAAATTAGTGTAAGGTGTAATGCGCTAATTAAATAGAGAAGGTAATATCGTAAAATTAGTATAAACTCAATTACACTTTTATTACTCAATTGTATGTGCAACGAAACCTTAAACGTCCATCAATTGCAACCGGAGGGAGTACTATAATTATTAAATGTCCACTAATACCATCATTAAAAGCTCCATCACTATCAATAAACAATATGTTCGTAAAGGAAAATTATTTTATTTATTAAAATATATCTCTAATTTTTAAACTTAAAAAATAATTTTTCTCAACAACTCAACTTAATTCAAATTAGTGTGAATCGGAAATAATAAACTACTATCTTGTCGGCTTGTGCAAAACACACATTTTTTTCTTAATTGATTAAAATTATCTAGTTTTATATGTATTATTTTTTAAAATTTTATTAATTTTTTTTGTGTTAAATACAAAATCAGTATTTTGTATTATGGTGTACAATATCATTAGTTTTATATATTTAAAGTTGTTTTTATATTTTTAGATCTTTTTATCCATTGTAACTATCTAAAATAATTTACATAGCCTATTACAAAATGTATTTTACTTTCTATCAATTTAAAATAATTTATAATGTTAGGATTTTATAATTTTATTATTTATTTAATAACTTTATTGTGATATTTAATTTTTGATTGTTGTTTCAATAAGTTATTATAGAATTTATTTTATTTTATTATTGATTATCTTATTAGTCTTTTATTATTTTTGGTTGTATTGTTTAATTTTGAGAGATGTACATATATTTTTTTTTAAGTAGTGCTTAATTTTAAGAGGTGTACATACTTTTTTTTTTAAAGTTATATCTATGTGATAGTTAACTTTTCATTATGATAATAAGAAAATATGATATAATTTTTTTAATTGTAGTAGTTAAAAATGAATAACGATTTAAAAAATAAGATTATAATCAAAGTCGAAACCTCTCTTTTAAAATAATATATAATGGATAGATTGAATATTGGATTTTCATAAAAAAAATTACTTAAAACTACATAAGAAATAAAAGAGAAAAGGGAATCGCAAATAGGTAAACTAAAAAGAAAATATTTAGCAAAAATACAAAGAAAAGGGAAATAAAAAATGGAAGATGCTGGACATGGAAATTGAAAAATGAGGCGGGAGGAAAGTATAGCCTAGTGGGCCCCACGTGGATATACTCGTTTGGTTTTACTACTCCAACACTATAAAACCGAGACTCGCCGAGTCCAATTTTTTCTCACCATCCAAACAAACTCCTCGCCCCGTTTTTCCTCCCTTTTCCCTGTTTCGATTTTCATTCACTCTCTCTCTCTCCTCTCTACTCTCCCTCTAAAAAGACTATTCCAATCCTTCCGGAAACTCACACAAATCTCTCTCAAAAATAAAAGAACTAACGGCAAGTGCAGGTTTGCTTATCGAAACTCTTCATTTATCATTTTTCTATACTTGTACACGTACCACTTGTATGTGCTGTGTATTTTTTCCCGTTCTTTTCTCTCTCGAATCCTCTACGAGCTGATTCCAGGTAATTCATGCATTTACCTTTTTGTACTGATCTGGTGGTTCTAAGACGAATTTGTCATAGTTTACGAGGGTTTTGAATTGAAATGTGATGTAATTTGTGGATTATGTTTAAGTTTTTTATGCTCAGATCTGTTCTGCTTATTCTATGCATGTTTGAATGTCTACGTGTTAAGCATTTTGTTTGTCTTGTGGTAATTTGTATATAATTCCGTTTTTTTTTGTTCATATTAGATAGCTATAATTTCTACAAGTTTCGTGCTTTTCTTTTTTTATTTAATTGTAATAATCTGCAAAATATTAAACTATGGGTTTAAATTGTTAATTATACACTACTATTTGAGAAGATCGAGGTAAAGAAATAATTAGGTACACAAATCAATTTTGTGCGCTTTAAGTGTTCGGGGAATTGTTGAGAAGAGAGTCTGTTGGGTGAAGTGGTTGGCTATCTATCACCTCATTATTTAGCTGAAAGTTATACAATACCTCATGATACTCCATAAATTCCAAACAAGAGACAATTTGACTCTTGTGGTCCAACGATGGCTCATTAAATTTCAAATTCTCGCGAATTTGTTCAACTTTAGCTGATAAAATTATATAAATAAATAGTAATCCATATATAACAAAAGTTACGATGTACAGATTTTATTGCATCATGAACTTTGAAGTTTCATTAGTCATATCAAATTTGAATCTTAATATGTTGTAAATTGACGTCAAAGTCTATATGTATCATTTACTTTGAAATGGATGGTATATACTTTATGCTATTTTTCTGTAATGTAGAGGTACTGGGTTATGTTCGTTCAAATTTTGGAGTAATTGATAGATTCTTTGTTATGCAGAATAGACAGCCACCACAATCATCCAGTAGTTTCTTATAAATTCATTGATTCAGCAACACTGAATAACTCAATCTTATTCTGAGTGATTTGCAATATAATATAGCCATGGTTGCTACCATCACTACTTCTGCATTCTTTTCTGTTTCTCCGGCATCTGACTCTGGAACAAAGACCACCGGAAAGGCTGCAGACCATCCCGCAAGTTTAGATGGACGGGCAGTTAGGTCAAAATCTATTTCTTCAAGGAATTTACAGGTCAAGGCCAATGCACAAGCCCCTCCCAAGGTAAATGGTACAAGAGTTGGTGTCCTGGAAGACCTCAAGACTGATGATGACATTTCTTTTTCGCATCCACCGCGAACATTTATGAATCAGTTGCCAGATTGGAGCATGCTCCTTGCAGCCATTACGACCATTTTCTTGGCAGCAGAGAAGCAATGGACGACACTTGATTGGAAGCCAAAGCGCTCTGATATGCTTTCAGATCCTTTTGGTTTGGGAAATATTGTACAGGATGCTTTGGTTTTCCGTCAAAATTTCTCTATCAGATCATATGAAATAGGAGCTGATCGGACTGCATCTGTAGAGACACTGATGAATTATTTGCAGGTAGGCTAATAGATGCTTCCCCATCCACTTAGCTGATAAATATAGGCAAACTTTTTTCGCATCTACCAAACTTTTCACTCTTGTTTTCTTTTTTTAGCAGATGTATGAACCATCAGAGTTGATATTTATTCACAATTTTGAATTCTCTATAGGAAACAGCACTTAACCATGTAAAGAATGTGGGGCTCCTGGGTGATGGCTTTGGTTCTACATCAGAGATGGCTAAAAGGAACCTGATATGGGTCGTTACCAAAATGCAGGTCACGGTTGACAAATATCCGACGTGGTAAAAGAAACTTTAATTTTGTGCCTGTGCCCTTTCACTAGCAAGATTTGTTTCTAGTCAATCTTTGTTGACATATTTCTTAGTTGGCTTTCATACACCATATTTTCTTTATTAGCTTACTGTAGTCAATCTATTTTAATCAGTTTTACCATGAAACTGGACATCTTCCATGCAACTCAAAACTATTACATAATATTAGTATTAACATATCAGAGGACAATTAACACTGGCGTGGAGTTCAACTTATTCGTTTGAGAAAACTAGATCCAGTCTCTGTTCTCCAAGTCATGACACCTATTGAGACTTATAATATTCTTTCCATGCAGCAATTAAGTCTATATCATAATATATGTGGTGAAATGTTCAATATATATATAAGAATAATTCATTCTGGGAACACTTACCGTTGTCATCTGAAAAATTGAAGTAGTTTATGATACTACATATTTGATTGTAGTATGTAGTAGTGTACTTTCATCAGTAGATATGAAATGTTTTGGAAGGGGTTATATATTATATTATTATTTGCTGAATTGTTGGAGGATTTTGGAGTTATATAAATTACTTGGATTTGTCCAATTCTAGAAAAGACTGTCATAGGCTTAAAGAAAGAACTCGAATAAACAGGACAGAACAAAATCTCAAAACAGAGAAAATCACATTATATTGCAATTCCACATAAATTTCCATTTTGGAATTGGATGCAAGATGCTTAAACCACCTTTGACCAGTGGCTAAACAGAATATATCTATCAGTGCTGCAACGAGGTGGTCACAACTGCAGAATTCTTTATCTTTTCCTTTTGTGTATGTTTTTTTTTTTGGGATTTTGGGGTGGGGTACTGCAGTTTCATTTTGTTAATTCCAGGGAGGGATTTAGGTTATTCTGTGTTATAATTTACATTATAAAGATAATGGTATGGAACTAACTCATTCTGTAAATATTTTATACGATAATTATTATCCATGGGTAGAAACTTATGGTTTGGTATGCAGGGGAGATGTCGTTCAAGTAGATACATGGGTAGCTGCATCAGGGAAGAATGGCATGCGTCGTGATTGGCTTCTTAGGGACTACAATACTGGGGAAATACTGACTAGAGCTTCCAGGTTGGAATTTATACTGTCTAGTCCCACCACCCCAACCCCTCTCCTCCCCCCACCCAACCCCCACTCCCCCCTGAACCCTCAGTCCCTCGCCCCTTTCTTTTAGAACTCTTTTCATAATTTTATGACTAACTTAATAAATGGTCACTATCATTTCATGCTTATCTTTGTTACTATAATGGCAATTTGTTCCTTTCTGTGCTGTGCAGCCTTGGTTGCGTCAATGGCAAAATCACGTCTGTTGTTGTATTCTTGTACTTTTTAAAAATTAATATTGCCAATACAAAATTAGTTAGGCCATTCCTCATAATTATATAGATCACCTTCTGTTTGAAGGATATACTCTTCTCTTTTAGCGTGTGTATGTCTATGTGCACGTTGTGCTGTCTGCAAGATTATTGCTGACAACAGGCAAATTCCAAACTTTTGATTTGCGAAATCGTTGATGGTTGAACGTCGAACATTTTACATGCATTGTAGCAATGAACATAGTGCATCAAATGTTGTATGGTGCAAACATGCAGGGTGTGCAACAATCAATTTAGTGTGCGAAAATAACATAAACTTTTGATTTTGTCCATTCTTTAAGCCTTGCTATATGAATCAATTTCTTATTTATTCCATTGCTGATCGGCTGGATCCTTTGATTTGTTGAGCTAGTTGTTGGGTGATGATGAACAAACAGACAAGGAAGTTGGCTAAACTTCCAGATGAAGTCCGAGCTGAAATAGGAAACCATTTTGTTGATACACCTCCTCTTGTGGATGAAGATTGCAGAAAGTTCCCAAAACTTACAAGCAGCAATGCGGATTATACCCACACCGGGATAACTGTATGTCCTGATGCTCTGCTATGAACATCCTTTGCATATTATGTATTACAATTTCTTCGGTGCTCATGGTTTAACTCCTTTTGATGAATTCATGCATATAGCCAAGATGGAGCGATTTAGATGTCAACCAGCATGTTAATAATGTGAAATACGTTTCCTGGATACTTGAGGTAATTCTTTTCAATTTTAAATGTATTTCATATGGTCATCATGCCTTCTATTTTAGAATGCAGCCGTAAATTTTCATGTTTGGTTGATAATTGGGTAGAAAGAAAAGTTACAAGCTAGTCAGACACATTAGGATTGTGAATCAATTTATCATATTATACGAGCAGGTGTAGCAGGTGAAAGCTAATAACTTTATGTCATCCTGATGGTTGCATATGTTTTGACTTGTATTCCCCCATGTGCACCTTAATAACTAAGTAGTTTATATATGTCTTACCTTTCTCAGTGGAACCTGTGTTAAATAAAGATCATATAACAGAAGAGTCAATTAGGGTTGAAAGCAAAGACAGAATCAAGAATAGCTTGGGTTTTTGACATGCCAAACAGAACCAAGAAACACTTGAGTAGAAGGGGTGGCTGGAAGGGAGTATATTAACTGTATTCTTCTGTTGTGTAATTGTTACCTGTTTTTGTATTCTATTGGTTACTGATAACCATAAAAATTCCCAACCTGTTGGAATTTCCTATTAAGTTAAATGAGATAAAGTATTGAGAAAGGTTGACACTTGGTACTACTCAAACTAGGCGTTTAACTGCCATGACTATTATGTACAACCATATAATGCTTTTTCTGGCTATTTGGACAATTTTGTTTGGGTCTGATTACAAACATTTTCCAATTTAGGATGGTTTACCAGATTGCCAAATGACATTAATAAGTAACTGAAGGATCTGTGATACAAGTTGAATAATTATTTTATGTGTCAGATTTAGAGATGCATTCTTAAATTTAGAATACAGTCATATGACGTTCCAATGTCATCATCTTACCATTACTCTAATTCTACTCTAATGTTTTGGATTATATATACGTCTCTTAAGTTTGTTGATTTTGTTATTGTTAGGGATATCATTAGAAAAATAATTTGCTCTTAACAACTGCTGTTTTAGAAATGCATCCTTAGTTCTGGACTACTGGGAGAACATGATTACCTATGTCTACATGAATCACTTTTTTTTGGGGGGCACTGTATATCCGTGTGCATGTTAAAACAATGTGTTACAAGTCAAAATGCCTAATTTTTGCATCTTGATTAAAATGTTGGTTCATGCAGAGTGCACCGCAGCCAATTGTGGAGAGTCATGAGCTTGCAAGCATGACTTTGGAGTACAGAAGGGAGTGTATGAAGGATAATGTCCTAGAGTCTCTTACTTCTGTGTTGGGGAAAGGGGTTGGTGATTTGGCTAATTTTGGCAAAGTTGAGTGTCAGCATTTGCTTCAACTTGAGAATGGAGCTGAGATAATGAAAGGAAGAACTGAGTGGAGATCTAAACGTTCCTATGGAATTAGGAGCTTGGGTCATCTTCCAGAATAAAGTGCAGACGACATGTTTCCGTAATTTTGTGGTGTTACAAGTGCCATGTAAAATCCTACTAAAGTTTCTTGAAGTTCTACATGTTTTCTCTATGTATAATTATTTTGTTCTATTGTTTCTCTTCTTTCTTGCGGTAAATCGAGGAAATTGTAAACCCATTGTAAGTAGCCATTACTGTAATATCATTTTCCTCGTTCTCACCTTCACCCTTAGTTTGTCAATCAATTAAATTAGGCTTTATAGCCTTTTAGGATGTTGGATTATTAATTATTTGTAATATAATATTCTTTTTTGGCCGAAATAAAATGCGGTCAGCATAAAGTCTGGTTGTTGACTGGTCAGATTGTAAAAATTTGTTCACACACTTTCGATGTTGATGCTCGGTTCTGCTGTATTATGTTATGGATGTTCTGACATAAACTCCATATTTGCTTGCTCCATCGTTGCAATATCTACCGGTAAAGCCATATTATGACGAGATGAAATTATATTTGGATCCATTTACGATGTTTCCGCTCTTTCTTTTGGTTATACAATTGAAGTTAATTCACATGAATTCTCGGGTTTTTTTGATGTCGACGTTTCAATTATTGAATTTTCTCGGGATGTCATTTGAAGTCTTAAACAGGTTATTATTGTGTTTATTTTTCTGCTGTTTTATTCAATTACTTGAAAATCTAGAAACAAAAAATAAAAATTGAAGTTCTAAAAATTGTTATAAAAAATTAGTATAACTTTAGGTTTAACTGCAACTCCACTAATTCCACGCACATTATATTTGCGTTGTTCATGAAAAACATTAAGAAAACTACATATATTTTAGTAATAATTGATTTATGTGGTGTTGATCATTTTCAATATCGCTACGCTATGCTATTAATAATAGAATGCACATGGAGACAACTTGAAGCATAATACTGTATGATTAGGCATCAATCACTCAAGTAACTGATAAAGAAATTAATAACAAATAAATAAAGGCCAGACCGACAAAATATGTAAAATGCTAATGTTGCCTACAACTTGGGGAAAAAAAAATAGAGCAAGATAATGATCACGTCAAGGACTCAAAAGTGGAAATTGGAATTTTTTTTGTTAACACTCTCTTACATTTATTAAATTAATTTATTACATAATTACGTCTCGTTATTATTTTTTCAGAAATTATTGACAGTAACCCAACAATTTACTATGCATATTTGATATTTTCGTAGTGTATTAAATAGTTATTAATATTAATAATTTAGCAGACCGTCTCTGAAGCATGAGTTGGGTAGATGAGGTCCGTTTGGTCCACTTAACTTCTCCACACATACAAACACTGAGACGAAGCTAAAGCCCAATTTCCCAGATTGGGAACATTTTATCTTCAAAGTGGACTCCTCTTGTGCGCTCTGCATCATTTTTAAATTTTGGCTGGGACCTCCCATACATTTTAAATTACAGAATATGTATGTATGTATGTATGTATGTATGTATGTATGTAATACATTATTTATTCACTTATCTTTAATATGAAAAACATCAATTTTGTTGTTTTAATATTTATTGAAAATATAAATAATGGTTTCAATTTTTTTTTATATTTTCAATTATAAGAAAAACGAAATGAGAATCGAACATAAACAATACTCCGTACAATAATAGCAAATATATCGTTCTCCAATTACAAACAATATACCAAGTACTCGATCTAGGTTAGGAACATGTACATTTTCAATATCCCATATATACGTGTGCGTGTGTATTTGTTTGTATTTGTATGCTGTACATCAAGATATTATATTTCTCAGTTAAATTATCGCATTTTAAGAAAATTATATATTATTTCAAAATCGCTTCTTTGTTGGACATTAAATTACTATAACTAGTTTAAATCCTGAAATTGAAATATTCATTCATACATGAATAATTAGTAATGTTAACTATTGAATCTTTATAATGGGGTGTTTGGTTGGTAAGAAAGGAAATGAAAATGAATTTTTATACATTCCTTTTTATCATTTGGTTGGTTAATAAGAGTGGAAATAGATTTCAACATAATCTTGCACTCTTTAATGTATTCAAAATGAGCATTATTAAGTCTCTTTTGGTAATCGTGAATTATGATAGATATTTGAATCAATAAAACACATAATGACATATACCCCTATAATAACGATGACAACAATAATAATATTATAATTATTATTATTATCACTATTATTATTGTTTTCACTATAATTGCTATACTATATTCTTATTATTATTATTGTATTATACATAAGTATATATATTATTATTATACACACACACACATATATATTTTAATCCACGTGTGTGTGTATATATATATATATATTAATTTCAAGAAGGATATTTTATAAATTTTCATAATATCATTTTATTCCAAAATTTTTCATTAAATAACATATCAAACATAACTACAAAAGAAAAAGAAGAAAATCGATTTCAATTTCATTTCCATTATTCCATCAAACCAAACTATGTAATCTATACAGCTACGTTTTAAGCAAAATTTATCGTTATTATAGGTTGCACTTCAATCGATGACTCACTAATGATACTCATACAGGTCACGCGAGTATTCACTAAGACCACTCGCATCATATTCTCTTAATAGATATTTTATTATACATATTAAATTATATACTTTTATATCTTTCAGAATATTTATTTTTTATTAACTACACCAACATCTTTATTATACAAATTATATTTTTATGATAGAGATTTAAAAAATAAATTTATCTATTTAGAGATTT
The DNA here is from genome assembly GCA_014636745.2 of Centella asiatica. NCBI lineage: Eukaryota > Viridiplantae > Streptophyta > Magnoliopsida > Apiales > Apiaceae > Centella > Centella asiatica. The sequence goes on from CM025780.1 coordinate 55,022,109, forward strand.
ATTATTCAAATATGAAGATATAGATTTAGTTTAGAGATTTTAGTGCATATGCAATTTTTAATTTTTAAATTGTTTCATTTCTTATAATAAAGATTTTAGAAATTTTGGAGGTACTAGCGTGAGTGTTGTGACGGTGGAACACAAACTGACAGTGGAACACAAACAAAGACCAATACAAAGCTAAATGGCCCAAATGGTTATGCTGCTATTATTTTATATTAGTACTATCAAATCAAGCTATAAAACAACTACGTATAGAAGTGTTCAAACCCACCAAAAGAAAAAAAAAACAAAAAAAACTATAAAACGTTCTTGATAACCCAAAATGGGCTCCTCCAATTTAACATCATTACATCTTCAATCCCAAGTAAAACTATCATGATTGCTTCCCTTCTCACTCACATCATCTCATCTCTGTAATTTCCTAAAAGGGTTTTCACCAAACCCACTTTTCTTCCCCAGACCCAGCTCTGCTTATTCTCAATCAGATCTTTCTTCCCCTCTTGATTGTTTTGGTATGAAATCTGAAACCAATCATTCTTGCATCTTACCCGCGCAACCCCTTTAACTTTAATCTTGTTTTAATGTTATAAGCTCTCACTTACATTGTAAATTTGTGTTTTCTGTTGATTTCCTTACATGTCAAGATGGTATCTTTGTGTTAAATTTTTGGTTTCCTAGGTTTATTATTGATTGAAGATGTCTTTTGATTAGTTTTTCTTGTCTCGTTTCCATTGTTGTACCAGATCTGTAATGTATATAGATTCATATCATATGTATGCCTATGTAGTATTTACATTCTTAGTTGTTGGATGCTGATCTAGTTTCTTTATTTGCCGGCCTTGTCGGTGGCAATTCGGAGCAACTGGAATTAGTTAAAGAATATCTCTTGTATGTATGTATTTGTTATCTATATATGATGGCATTCTTTTGGTTTTTATTTGATTAAAGATATAATTAAGAAGGGGAGCTTGAATTTAGTGATAGATTACACAAGATTAGTTGCAGTTGTTAGATTGATTTTTGTTTGGAAAAGCCTAACTTACCTGAAAATAAATTGATCAAAGGTGAAATTTTGAATATGTTAATCTAGAAATGGGAATCGAAATGTAGAAAACTTATTAATTTCTCGTTTTGTTAATTCGATAGAATTGTAATTCTGCTTTTGTGAGCTATCATCTTATTTTGCTGAAACTAGAAGAGAGAAATTACTCTTGTTTTTGTTTAATATCATTATAGGATCTACTCTTCCTAAATGTTTTAAAATTTAAAATTTGGTTTTTGCTTACCTAGCCATTCTATGGATGGTGGTTATCCATTTCCCAACTCCCGCCTAAAATTTTCATTTGCTATGGTATACCCTTCAATTGTTGTAGTCTACCCTTGTCATTCTTCTCATATATATAGCTAATTTTTCTGGTCTTCATACAACTATAACCTTATCTTAGTCGCTTGAATTTATGATTTCCTGAATCTGTTCCAAGCCCCAGGGTCATCCTAAACTTTACATGCAAATCTTATCAACTTTTAAGGTATGAGGTCTGTGATTTGTTGGATGCCATTATATTCTTCTATCGTCTATTATTTATTCTTGTTCTTCCATGGTGTTGCTTATGTTATATCTTCTTGTATGCGAATGTATATGCTTTTCTAATTAACTTGACTTGAAACCTTTGAATTCTTAAACAAATCATACATCATTGTTTTGCTTGTGACATCAACTTTTGTTTGCAGTGAGCTGAAACTTGAATCATCTCTATTATGCTGAAGCAAATTCTAGCAAAACTCCCTCGTAAAACATCAAAATCTAATCCTGTAGATTCTGCTGCTGGGAGTAGTTCCAGCAGCAATATGACTGATTTAGTCAATGGATTCCAATTTACCAACAGTTGCAGTGTCATTTCGAGTCGGTTGAATGCTGTCAAACGGATGTCTTCATCAATTTTCCCGGCAAGCATCACAGCTGGAGCTGAGATGATTGAGCCCCATATACTATTCAAAGATGTTTCAAACTCAGACAAACATAATCTGTTTGTTAGTAAGTTAAATTTCTGCTGTATAGTATATGATTTTACTGATCCTGATAAGCACTCCATGGAAAAAGATCTTAAACGTCAAATACTGGGAGAGCTGATTGAGTTTCTTGCCTCTGACTCTGCAAAGTTTAATGAATCGACAATTGCTGCTTTGTGTAAAATGTGTGCAAATAACTTGTTCAGAGATTTTCCACCTAAGTATACCTCTCATGGTAGTCGTGGTGAAACTGAAGATGAAGAACCGTTGTTTGATCTAGCCTGGTCCCATTTACAACTTGTATATGACATACTCCTTCGATTTTTAAGTTACAATTCTGTAGATCCAAAGGTGGCAAAGAAGTATGTGGATAATGGGTTTATTTTAAGATTACTTGACCTGTTTGATTCGGAGGATCCAAGGGAAAGAGACTGTTTAAAATCAATTCTACACCGGGTATATGGGAAGTTCATGGTGCACAGGCCTTTCATCCGTATGGCTGTGGGAAATATTATCTATCGCTTTGTTTTCGAAACTGAAAAGCATAATGGAATTGCTGAGCTGTTGGAGATTTTTGGGAGTGTAATTAGTGGGTTTGCTTTACCATTGAAGAAGGAGCACAAGATGTTTCTAACGAGGGCCCTGATACCTTTACACAAACCAAAATCTGTGGGGGTCTATCATCACCAGCTAACATATTGTATTGTACAGTTTACGGAAAAGGAGCCAAAGTTGGCTGGTACTGTGATAAGGGGATTGTTGAAGTATTGGCCCGTAACAAATAGCCAGAAGGAACTAATGTTCTTAAGTGAGTTAGAAGAGCTTTTGGAAATGATTACGATGGATGAATTTGAGAGGGTCATGGTTCTGTTGTTTCGGCGTATTGCTTGCTGCCTCAACAGCTCCCATTTCCAGGTGAATTTGCCAGGATTCCTTGCAATCTGTTTGTACGTGATCATGTCTTTCCTTAAGTGCTCTGCGTATATTCCCAACCTTCCCTCTCTTCTTCTATTCAATTTATAGAATTAAATCAATCTCTAGGGCAAACAATAAACATCATTCCACGCCATCCTCTTTCTCCAACATGCATTTGGGGGATGGTAGAAATACAGTAACTCACAGCCACATTCAGTAAATTCATGCTGCCCAAAGCTATCCAATAGCATAGCTGATAGGACAGTTCAACAGGAAAATCTTGTCTCACGAGAAAGATTTATATGATACTTTTGGGAAGAACAATTATTTTCAGATTTAGATATAGAATTTGAACCAATAATCTTTAACATGGTTCTTGAATTGAAATATTCAATAGATATTCCTTAATTTGATCCGTAAAGACCGTTATGTAACTAAATTGGACGCGGGTCTGTCCTTTCAGCTAAGAATGTCTTTAGGCAGCATGTGTCTGTTTAATTTTAGGTATGATCTGAATGTAGTTTACTTAATGTAGCTCAAATGTGTTGGTGGCGGTGTCCTTGGAAACCAGATTCTGCAAAAGAATGTTCTCCATCTCCATATTTTGAAAAATAGATAGCATATGTTCTCATTCAATAATTATAGTTTTATATTCACTTGTAATGAAAATGTCTGGAAATACTTTTCAAGAATGGACCACTTTGCCATCTATATCCTCAAGTGATCCCTAGAGTGAGCATTCTTCAAACTCAAATTTCCGGCATTTCCTTATGCTTTTCTACGTCTATGGTTCTCAAATTTTGTGGTTAGATGTCTACTAATATCATCTATAAATACATACATATTAACAAACAGTGCAAGTCTTATGATTTAACTTGAATTTTGGACAGAGACACGGTGATACTATAAATATATGAATGTTACAAACTTATCCTTTGTGTGCATGTTGTATCATCTTTTCTGTATCTGCCAATGGCATAATGCATATTTTTACTTATTTGACTCCATAAGCTACTTGCCTAAGAGCACTCGCACCGGTTCCCCTATATTCTCTATAGTCTCTATTTCAAGGAATAAAATGTTGAAACTCTAAAAATTATCTCTGCACCAGAATCCCTAAAATTGAGAATTTGTTAAGAGATTTGAACAGTGAATCTCTACATCAAAGGATTTACTATTCAAATCTCTCAGATTTATATAATAGGGATGCTGATGTATTTCTAAAAAAATAGAGATTCTGAAAGATGTGAAAAGTGTAAATTTATCTGTAAAGTAGAGAATCTGTTAAGAGACACTGGTGTGAATGGCCTAAAAAGAAAAAAGAAAAACTTGGATCGATTATCTACCCAGAACTGTGGGTTTTCGTTGTCAGTAAATGAATAAACTTTGATATCCACATTCTTATGGATTCTGGAGCTGACAATAGTGGGCTTATTTCTTTATCGCCTGAGCAAGTTGTGGCGTATATATTCATTACAGTGGTTCGTCTCTAAAGATATATGTAAAAGAAAACAGTTGTTTTACTCTGTGATTGCTGTTAAGTTTTAATTTTTTATGATAGAATTAGATTGCTCTTAATGTTGCTATTCCATACTAGGAAGCTCCACTTACATGTATTTGTTGATGCCCATGGTGTATTATGGTTCTCTTAAAGTCTCGGGACTTGGGGTCTTGGATAGGCTCCAAAATTTTTTTGAGAGCTACCTGTAAATGGATAGAGCCTTTTAACTAATCCATGAACAAGAAGTTAGTTGACAACCAGAAAACTGAGTTACATTGCATCTTATATAGTGGTGTATGGGCACGAACATTACATGGCTGTGATTTCTGTCACAACTTATAATTGCAGCAAGGATATTAACCATCTATTATTTATTTCTAGGTGGCTGAGCGTGCGCACTTCTTTTGGAACAATGAGCATATCCTTTACCTTATCATGCAGAACAGGCAGGTGATTATGCCCCTTGTCTTCTCAGCATTAGAGCGGAATATACAGAACCATTGGAATCGAGCGGTGCTTAACCTGTCGCAAAATGTAAGGAACACGTTTTCCGAAATGGATGCAGAACTTGTGCTTGCATGTCAAGAAAAGTTTGCGGAGGAAAATTCTCAGTCAAGTTTGGTAGCCGAGAGACGGAGATTGACATGGGAACGCCTTGAAAATGCAGCTAGTTATCAACCACCCATATCCGAGAATATTTCTAACATGGTAGAATCTGCTCCATGTGTTGTTGCCTGCTAATTCACGTAGTAACAGTTGATGTAGGTTCTTGAATATGGGGTTTCTATTTTGAATGCCATTAGGGTGTTATGGTGATGATTGTGAATCAATGGCAAGTATAAGTGAGCTGCTTTAGTGATGTCTTCTTTCTGTTTCTCTTAATCCCTCACAAGGGGAAGAGCTAATTTGATTGCAATCACTTGTATCTGAGCTTTTGCAAAATATTTTTATCTTTACCTTTTAACCATCCATAGCTGCAAATTTTCAGCCCTTAATTTTCTTTTGCAAATTTGGCTCTCATTGTGAAAATTATTGAGAGCATTGTAATGGATTGAGACTAGTGTTTGTTTTGAGGTTGGAAACAGAAGATGTTGGATGATTTGGAATTTCAGTTGACATGAAGAGTCGGTTCTCCAAATTGCCAGATTCAAGAAAGTGTCAGTTCTCCAAATTGCCAGATTCAAGAAAGTGTCGGTTCTCCAAATTGCTGTCCTAGTTGAGTTTAGTTGTGACTGATACTACTCATAATTTTATATCAAATAAAATTTAACAAATTTTCTGTAAAACTCAAATAAAATCTTACAAATTTTCTGTAAAACTTAAATGATCATAGGTAGAGGCGGAACTAGTAAGGGATAGAGAGTGGTGACTGCCTCTCTTGATTTTTTTAAATTCTATTATCTATCCTTAAAATTTTTTATATAATTTATATTTTATTCTGCATTTCTGTCTTTTCCAATCGTATTATTTTATTTTTGTCGTCCTTCGTATGTCATTCTGATTCAGCGTTGATCATTTGGAAAGGTTATGAACGCAAGTTTATAGCCACAACCTAGTTAGATTATTATTGTATGATTTAGTTCTGCTGTACTTATTTAAAAAGTCTTTCACTCTCAATGAGTTACTAATTCCAAATATTATTGACCCAAAGTAATACTTATATTTATATACATATGTTAGGAATATATCCAATAATAACTGTATATTCATTCCGTACGCAAGATTTGATTTATGAAGACGATTGGTAGTTGTAACAATGTCATAGCGGCAAACATAAATGCTTCTCATCTCCTTTTCTCAATAATCATTTTTATTTGTAATTTTTGTCTTGATTTCTTTAAATGTTAGTATTAAAAAAACGTATGTGAAACATAGTAAACTCTTTCTTCAAGGTATAGTTAGAAACTACAAGTGATAAAAAATTAAAGATATGATATTTTAATTGCTATATATAGTATCACACCACTTCACAAACAGTTCTCAATTCATCACCCTTATTTAAAATTAAAGAATATTTCAATTAAAATCTCCAATACAATAATATAATAATAAGGAACATGGCTATAATATTATAATTAACAATAATATAATAATAAGAAACAAGAAAGAAGGAAAGAAATATGGAGAGTGTACCACCCCTCGAGACTCGGAAGATTTCATACCAAGACCACATCCGCCAACGCCGGGGAGAAAAAGGCTGGCTCTACTCGCTTTATTTCTAGGGTCTTTTAAATTTTTTATCCTAAAATCCCGTATGTTTTAAAATTTGGAAATTTAAAATTTAAAAAATTTACATTGAAATAAATGAGTCTAAGTCAATAATTTTATGCCGATCAAAATTTATAACTGATGTGTAATACATAAGTCGAATGAAAAAGAAAAGACAATATGTTTATGCTTATTTTTATCTAATAAGAGAATAAATATATTGCAACACTATGTGTTGCAATACTATAGTCAAATTTATGGACTTGTGAATTATTTTTCTATTAGAATTTTTATTGTTCTTATCAGTACAGTAGTACTATATGATTATTTGATTAAATATGCATAATCTTAGTTTCAAATAAAAAAATAAAGATTAATGATTAGTTTTCAGATTGGATTTAGATTAAAATATTATTTTGATGGGAGTTGTTTTGTGATACGTGCAGTATCTTCGCGTTATGTTGCTGCTTGGATATTTGTTTCTGTTGCTGATAAGGATCTGCTATGTAATTATACATTTGTTATACAAAAAATCTACAAGAGAATTTGTCTGTTAGTGAAATTCAATTTATTTAAATGGTAGAATGGTAATTGTGAATATCGAAAAATGATGATTTTCTTAAAAACTTAATCACCAACGAGTGATTTTGAACCGTTTTAATTTTTTTTCACTTTATTTATAACGGGAGTATTATATCTGTTTATGTTCAATGTTCCTTAAAATTTTTTTTTTTAGTGGTATGCTCGATTTGCTACTCCATACTGATTATTGGTTAGCGTTCAAGAATAAATGGATTAATCGGTTTAGACCGAACTAATCTTTGAAAAGAATGATACTAATTAGTTCGGTTTTAGTGTTGATTAGATCGGAATAAATTAATTCTAGTCCAATAAAAAAAGACTATAGGCTTAATTCGGTCTTGGATGGGTTCCTGTTTTGGTTTCGGTTCCCATCTCGGTCCCAAACCTTTTTCCTTTTACAATACATAAAGTTAATTTATTTTTACTAATAAAAATTAAAATATAACTTTTCTATTTTTTGTTCAAATAATGCATTCATAGTTATTACAACTAATTTTCTATTGAAAATGTACAAATTGTAAATTTTAAAAAAACCATTACTTTAGAATAATTTTAGTATTGTTCTATTAATATAAGATTTACAACTTGTATTTGAACTTAAAATACATAAATTATTAAGAAAATGATAACAAGTTAAAAAAATAAATAAATTATGAGTGTAATATATAAAAATTTAAACCAGTTCAATTTTGGTCTGGTTTCAGTTTCAGTCTAGTTCTAGTACAATTCTCTAGCCAATGTTTTTGTTACTGCATATGTAGTAGGTTAAACCAATGTTCTATTTTAATATTATGAATTTATAAAATTTTGGGGGTTAATTCTAAACCGAACGGACCAATCATTTTAAACCAATCCCAAATTCGTTTCGATTCAAACTAGAATCTGTATATTTTTGTTGATCGGAGCGTTCAAATAGCTTTACACAAGAGCTGAGCTGATTTGACTCTAAAATGTCGAACTCCCCGAAATAAAAGAAGTCCAAAAGAAAGCTCAGACAAGCCTTGAGAGAAACTAAAACCCCACCAAATCGATTGAGCCAAGAGTATCCTTGAAATTATGATCTTCCCCCTTGTTATGGATTCCCTCCGACTCCTTGCCCTCCTCATAAAACTTTCTTCCTAAAACCCTGTACACATATATCTCTACTTGGGCTGAACACACTTTTTGCCACAAAATATGATTACTTTAATCAAGCCACTATTTAAAATTTAAATATCCTTTTTTGTATTTATTAAATAAAGAAAGTAACTATTATTTTATTATATTAAGTAAATATGTTATTGAAGTCAGTCTTTATAACTTTTAAATTAAAATCATTTGCCAATTGACAAATTAAAATTAAGCTTGAGAAGTCAAATTACGACGACAAATCAATTTAAACAGAGCGTGTATCTAATATCGAAGAAATGGCTTCGTATCAATGCTTTTTTGCCTCGGAAATACTACTCAAAGCCTAGGATTTCACTAAATTGGCATCAAGCAAGATGTGGAGTACAGTATTTATCTATTTCTCCCGAGACGAAATATGGATGGGATCATTTTCCTAAAGCAGTTTCTTATGCATTTCAATACTACTCCTACGGTTTATACAGCAATTAAGTACTACAATCACCAAAACACACATCTCAATGAAGTTTCTTAAGTAAATAAGTCATTCCTGATCATAAATCCCATAATTTTGTCTACACTATTGATTATGCTTAAATTTGTCCAATTTTCAAGAATCTAGTATCAAAGTAACACCAACCCCATTGTACTGTGGACCATAACATACGTTGTATTATATACACTAAAATACAAATAATATGAGTCTTTACCCTTTTTCCAAAGAATTTTTGGAACACATCTTCTTGTATTTTTATACTTGTAACTAATGACGAATCTTATATGCTTTAGAAGAAGAGTTTTTATATGTTAAAACATCGTGTGTGACGTATAGATCAAGTATTAGAAACTTCATTTTCAAAAGAATGACTTGATGCATTTAAGAAAAATAAATATAGTAAATGCTTTTGGTACCATTTGATCAAATATAATCTTATAATTAAACTCAAATTATACTCACACATGTATTTTAACATTTCAAATTAATTGATGAATTGTTAATTAAATAAAAAATGTATATAAATCACAATTGACGGATAAAATTTAAGTCATTTTATAGATATAAATGCATACACACACATTAAAAATAAATGTTAAAGATTACAAGTAAAAATATATTGGATATTATATTAAAAGTTATTTAAACAAAAATTAAGAAATATACGTGGTTGTGTGTGTATATTATACATATATATATATATATATATATATTATAATAGTGTAAGTTTTTCATATCCTTTCTTTTAATACATAAATCTATTTTTTTTAATGTTCCATTCCTTTAAATAATATTGCATCCATCAAAAGTGCAATGAAAATTTATTACTCCTTTGAAGTAAAATGTTTCTCTGTAGAAAAGAAAAAGTAAATATACAGAATATATATATATATATATATATTTTTTTAATTTTTTTTTTGTTGCTAATTACGAAATATAGAGAAGCTGTCTACTACGTATGTCTCTCGAATGAGTCAGTCAGTCAGAGACTCGGTGGGAGTACCAATTCTTTAAAAAAATTGGTCTTTATACCTCTGTACAGTCCAAAATTCTGATTGCAGAAGCCAAATGAAGACAAGAAGCAAAAGGGCCGAGTCAACTTTCTACTATGCTTCATCGCAGCAGAACTAACCTTTTCTCTCTCTCTTTCATCATCAATTCTTCATAATCATCTCAATCCAAACAACCCCTTTTCCAAGAATCATCAGAATTTCATCCTTCTGAGCTGAATCAGATATCTAATTCACTTTTCCTGGTGTTTTTCCGACTTCACAGACAAGTTCTGAAGACAGATTAAAAGAGGAGGAAGGAGGGCGTGTTTGGGGGGCTAAAATAATACCTACCCTTTTGGCCAGAAGAAAAAAATTCCAGGGGTTTCACATTAGATCCGAGATTTTTCGTGAAGTTGCATTTTTGGGTAGATATATGAAGCGGCAGACCTTGTTTTTCTGAATTTTGAGGGAGATATTTGAAGGGTTTTGTGTTTCTTGAATGGGGGTTTGCTGGAGTACTCAATCTAAGGTCGAAACCCAATTTCATACTGGTATTTTCACTTATTATTTCCTCTGTTTTTTTGTGTATAAGATATCTGAATTGCTAACATATGATTCTAAACATTTATTAATGTAATTGTTTATATGTTTCTCTCTGTGTATTTATCTTTTCTTGTTCTTGTGTTTAACTGGGAAGCTCAGCTCAAGTCGGTCTTAATTTTTTCCAAATATGTCCTTTATTTGTTGGTTTATTTTGTTCTGCGAACATTGGAATTATGCTGAGTTGAGAGTTAAGGGGGAAAATTTTTCTTTTGATGTAGTAGGATATAGAAGTTGTACATCTCCCTTTGACAGAAATAGATTATTATGTGAACAAACAGACCACCTCATGAATTTATTTGTTTTACTTTTTTAATGGTATTATTGCTCATTTATCCTGAAAATATAAGGTTATATGAGCAGTGCAATGTGCACATATATCTTGTACATGTTGACTTGGGAATTTCTTTATTCTGGAAAACTTTTATCCACAAAACATAATGTAACCGATTAATTTATTTTAATTGAAATATGTGTAAAACTGGAGCTCAGATATCTGAGGAAAATTTATGCATGATTTATGCTTGTTTTGTGCTTCGGTTGGACTGTGTACTCTTCATTGATAGTTATGGTGAATTAGATGTCTTAACTAGGAAATGTAGTTTCCTTGTAGCAAATATATTACTCTGCAATAGTTTGCCCATGTTCCCCATTTCCTCGGTGTATGTTTATGATTCAAGTTGGATGGATCGTAGGTGAGCAATCTAAACCTGTTAGCAGAGTTGAGACTGATACTAGCATCTCAAATAGCAAAGGTTCATCAACATCCGTTTCTGCAGCACCTCGGAGTGAGGGTGAAATCTTGCAGTCGTCCAATATAAAGAGCTTCACATTTAGTGAACTTAAAAATGCAACAAGAAACTTCCGCCCTGATAGTGTACTAGGAGAAGGTGGTTTTGGTTCTGTTTTCAAAGGATGGATCGATGAACAGTCACTTGCAGCTTCAAAACCTGGGACTGGGATGGTCATAGCTGTCAAGAGGCTGAACCAAGAAGGGTTGCAGGGGCACAAGGAATGGCTGGTAAGTAGAATTTGCTTGAAGTTTCTTCTACATGTTATGTTAATGCTTGTCCACGTAAGTTTCAAATTTGAGCAAGGTACTTAAGTTTTTGGTTGTTTCCTGGTATATACAGGCAGAAATCAACTATCTTGGACAGCTTCGTCATCCAAATCTTGTGAGATTGATTGGTTACTGCTTAGAGGACGATCACAGGCTTTTAGTATATGAATTTATGCCAAAAGGGAGCATGGAGAATCATTTGTTCAGGAGTATGCTGTTCGATTTCTTGTTTTTTACTGTCTTGTTTTATGTTTTGGTGAAAAAGTCTTCTTAATCCACTAGATTCCTTCTAAATATGTGATTGACACTTCACTTGTTGCACAGGAGGGTCGTACTTCCAGCCTCTTTCTTGGGCCCTCCGAATGAAAGTTGCTCTTGGTGCAGCAAGGGGTCTAGCGTTTCTTCACAGCGCAGAAACCAAAGTCATATATCGGGACTTCAAAACTTCTAATATCCTGCTGGACTCGGTACATACGTTCAGAAAGCTCGAGTTTTTTTCTTTTCATGATTGAAAGTTTCTGAGATTTGGTGTTATTTCTAACTGGTTTATCTCCCAACTTTGCATCAAATTTACAGAACTTCAATGCAAAACTTTCTGATTTTGGTTTGGCAAGAGATGGGCCAACTGGTGATAAGAGTCATGTCTCTACCAGGGTCATGGGGACCTATGGATATGCTGCTCCAGAGTATCTGTCAACAGGTATATTTCAATTGTTGTTTAATTTATGAAGTCCATTATATGTATAATATTCTCGGGTTCTTGGCTTTTAGTCTTGTCTGTTTACTGTTCTTTCCTTACCTGAGAGTTGCTTATCCACTTCACTACTCGCATGCATATCATTATCAAAAATATTTTTGAGTCATCATATCTTTTCAAGTAATTTTTCCTCATAGGCCTTAATATCTTCATTGGTGAATAGGTGGTTTGTGCCATATGCCTTTTATTAGACATGGGATATTACATTTGTATCCGAACGTAGGGCTTCGTTGATGTTTTAAGACCTCTTGTGATGAAACAAAGCTATGTTACATCAATGTAACTTTGAATGAATTAATCAATTAAAAAAAAAAAAACCAACTGGTTCAATTTGCAATGTCCTATGAATATTTTCTGCTTCCTATAAGATATAGATTACCAGTCACAATATTCTCATTGTCCAATATACATAGATGTAATATAAGATATGGTCACAAATAATATCTTCTATTTTTCTTTATTTTCTTTTCTATATGCCTTCTCCTAGGTAACATTGTTTTTCTAGTTACATACACTGAAAAAAGTCCGCTGTCTGCATTGAATGGCCTTACTGGATTCATTTAAGTGTATCTGATAAGCCCTCTAAAGTTTTTACCTTTTTCGTAATTCGCAGTCTTTATTCCCACATATCTTTATTCTGTCTAAAACAAGAGTGATGCATCTTAGTTCTGACTTCTGATCATCTAATTTTTCTCATTGGAAGGTCACCTAACTGCCAGCAGCGATGTGTACAGCTTCGGTGTGGTTTTTCTAGAAATATTATCTGGTAAAAGAGCAATCGACAAAAACCGACCTAATGGAGAACATAGCCTGGTAGAATGGGCCAAGCCTTGCTTGAACAGCAAACGCAGAATATTTCGTGTTCTTGATCCCCGTCTTGAAGGCCAGTACACGCTGAGCCGGGCGCTAAAGGCAGCAAATCTAGCACTTCAATGCCTATGCAATGAGCCCAGGATGAGGCCAAGCATGGATGAAGTAGTGACAGCTTTAGAGCAACTTCAGGATTCGAAAGGAATGCCTAAAAATGAGTCCAAAGATGTCCAGACGAAGAAGCATCCGTCTTCCAATAATGATATGGAGACTCGAGGGGCGACCACTTATCCGAGACCTTCGGCCTCCCATCATGCATAGATATGAAATTTTATTTTTATTTTTTAAAGAAAAAAAATGAGCGGCTAATGATTATTTTCTGATCTTTACTGGATTTTTTGATCTCAGAAATGCATATTTGTAATAGTTTGTTTAAAAAGGTGTACAGTTCTTATTTCGACTCGTCCATGTTTTCTTTTTTGTTCATCTTTTAACAATTTTTCTCGAAGTGCTTGTCAGTCAGTTTCTGTCATGTGTTATTAGGGTGGCCAAAGAAATGAAAGTTTTTTGCTTTGCTGAATAATCCACTCTATTTCATTGGGTTAAATACACTTGTAGCTAATGAAACAATTCAATTTACATGTAGTACCATCTTTTTTTAGGCAAGTGAATCTCCAAACTTTTTTTTAGGCAATTGAATCTCCAAAAACTTTAGTTGGTCTTAGCAATATGGTAAATTGATTGCTATAAATTCATTTATTGAGAAAATCGAGGGAGATTAATGATTGAAATTATATTTATAATATTAAGATATTAACGAATGCGAAGAACTAGTTAGGAAATTAGCCCGATGGATGGGGGCTCAATGGATTATTGAAATGCCAAAATTTATTTAGGAAATAAAATATGAAAAATTGTCATAGTTCGAAAATTAGAAAGGGAGTCAATCCCTAGACCCTCATAAAATTCAAATAGTCGAAACTGCACATAGGAAAATTAGTTATATTATTCTAGAGTTTGGACGAGTTTGTGGTCCTTGTGGAGGAGGGGTGCGAGAGGAAGGACTTAGGTCTTGTAGTCTCCAGGGGCCAGATGTAACACCCATGTCTTCACATTTTTTATCAGATTCGGTATTTGATCTTATGTTCTATTTTTTTTTTTGACCGAGTTTTTAGATTCTTCGAGAGAAAAATAAATAAAAGGCACTTATCAATTATAAACAAAAATAAATATAAAATAGAATACCAAATGATACATAAAATTTGGAGATCAATTTGTATGCTCTAGAAGGAGTTACATCTCCCATTATAAATAATTAGAAATTGATAAGTGGGGGGTTTTATCTTAATATAGAGGGGGCCTAAAAAGATAACGAAATTAATTATTTGCCAAATTTTTAAAAATTGTAATAGAGGATGTTGTAGGATTTGATGGATAAAAATTAATCCCAGAGATTTAAACTGCCTTGATCAAATTTAATAAATCGATCAAACTAGGATGGAAGCCACATTTATTAATGTGTTATTTATTTTATTTTTTATTTTGGAGAAACAAAAAATTTAAGACCTATTTTCTTTGTGTGGAGAAGAGGTAACAAAGTTTGATCAAGTCATATGTATGTTAGGCAGGAAGACTTGTCGGAAAGTTCTTTTGTTGGACGAATGCCCGCGGTGGAGTCTTTGGGGAGAATGAATATGAATACAATATTTTCCACCACATTTGGTAGTAACTACTAGAAAGTCAAGGGCATATATTATCCATAACCAATTCCTTTAATCCATAGCCATAAGTACGTAATAATATCTATTTATGTCATGTATTATTAATTATGAACTCTAATTTTTTTTTAAAAAAAAAATTCTGAACTCTATTTACTTATTTAGAAAGAACATTTTATTTTTGTTATCATTTATGATTAATACTACTGTAAATTTAACTAATTGCTTCTGGAAAGTGGCTAATGAAAATTTTATTTTATAAATGAAAACTAAAACTACTAGTAATTTATAAATTGGAGGAAGTAATTATCAACAAGTCCGTCACCGAAAATATAAAAATGAAATGATTATCAATAAGCCATTAAGTTTATTGTTGTTGTAAGAAAGCGTGACGCTATAAACAAATTAATTAGACTTCATTAATTAACATGTCTTACAAGTTCAATCTCATTCAACCACATCAAATGACTCAAATTGTGTTAAACTTTTGGCCTACGAATCGGACTGTTTTTGTTAGTAGTATTATGTTTTACTTTTCTATAGTGTTCTTAGACCTTCTTTTTTAATTTTTATGCACAAACATGGCTTACATTATCTAACACCCCACCCCCACCCCCACGCCACCCACCCTCACCCTCGAGCCCACTTTCTTTCCTTCCTGCTTACACTACCCCTCCCCTTCCCCCTCGAACCCACCTTGCAAAAAATATATATATTAAAAAAAAATCTCAAATTTTCATTATTCCAATAATGCTTACGCCTCTCGTATTTATTGCATGCCACGTTTCTTCCTCAGCTCCCCCAGAAAAAAAATTGCTTTTTTTTTTCTATTGTTATAAAATGTTTCTTAAACTCATTGTTAAAATGAAAATCAAAAATAGAAATTGAACACATCTTGTGTGTTTACCAAGTAAACTAGTTTTTTCATAAAACTTAACGAAACATGCAAAAGGAATATTCAACGTTTATGATAAACCAAATATCTACGTATATTCAAGACTTAAGACTAGATCTCTTCCTTAAAACCTTCGATTTCTTTCATTCCTCGAAATTTCAACTACGAAGTGAATTGATATATAGTTGTCAACGTACTTGTATATATATATACACACACACACACACAAACACACAAATATATATCTAAATCCAAACACAGAATAAGCCATTAAAATATCCCTTCCTTATTACAGCACATAGATAGATAGAGAGAGAGAGAGATGGCCGCTGGAATATTGGAGGTTTTGTTGGTGGATGCTCAAGACCTCAGAGAACATGATTTCTGTTGTAAGTACTTAATTCTTACATTATTTCACTTCTCAATATTAAAATTTATACTCCATCCGTAATTGTTTTCAATTTTACCCGCGCGCAATAATGTTCTTTTATGTATATATATATGGGTTAATTTATTGAAAACTTAACCTGATTTTCTTTTTTCAGGTTGCTTAAATTGTTTAATTCCATGTTTGAACGAGATCGATCCGTACGTTTCAATTCAATATGGAAACCAGGAGCAAATTAGTAATGTTGCTCAAGGTTAGTAATTTAGCCACATATACGTCGTATGTTACATTTTATTTTTTGTATACAGATAGTTTTGAGCTTTATTTAATCTGGCATCTAAGAGTTCGTGCCTAATTCTACTAAAAATACTATTGAAAGGCTAGACAATCGTAGATAACTAATTTTGTACTCATTCTTTTTTAAAATTAAGATACATTTTCTCATATAATATAGTATTATTTGTGAATGTTATAGTTTCATTTATAATATAAATTTGTTAAAAGTTTGTATTTAAGAGTATTTTTCGTATATTTTTACTTCAAATTTATTAGAAACAAAAAATTTAATTTCAATTTTGAATTATAAAATTTTGTAAATATATTTTGTGTGAACTGAAATTATTTCTAAGAATAATAATTATAGTTATCTCTCTATTAGTGAATATTGGACATTTTTTTTATAGATGTACGGATGTCTTTTAAAACCTCAAAAAATGACGTTAATTAACCAATATTACGTACTTAATGCATTTGAGTTTAATTTTCATCAAAAATCTTATTTTCTCCGACAAAACTTTAACTATAACCACAAGCAAGTGAAAGTAAAATAAGATTTTTTATTTTTCATTGTAATTAATTGCTAATTAATAAGGAATATTTGGATAATGCAGGAGAAGGGAGAAAAGAAGTATGGAATGAGAAATTTAGGTTCAATGTGAATTATGGTGGTGAAGAAGATCATATCAACACTAAGCTTGTGTTAAACGTAATGAACAAACACCGATTCTCACCGGATTATCTTGTCGGAAAGACAACGTAAGTTTATAATTATCTTAATTATTAATTGTACACGATTTAATTTTTGTTTTGTCTTGTGTTATTTCAAAATTAAAATGTACGTTAATGTTTAAGGAATTTATGTGAGGATTTAATTAATTTATGTTTGCAGGATTTATGTAAAGGATGTACTACTAAGAGGGATGGAAGATGGAAAAGTTAGACTTGGACATAAGATATATAGAGTTGTCCGATTAGATAAACGTTACTCCGGCGAAGTCACCGTTGCTGTTAATTTCATTAAGGTTTGATTCATTTGCTTCATATTTTTCTTCCTTATGTTCCATCTTCCATCCCTCTTAGTGGTATGGAAGATGGAACATAAGGAAGAAAAATAATCAATCTCAAAGGCTTTTTTTTTCCTCCCTTATTTTATAATTAATTACTAATCGTAAGGTTATTTCAACTTAAAATATGAAGATTTTAAATTCGGATAATATATTGTCAGAATATAAAATTTTCAAAATTTAAGTTAAAACAACAGAGTTTACTTACGACTTCTGAATATTAGGTAAAATTTATTTAAATTCATGTAGCAGTTGATGAATTATACGTAATACAATGGTACAAGCTACTATGTCCGTCGCTATAAGTTATAATACAATGGTACAAGCTACTATGTCCGTCGCTATAAGTTATAATGCTGTGCTTTGTTAAATGAAATAACATAAAATTTATTATATTCTCATGTCATTCTATTTCATTAATTAAATAACCTAAGTTTGGCGTACTTGCCAAAATCAAGTTAAAAAAAAGAAGAAATCTTAAGCTTTTAATATAAATCAATTAAAGCGTTCTCTGCATTTTTGAGGTGCTAAACGTAAACGAATGCTCACAATATTTTTATGCAAAATTTGCAGGCGAGTGATGGGAATAAAGAAGATTTTAGAGATGTTAAACAGCGAGGAATATTTCCCAATCAAGAAGAAACTGTGCTGACTGATGTGTCATGTGGCCCCGCGTATATACCATTTTATTAGTTTTAGAAATTCTTTAATTATTTTTATTCTCTAAAATATTTTTTAATTCGTTGATAAAGTTTATGTAAATATTAATGTTGACGTCAGATTGTGTTATCTAGCTTATGTAATTCGTAATTACCCCAAGTTAAATCAAAGATTAATATATATATATATATATATATATATATATATATATATATATATATATATATATATATATATATATGAGAAAAAAAACATTGAGCTATAACTCATTTTTATTATTCTACTCATTTATGCTATGCTTCGATTTTCAAAATATATGAGAAAAATCTAATCATAGATATTAAAAGAGCATGCAAAAATAAACTATATCTAATCTTTTAGGATTTTTGTGAGCTATTTTACATAATTTTTATAATCATATAAAAATTAATATATTTCAGTCATTAAAAATATATAAATTTTACATAATTATAAGAATCATGTTATACACTATGAAATGATTTGAAAATTTGTATACTATTATATTTTTTTTATACTCTTTCAATTCATACGATTGAATTTTTTAGATAAATTATAAATTCATATATATATAATTAGTGGATAGGATTTGGATATGATTCATATATATGATCATGATTGTATTGAATCTCATTTTTTGCGACTAAGATTTCAATTTTTTCAATTTACTATATTAAATCTCATTTCTCTCGACTAATATTTCAATATAAGTTTAAGAAAATAAGATATTAAGAGAGATCAACTATCACTGATTTTATTTATATACACAGACATTCAAAATTAGAAAGAATAGAATAGTAAACTCTAATTAGAATTTAAAATTTACACTAAATTGCCAAATATATATAGGATGTTGGTGATAAAAGAGAATCAGTGATGACTGATCCCCTTTTTCTCAAAAACAATATGTAAATATATATTACAAATTATTTTTAATCTTCCAATATAATAGTTTCAAATAAAAATTCATAATGACTATATTGTCCTAAAAAAAATAATTTTTTTCCTTGGAGAAAAAAACTTTTTGAAAAAAATTCTTTTTTGAAAGAGAGTGAACTACTTTATGTTTGGAAGTATGTCAAATTTCTGCCCCTTAGAGCCGCCATCTGATTCCTACCAGCTCCATTGAAATATTAAATAAATTATTATAAACCCACTTCATTTTTTATTGGTAAAGGACAAAAATTATTAAACGCAAGGTCCATCACAAAGGAAGCTTCATCTCTCGTGAAGGAAATTACAAGCTATTAAATCAATTATTATCTAATATAGTTGTTAGAAAACGTGAAGAAATGTATAAAAGTTGTAATTAAACTACTGTACTACCTAAGAACTAGAAGGTACAAAGAATATGACGGTGATCATATGTATTTATATTTGGATTATTATATATGTTTATCCAAGCTTAATTCTCCAACAACTATATATTTAACGCTTTGATATTATACTACTTCTTGAACTAGTCAATTTATTAAATCGTTTTGCACATGTTGATGTTTTAATATATTAAATGTCTAAGATATCATTTTTATTGAGAAAAATTGTTATTAGTTGTTCACAGATAATTTTTAGTTATCAAAGAGATTACACGGTATAATTTCAATCAATTACATGGCTGATGCCTGGTACAAATATATTAATTATGTATATAATGTGTGTATTATATATGAAAAAAAAATCTTGTCTGAAATGGGCTCTAGTTAAAATATTGAGAAAAAGATATAATGGTCCATATACATGTTCTATAATAAGAGTTACATTTGAGTTTTATTATATTTTTTTTTTTTGCATTTTTTACCGTATTTCACTAGTTTTATGTCTAAATAAATGTGTTTGTACTAACTTTCAAAAGAAATAGTTCTTACAAGAATTATGAAATCTTACAAATCATTTTTTTTATGAATTTATTAAAAATTTAAAGAAATTTAAAGTAACAAAAAAAAAAGTTTGCTTTGTTTGAATATTGATAACTCTAGTTGTAGCGTGAGATGTAAGACGGTTAGTTTTAACGCACGCTTGTATGTGTTTCAAATTGTTCATTATTTCAAATTTCGCAATTGCATAACAACTATTATTTTTACACAAAATTTAATATTTTCACATATGGATTCACTTTTTTTAATCACTAATGCATAAAATTTAGTATTTTTATATGAAAATTTATTATAATTACCAAATGTTTAGTCTAGTAATACGAGGACAGTCAACGTTTTTAATCTGTCAAAATTTGAATTCTTTCTATAACATTTAATGATAATTTTTACGTCGTTGTTGTACGATTATAATAACATTTCATGTACGAGCGATATTCTGAATTCCTAGGTCGGAGAGTAGATACCCTACTTCAAAACAGTACGTGGAATCTATACATGTAAATATCTAATCCCTATTGCAGATATATCATTAATAGAAGTTATCAAGTGAGTATAAAATATATATTATAATTATCTTGTAACATTCTAAGGGACGCGCTGTAAAAAGGAAATTAAGACTACTCCTTATCTTACTACTATTGGACGACGACTTTATTTGAGCAGTCAAATTTGGATCGAAGACCATTCCAAACTACTCTCGCGTCTTTATATAGATAATTGATAGTGGTCTCTCTATATATCATATATATACACATGTGGTGTATATCTATATAAAGAGAGACAGAGACATAGATATTCAATTCATTACAATAACACCACATTTCATTAAACCCCTCAAGTTTTCTAGTTTTTCTCTCAACTTCATACATTTAAACAGAGATCGATTACATTATAGACAATTAAGTACCCAGAGAACCTAAAGACTTATATATAAGAGATACATATATATATATATATATATATAGAGAGAGAGAGAGAGAGAGAGAGAGAGAAATATGGCAAGTGGTATACTAGAAGTCACATTGGTGGATGCTGAAGACCTCAGAGAAATAAATCTTCCTTGTAAGTATCTAAATCTTCATTTACATAATACACAAGATTCATATACAGCTTTATTGTATAGAAAAATTCAGCCAAAGTAATTACATACATGTTTGTTTCAGTTTAAATTAATCGAAATAAACTGAGCATATGTATTAATTTATGTTATTCCATAAAACGTACTGTATTGACGCGGAAACTCATTTCAATTTTATGTCCTCTTGTTTTTGCAAAAATATTGAAAAACATTATGAGTAATATATAATGGTGTGCCTTGGCATTTTGCCAGGGTATTTGAGTTGTTTTGCTCCATGTTTTGATGGAAGAAAGCCATACGTTATGCTTCAGTACGGAAGCCAAAAGCACATTAGTTGTGTCGCACAAGGTGAGTCAGTTTAAATTTTTGGTCTCCTGAAATTTCATTTCTTTTCTCAATTAGTTGGCCGTACTTTCTCGAGCAAAAATTAAATAGAAGTACATAAATTTAAAAAATATATGATAAAGTTTCTCCGAATGAAATATTAATGTTTTTATTTTTTTGATTTTCAGAAGATGGGAAAAAACATATATGGGATGAAAAATTTAAGTTTGATGTGGAGTATGAAGGTGAAAAAGATCATATAAATACTAAGCTCGTACTCCATGTCATGGACAAGCACCTATTCTCCTCCGATAAAGTAGTCGGAGACACAACGTAAGTGTCATAAAAATTTAAGAATTTTAATTTTCACTTGTTTTTCAGTTACATAATTAAATTGTTCACATTTTAAATTCATATATTAAATTACAAAATTAAAAAGTTATCTTAGTTTTTCACATATACAAGTACTTTGTTTGTGTTTAATTAGCTAGTAATTAAAATGTATTCTGACGAGATATATATGTGTACAATTTATTATTGCAGGGTTTATGTGAAGGATGTGGTACTGCTAGGGATGGATGAAGGAAATGTTGATATTGAACCTCAGAAATATAGAGTCGTCCGGTCAGATAAAAGCTACTCCGGCGAGATTTCCGTTGCCTTGACATTCACCAAGGTTGGTCAATCTCATTGGTTTAATCACACTTTATTACTCCTTCAATTCTAAAATTGGAGATATATTTCACTTCACACAAAATATGTCCGTGAAATCTTGTAATTTAAAATTGAAGTTTACTTTTGAATATAAATATTTATATTTTCGTATCTTTACAAATTTATATCACAAATATAATTCTAATACTATATTAAAAGAAAAATATATCTCTTAATTTTAGAACCGAGGAAGTAATTAAAATCAAACAATTGTGCTTATTTATATTTTCGTATCTTTACAAATTCATATCATAAATATAATTTTAGTACTATATTAAAAGGAAAATATATCTCTTAATTTTAGAACCGAGGAAGTAATTAAAATCAACCAATTGTGCTTTGTATATTCAATTTAAAAATAAATAATTAAAAGGTCAACGATTTCTATTTTGTGTTTTGCTTCTGGCTCCTCAATTCTGTGTTTGAATATTACAGGCTGCCAACTATGAGAATGAAGAAGATTTAAAAAGTGTGAAGCTGAATGATGATATTTGTGAAAATTGATGTCGAATTCGTAGAGCCTTGTATTTATCTCTCTCATTTTTTTATTTTTTTTCCTTTTTTCTTTTGTCACAACTACTAAATCAGTAGTTGTTGCCAATTGTATTAGTTGATTTTTTTTTTGTTACAATTGTATTAGTTGATTTAATTAAGTTCTTGTATGTGTACATCAAACATTGATTTCTACAATTGATTAATAATTAGCGACTTAGCGTCAAATTGATACGTTAATTAAGTTGAATTTAGATCAGGTTTGTTTATTTTTCAATTTCAACAAAATAAAGATTTTTTTTTCCATTTAAATTGTTTGTTTACATATAAGTCAATCGTTGATTTCTCGTGTAAGATCAAATAAACTTTAATTTCAGAAAGAAAAAAACAAAAGGAAACAAAGAAAGAAAAACTCTAAATTTTCCAAGTGGTCAAGGTGGGTACTTTCGGGGGATGAATGTAATGGAGAGGCACATGCACATAGTTAAATTTTTATTATTTTCATAATCGGTCATAATCATTACATCAACTTTCTTCTCATTTTCAACTCATTTCTCGCTATTTTTTATTTTTCGCAACTAACATTAATTTCAAAACTTTTGTTATTTTTTCGATTATATTTTTATTATTTTCACTAATAAAATTAATACTAAAAAAATGTTAATTATTGTTATAAAATACTAAACGGTATTAAAATTTGGATGACGAGGATTATTAAAATTTGAGAGAGAGATTCTTTGGCAAGGATTATCAAAATATTAATTATCGTTATAAAATATTAAATATAAGAATCAAAATCTATACAATATTATATTCTGACTCTGTTACGGACAATTATATGGTTGTGTTAGTACGTTCCTCGTTAAAGTAGATAGCGACAGAGATTATACAAATGTATCTTCAAATTTTAGGACCGAATTAAAGGTAGCATCAAATGTATCTTCAATTCGGAAGAGTGTTGAACTTGATTGTTAAGGTAAAAAAAAAACGTCTGTAAAAGTTCATTAGCGGAATATGTTTTGTATTTCTCCTTTTTCAAAAAAAAAAAAAAAAAAAAGGCCACATTTTATTTGGTTTGTTTTAGGTTGTGAAATTTTAAAAATCAAATTACGGCAACAATTTATCAATATTTTAGTATAATAAGGAGTTTTTTTTTTTTTGAAATCTTAATATATTTTGTAATATTAATCATTTTTCAATTGAATTTAATCATATTCAAACGAAATTCAAATCATAAACTTGAGTAAAAGTATTAGATAACTTTTCTTTTAAAAGTTGCACTTTTTTAAAATAGTGCGAATATAGTACTCCCTCCATTTTTTTTAGTTGGTTTGACTTTTGTATACGTAATTTTAGGTGAATTTTTACATATGTTAAATTTTTTATCTAATTTATAAAAAATTAATAATGTAAAATATAATATTTCACATTGAGATGTGTGGTTTCTTAGATTGTTAGAATATATGTTCTAATTATATAAATAATAATAATTAATAAATGTTGATATATTTTATTATTAATTTTATACATAAGCAAAACGGTGATTGAGAGTTGGACTACTTGGAACCCTATTGGGCCAGTTCAATAGACTTTTGCCTCCTGATCATGAGGGTGCATATATATATATCATATTTTTTTCTCTATAAATTAATTTTCAGTATTTTCCGGATTTATTTTGTTCTTGGTTTAACACTTTTCATAGTCACAATAGGTAGAGATAGAGTACATCTTGTTTACCTAATATCGTTGAATTTTTCATATATATATATATATATATATATATATATATATATATCTGTGTGTGTGTGTGTGTGTGTATTGGTATTTTGTATCAGTTTCATATGTATATGCTGCTGAGCATGCTTAATAGTTGCAAGGACTAAACATCGGTTTTGCAAGTATATGATGCACGTATGGTGGTGCATTATTTTAAAATTTTTATTAAGCCTAATAATTTTGGGATACTTTTAATGTAGTTGCTGAACAATTATTAGTTATTATGAGGATTTGCTCTTACTAATTATTTTAAGGAAATAGTTGTGGCTCACTATGAATTTACTCGCACATACATTGATCCACAAAAAAAGAGATATATATTTTATGAGAAAAATTCGATTAAAAAACATATAAAGATGGAAAATTTTATAATTTATCGTATTCATAGTGCACACCGGTAAAATTAACATTTATTCAAACGTAATTAAACACAAATTCTTACCTAATCGTAAGACCGGGATTGACTATATTATTGGATGCTATTCAGCTACAAATCCTTTTGGTTAGTATCAATAATTATTTTCTTTTATATCATTATCATTTCAACAACTACTTAATAAAATGGTAATGCAACAGTGTAAATGCTAATTTGATATATCAGTCATCCTGGGTGGTGTGTGTAGTTTCTTTCAATCAATATACATGCAAGAGAAATTTAACCATAATTTTAGAATAGAAGGAATAATAGATACTTGTAATAGTTTAATAATTGCTATAAATTAATGGACGACGACCGTATCTTAAACATTTATAACTGGTGATCAAAATTGCTAACATAGAATTCCAAAATGGCTTAGCTACCTTCTCAATCATTCAAATATTGCACTTCTTTCAACAAAAGAGGAAAAAAAAACTATAATTAAAAATTAGATTTATTCTCGTAAACATTTATAACTCGTGATTAGAATTGCACAGAGAATTCCAAAACGACTTAGGCTATATTTAATAATAACTTAATAAGTTGAAAGATAATTTAATTGAACGAATACGTTATTAAGTTTGTTTGATTGAAATTTTAATTGGGCTGAATATTGTAGAATATGACTGACCGAATCGGCCTCAAATTTCTGCTAAATCGATAAGCAAAGTACATTTGACATAAAAACCAAGATGGTGCTTCTATTTCGAAAAGGCTGCACTCCGCAAGCAACTTTGGTTTATTACTACTATTATTTAAGTTTCGTAATTATTGCCGTGGTTTTTCTTTTTTCTTTTTGTTGCCTAGTATTGTTGTTTTAGGATGAGATGAAGACATTAGTTGGTATAAACTTTTAGAGTTATTTTTTTCACCCTTATTTGTTGTTATTTTCACATAGCACAAATATTGAATTAAAAAATATGAGACCTATATGAGCAAAAAAAAAATATATGTAGAGAAAATAATACCATAATTTTTGTGTTTATAATAAAAGATATTTTTGTTTTAGGTTAAAACTTTTTGTTCGTCATTTTATATTTTTATAATAAATAGTACTTGTTTTTTCTTTACGGTAAGTTTAAATAGGAATTACATTGTCAAGTAAAATAGTTAAAACAGTTTAGAAGGATAAAATTGAAAATTTTTTGTAGTTCAAATGATTTAGACATATGCATTATCAACCAAATAAAAAATTATATTCAGATTCAGTTTCTAATTCATGTAGTTTGCTTATTCGTTTAGTAATTTTTATCGAACAGAGTCTTAGCTAAATTCTAAATCATTCAAGTACTCCATATGTTCTCAAATGAAAAAAAAAAATTAATATTTGATAATGAGATTTGTTCAAAAAAAATTGTTCCAAAAAAAAAAAGCAAACATTTGAGAATGCGATTTATTCAAAAAATAGCAACATTTACATATTTTATTTATTTATTAAGGTGATATATTTTTTAAATTTGTCATTACAATATTTTTATCTTATCATCAAATATTGAACATTTGTAACAAATTTCATCAAAAAAACTTATTATTTAAATATGTAATTATCAATCAAACATATTATAATGTTTCACGTCGAAGATATTTGAGTCAGTGAATTTGTTTATAAAATTCAATACTACTATTAAGTATCACGTATATGGCTATATGTCTAGACTTTTTGGAGTACTTGTGAAAATTAATTAATCAGATTTAATTTTCATTAATTGGTACGACATTTTATTCATGACTTCATGAGAATATTTACTCAACTAGTTAAAAAAATTTAAGCTAGCCCAAGCCAAAGGAATCCATCTCCTTTTCTCTTTTGATCTTATTACTAGAATGAGATTTTTAAATGGTAAAATTTGGTGTTAGTCATCACTTTAAACGAACATTAAAAGACTACCAAACCGTGACTATAAACATGATAATTTGATGTTGATCATTGCTTTAAACGAGCATTAAAAAAACTACCAAACCATTAACCATGACTATAAACATCAAGAGGCCACACACACACAACAAAAACAAAAAAACAAACGCACACATCCATCAATATATATAAACTACATAAAAATATTGGGAAAATGATTCATCCAAAACTAAATTATCATATTGGTTCGTATCTTCATTAGGATCATATGGTCTTTTTCGTTCACACATATATAATCAGATAATTAAGTTAAAAAGTAGTATTACCTGGTTTGTTTCAAGTGAGTAGTTATTCTTAATAGAGTAAGAATTTTAGACACTATAATTTATACTTTCATAAATTTATCTATTTTTACTTGAGTAAAATACCAAAAATTAGTTAACAAAGCTGATTACAAAGGACAAACTAATTCAAGAGAAAAGAGAAAATTCGCAAATATTTCAGAATGAGGCGAGAGGGAAGCGGTACAAAGAGATGAATGTTAAAACTCTAATTTGTATTTATTGACTTTCGTTCTCCTCAAAATGTCATCTTGTAACCGTCTCATTTGCAATACTAGTACGAAATGAATTCTCGTATTAGTTATTACATGTTTGACAAAAATAACCTCCGTCAGACCTTCCCTCCCACGTATTCAATAATTTATCAAATTATATCTCATAGACAGTAAATATTTTTATAACAATAAAAGTAGTTTCACACTACTACTATTCATATATTATATTATTTTCTAAAATTACTTTCACAAATTTGTGTTACAATAAATAATTAATTTTCAATCAATATCAACCACTGATTATTATCTAATGCTTCAACTGTAGTATTCGTTTCTAAAATTTAGAAACATGTGTGTGTATATATATATATTTTTTTTATATCTAAATTAGGGTCAGAATATATTATCAACTTTTTTTATTCAAGAAAGACTCAAACTTACAACCTATTAAGAACGCTGATTGAGTCTTAATAATAGTAGGTTGGCCAATAAAAAGAACTTTTAGATAAGATAAATAAGTAGAAGACGATCAAGTAAATCAACCTATTAGGACATTTTTGGGCGCTGACTTCTCGAAACCAAGTAAGAAAGTTTTATTAGCTAAAACTGTGACGGCCCCAAAAATCATAAAACAGATTTCGGGCACCATCA
>CM025780.1:55049919-55113679 GCA_014636745.2 Centella asiatica
CATAAATAACCCTCAAAATTTTACTTTTGAATTATTGGGTTCTCACAAAAACAACATTCATTAGTAGAGGTGTGTAAATTATAGGTATATATACACATGAGGCTATAAATGAATCGAGGCATCGAGCCATTCGCAAACATTCGAACAAGTTTGTGTTCGGCTTATTTAAAACTCGTGAAAATAATCGATTTGACGTTGAACGTGATTTTTCGTTCATTACAAATTTCAAACTCGATTAGGTTTGGATTGAATATGAAAAGGTCAAATAAATTTGACTAATTTATATTGTTCGGCTCAGTTCAACTAATTCAAATTGTTAAACAAGTAGATTTTAAACACGATTTCGTTTGTTAGAAATTTTAAATTCAACTCAATTTACTTATAAACATATTTAATTAAATTTGACTCAAGTTCTACTCGACTAATACACATAAATATAGAGAACCCCCGGCCCTCTTCTTTCGTCATAAGTTCATAATTTCCTTGGTCATTATAAATTTATAAAACGTATGGAGTCTATTAATTGGTCACTATAATACGCCCGAGAATATTTCAAAATGAGGGAAATATTTTGCATTTTTACTTGTTTTAAAAATAGTCTCTATCTTTTGGCACTAAAATAGCATAAAAATATACGGTGTGCCATCCATCATCATTATCCGATTGCTGTTAATTCAAGTACAATAATATTATTCTAAATAAATGTAATATTAAAGACATATATGAAACTTAGACTCCGTTTGTTTTAAAGAAATTATTTTTCAAAAAATATTTTTCGAAAAAAATATTTTCTGTAGAAAGTATTTTCTGAGAAAAAACTCCGGTGTTTGATTAATAATATGAGAAGGATACTGAAAATTTAATTATTTATGTTGTTATTATTATATTATTATAATGATTGATGATGATGATCATTTCAATATAATTATATATATCCTTATTTTGCTACAATATTATATTATTATCTTATTTGTTTATGTTATATTATTTATTTATAATAACTTAAATTTGTTATGTTATTATTCTTTTTATTATTATTACTGTTATGAGATAATTCATTATTTATTAATGATCATGATTAAAATTTGAAACTATTATGCCTTATAATTACTATTTATCTTATTATAATTATCTTTAATTTTTTTATGTTATTACTTTATATTATTGCAATTAATTTCTTCTATATTTATTATTAGCATGTTTATGTATTTTATTTTTTACATTAAATATTTCTTTATTATTATATTATTATATAAATTTTATTTATTTAATAGTAATTTATATTATTTATTGTTATTATATTATTTTATATAATTATTACTATTATGTTATTGTTATTATTATTATTAAGTATATATAGTGATAAACTCCAATTTCTCCGGAAAACGTTTTCCTATATTTTCGTTTTCTATAGACGTCAAAAACAATGAAAAATATTTTTTGAAAAACGTTTTCGCCTGACAAACAACGAAAAATATGAAAAACATTTTCCAAGAAATTATTTCCGGTGAAATAAACGTAGCCTTAAAATTGTTATTTTGAAAATTAGAACGAATGGAGAATTGTTTACTACGGAGTTATACTTTTCTGTTGTTAGAATTGATACTCCCTTCATTGTTTAGAATTACGTTTATTATCTAAAAAATTTTACAAAATTCTATAATTCAAATTTGATTGAGTTTAATTTAATGATAAAGTAATTAATACCGCACAATTTAAAAAAAAATCAATAAAAGAATAATCTTCATTACATCAAAATCTTGTAATGGCACAATACTTTGTATTTTAAAATTTTACATTATAATATAAACAAAATAAAACAATAAAACATATAAAAGCGGAAATAGCTGTCCTCAAGTATCTATGTACCAATAGCTTCTTCTATTCGAAAGACCCAATTACAAAACATTTAGAAAATGAAGGATGAAATGATAATATTCTATTTTTACCACTCTAAATCGTCAGCGTCCCTGCATGTGCACGTAGTTTTAGCCTACAAAGCTGACTAAAATTTATGCATTTAGGTAAAAACATAAAAAAGGATGCAATTATTGTATTAAGCTTCTGTCAAAATTACTTCACATAACATATAAACACAAGTTTGAAAAGAAAAGAAACAACAAATCAGCTATCTCAGTTGCCGTTGCTGTATATTTCTATGCTGCATTACGGTCCTAAGCATCTGCAGAAGTTTTCTGCATAATATGATGCTTGTACTATGATATTAAATACAGCTCTACAATGTACTCCTGAAGAGTACAAGCCACTACTTGTCGGGTTCCAACTTATCTCCAACTCAAATGTGTGATCAGTCATCTCTAGCAAGCACGATAGCCCATTTTCAAAATTGCAACGAAACTAGGAAAACTT
Source organism: Centella asiatica (assembly GCA_014636745.2). NCBI lineage: Eukaryota > Viridiplantae > Streptophyta > Magnoliopsida > Apiales > Apiaceae > Centella > Centella asiatica. Next base: position 55,052,290 of record CM025780.1, read on the forward strand.
GCCGAGTTTCAACCCTGCCCACAGTTGATAGGAACAGAAATGCGTCCCCTGGGGAAAATGGATTTCAAATATATATGCAGCATTGAAGTAAATCTAGGCTTTCACTGATTTCCTTATCTTCATTCCTCTAGAACAATTTCCTTGAGGGAAAGAGCATCGTCACGTGGATCAGCCTCTTCCACCTGAATCCATACTTCATCACCAATCTGGGACCCTACAGAAACCCAAGCTGAAGCTTGAAAACCTATCTGCAAATTGAAATAGTAACGAGTCACTCGTAATGCAAGTGGAGACCATTACCCAGCACTTTGTATTAAAGAATTAGAGGCCAAATAGCCGGACAACAGCAAGAGCTTCAATAGTTATAATATCCATACCATATGAGAACAAAATTTAGGAATCAGTTCTGTAGTTGCTTTATTTGCACATTATGTTTCTTAGTTGATGTGCACTGCCACTATATTATTATCAGGAAAGAATGACCAAAATTACTGACTACAAAGATAAATGCTCTCTGTAACACTTGAAAAGGGCCATCAATCACTCATGAACTTTGTAAATTGCTCATAATATATAAACAAATATGCTTTATGCGGATATGACTGAAAAACAGAGGAACAGATTATTAAAAGATAACTCTATCAGAAAGGGGATCATCTAATTCAGAATTTTAGGTGGGACCTTTGAGGTTTAGACAACAAATTTCTAAACAATATTGTGCAGAGGAAAAATCCAAAAGTTTAGAAGAATAAGCAAAATATTAATTTAGAATTTACATGAAATATTGAAAACCAAACATGATTTAACTGTTCATGTAACCCAATCAGTATTGATTTAGTAGCAAGTGTTACATGTGGAAGGTAGTACAATTAAATTGTTCGACCAGAAAGCCTGTGCAATTCTTGAAAATGGAACAACAAGTGAAGCCTTTGATCAATTCGTGGGATCCATACCTTTAATTCTCCAGAAATACAGACATATGTAAGTTATTGAATAGCATGTTGACATTCATTCTCTAATACTTCTTGAGGCATAAACTTGTATGCTAATTTCTATCTCACTAATTTAGATTTTCATCCATCATTTTGAAAGTGACCCAGTTCTTGATGAGCTCTTACATTACAAATGTTGTAGTGATCATTGATACAGATCGACGCAGTAATCAGTTTGTTCCTAATATAGCTGCACAAAATTATTCTTAGAATTTGGATAGCACGTACTATATAAGTTGCTTAAAAGTACGACATGTACAACTGCAAAGGAACTGCAACACATTTACCTCGGTCAATAGCAAAGCTGCTACCCGGTCTTTGATAAATTTAAGGAGTAATGCTCGGAACCTTTTTTCCTTGGGTTGTCTTCTCAAGTATTCTAATATCCAATAGCGAAGACTGCTGCTAAACAGTCTCTTTGCAACTCTAGCCTGCATATTTACACTTGATCCCATCCCTTCTAGCTGACCAGCTGAAAATGGCGGAGAATCGCCTCTCAGAAAAGCTTTCACCTACGCACAAAAAGGCACATTAACATAATATTTAACCTTATGTTTCACTCTTGTGAAATAGATTGGGGTATGGTGGGGATAGAAAGGACTAGAGGAAAGCTATTAGTAAAGTCGAGAAGTAGAATTGGTGCTATTACCTTCACATTTCTCTTCTTTTTTATTTGTTCATGTTTTCCTCCATTTCTTATAACATCTCTCGGCCTCTATTTTTATATTCTATTTTATTTTTTAAAAAATTTCTTTATTATTATTATTTACTTTTTTCTTTTAAACCTTGTCTTTAATTTCTTTTTATTTTCTTTCATCTGATATTTATGCTCATTTATATTAATTTTTCTTTGCATTTCTATTCATATTTTATTTTGTTTTATTATTTATTATTGTTAGTATTATCATTATTTTTTTTAATGTATTTTTATGGGTTCATCAACCGCTGACCCCAACTAGTTTGAGTTAAAGGTGTTGTTGATGTTTCACTCTTATGGCTTGAACAAAGATGATTGTGAAAGAAAATGATGTGAATGAAAAGATAAATTGATACAATGTTTCAAAGGGCGAATATACTGAGTAACACAAGAAATTGCAATTTCATTATATTAGGAAGAACAAGAAAACAGTAACACAGTTATGGCTTCTCGACATAAAAGATCCTTGGAGATTCAAATACCTGTTTGGGCTGCCTAAATGCATCAACCAGGTATAGTTACTGCTCAGGTATGTAGTTATTGTTATTTGTGCAAGTGAATGGTCAATGGTATGCTAATATCACTACTGGGTGACACTTGATGCAACTCAACAAGATTATATTCAATAAACTTCTTTAGAGAGGAATAAAGAATTAACTCATTTCAATACACCAAAAGTCACCTGATAATGAGCAAGGAGATCCATATATCGGCGGATAGGAGATGTAAATTGAACATAACCAGGAAGTCCCATAATCCCATGGCGTATAGGCTTCCTATAATCCATTTCAGCAGCTCGCATTATTTTCACAATTGCAGCTGTCCTAACTGGTCCTTCTGGAAGATGGGCATATGCAGATGCATCAATATTTGATTGGGGCTGCCCTCTGTAGGGTAAAGGAATATTATTGCGAGACCCAAATGTAGCTACAGCTTCTCCACAGAGTATCATCATCTCGGACACAAGTCGCATAGCAGGGTCTGCTTGGTTTTCAACATACAGCCTGATTACTGGATCTGGATCATCTGGATTAACCACCTTAATCCGTGTTTCTAGTGACGCCGTCTCAATTGCACCCTAAATGTGAAGACATATTGAAGTTCAATTCACATTTGTATCAAGAGTCAATAGATACTACCATATGACAACGGCTGATAAGAGCACTAATCCCAATTAATATGTATGAGACTGTTAACTAGAACTTCCAAACATGGAACATGAAATCCAAGACATAATAAAAAATGTTAATAATGGAAAAAAGAGACTTCCAGCAATGTGATTTATAAACAGAGATATATTCTTATACTAACTGAAGCCCTTACAAGAAGGCACACCGGATATAAGTCCAAACAGGGGAAAACATTCATAACCATAAACTAGGACAATCACGCATCACATATAAGTGAAGAGCTTGTCAATACAACATATATCTGAAGTCACACAACTGCATCAGCAAAACTTCATGAAGTTGAAAAATAACCTGTTCTCGACGCCACTTCAACCGAAGAGCTGCAGCCTCAGATAGAATTCTCAACTCAGCCTCCTCTTCCAGATTTAAATGAAGAAGCTCTGAAGCACTCTCATATGTCAGCATATAAGTAGGTCTAATAACTGAATTATGAACTTCATACTCTGCAATGCTGTAAAACACATCTAAGCAGTGAGACTCTCTCCTAAAATATGTTACGCATGCGTAAAAATATGGGGAAAAAAAAAGAAAAAAGAACTAGAGTAAATGAACTTGCATCTTGCTAACAGCAATCTTTTATTACAAATGACATCTAGATAAAGTAAAACATTCTCCATTAGGTCCAAGGCAACACCATAAATCTTCCAATAGTTCATACAAGTCAAAAAAAGTAGTTCAGGCATCCATTAATCTGCATCCAACATCATATTTATAGAACTGTAATGAAAATGACCGGTCTAAATCATCAAAGGCATTCTATCCATAATAAAATAACGGCAAGTCAGTTTTTCTGAATTCACCTTTTTGTTGGACAGCTGGTTGGGAATGCTCTGAATATTAACTACAATTTTTCTTCACAAGGAATTCATGACCAGTGCAACTCTAACATAAACATAATTAATTCATCTTCATCTTTGTGAAGCACCATGGATTTCAAAAATTCGGAGTACATCCAAAAGCTCCATGGATACCTCATTAGGTGTGATTATCTCAGGCTAAAATAACATACTACTCCGTATAGTTATGGTCATGGTACACCCATATGTTACTTTTTTTTTCTTTTTTTTTTTTGATCGGTGATGTTCTACACTACTAGATTCTCACCCATATGAGGTTTGAACCATTAACCATAAGTTACGATATGAAATCTCAGTAGCATTACAGTGCAAAATTCAAGGACCCCTACTATAGTACTTTCCATGTCAAACTTTGTGGGGATTTGTACTCTTCCTTTCTGAGAAACTTATCTCATCATGGCTAGTTATATTACATTCTAAACCTCCTCGCAATATGCAAATGGCAACAAAATAACTCAGAAGACTACGAGTTGTAATCAATGTCTATCTTTAGTGTGCACAATTTGTATGGCATGCTAATTAATGATTTATATATAACTTAATTGTTATAATGCAGGAGCATAGCTACCGAATAATGATAGGGAGATGCGACGCTCAATTTGGTACAAAATTAAAATACATGTAATGTTAATGAATTCATATAAGCTAAGTTATGACAATTAAATACACCCATACATAAAAATATGCTATATAAACAAAAAGCCACTGCGAGCTTTATTAACTGCCCGAGAGATTTTGGGTCATGCTATGTTCAAGAATAAATTAAAATAACAATAACAACAATAATAATGAACCATAACTGCTCAGGATAAACATCTCATTTCACTCCCTATTTTTCCTCCCATCCCAATTTTTTCTTCTCATGGGTAAATAAATCATAACTACCGAAATAAAATAAAGAAGCTAATACTGCACAAGCATCTCGTGTGCCATTGTGACCAATTTGTGTCCAAGACAACTTCAAGTGATTGTCACACATGCTAAAATATGGGAACTAAATTGGGAAGGAAGAGGTTATATAGATACACAAACAGTTTACCTGCCATCAGATTGCAGTACAACGGACACTGTAACAGCATTGCAAAGCTTCCCTTGCTTCAAGCTCATACCTTCCATTGCTAGCTTCTCAGGAAACATCGGATAAGTAGCAGTTGGTAAAAACACCGAAGTTCCTCTTTTAAATGCCTCCCTAAGGATAAAGAACTTTGACTTCTTGAACCACTAAAGAATTACACCTACAAGTCGTATGGAAAAAGGAAACAAAAACTTACCTGTCTATCATGCTCCCTGGTTGAACTAAACTGCTAGGGTCTGCCACGTGTATCCAGATTTTAATCCGGCCATCCAGCAACCTTGTCGCACTTAAAGCATCATCAAGCTGCAAATATTTGGACATCAGCTACTCAATGACAGATCCCCAAACTGAGTAGGAAAGAATATATGACGTAATACCAAACAATGCTATGCCAGATAAAATGCATAAATGTATAATTATATATCTACCTCATCAGCTTCATCAACATCAATTGCATAAACCTTTAAGTGAGTCAGATCTATTCTGTCAATCTGAGCACAAGCAGCATTAGAACCAACTCCAGGCAAAACAAAAGCAAAAGCATATCTTACTCAACACATTGACGGTACCTAATAGTCCCTATGCTTAATTTTGTACACATTAAGATCAGAAGAAACAAAAAAAGTTTACCCATGGAAATAATCTACCGCATACAAGCCATATGTGTATGAAAAAGTGTTAAATTGCTGTAAACTATATTGAGATCATCTCTATGGACAGCAAATTAATATAACTGTTAATATTAATTAAACTTGAGCTGATGCCAAAAGGCACGGTGCTGACATAAACAGCACAAACTAGCTTTTCATGGTAAAACTGAACTTGCATTATATATGCACACGAATCACGGGATCTCAAGACACCGACTTACTAAAAATTTAAGAGAAAGCACTCCAAGAACAATAGAACATTGACAGAAATTATGAACTCCTCCACTAAAACAAAATAGCATTTAAAAGCATTAGCAATTATAATTTCTATACTCAGCATCTAACGGCTTAAATCTTCTCTTATAGGCAGTGGTATTCTGGTTTCAAGATTTACCCCAAGGAACATACACTACAAAGAACCTCAGTTTGGAGGAGTTACCTGGTATCTCACATCAACTAAACCAAATTTGTACCTATTTCGGACAGTTTTGCACAACCAAAATAGAAACTGAGTAACATAAATTTAGATGGCTTAAGCTTATTTTCCCAAGACCATTGAATATTCCTGTAAGAAAATATATTTGCTACTGAGAGCATGACAGACAAGAAAGGAAGGGGGTAGGCGAACACTTGGGGAAAGGTAGTAAAACAAGCGTGTGATTAGAGTTAGGAACTAAGTGGAGGAAAGATGGAAAGCTATAAGCATGAGGTAGAATTTGTGCTATTAGCTTCTCCTTTTCCCTTCTCTGTCAATTTTTCCAAGTTTCTATTTTTATTTATCATTTCTTCTTACATTATTATCTCTTTTTACGTTTTTTTTCATATCGATTCATCGACCACCAAAGCCAACCGATTGGGGATAAATGTGATGTTCATGTTGATAATGAACCTTTTTTTTTAAGATTATTCTATTAGTACAGCACTTAAATTTCTTCCTCTAAAAGTGAGACCTTTGGCTTTGGGGAATAGAGCGAAGGGTGAGTTCTCTCTTGTTCGTCTTTACTATAAATCATTCTCCCATTCTCATAAAAGACATTTAACCTCTCTTTTGTTTTGGGACAACATCAGAACTTTCTCAAGGAAAGTTGAAGAAATGGATTTAATATTTTAAAATCTGTGCCTTAAGAAACAAGACAGGGAATAAGATTGGCTCTGTCCTGACACCTCAGCTCTTCATTGTAAATAAATAATAAATTTGAAAAAAAAAAGAGTGAATATAGGAAATGCTCATATTCTTAACTGTTGATTATCATTTTACCTGAAACTATATTTCATCACTTTTTGTAAAGCCAACTCCTTAAATAGTTATTGTGGGGTCCTATTTGGTCAGAAGATAAGATAACAGAATAGTTTCAAAGTTTAATAAACTGGAGATTTTCGTTATTAGGAGTAGAAAGAAACCCTACCTCATCTGGATCAGATGAATCCAGGAGAAGATTTTCAACAGCTGATAAAATCTCATCTGAATAGTTGGTACGAATATTGAACTTCAACAGATCGAGATTAACATGCACTGGGAAATAACCAATATCTATGAGAAGATTTACTGCTGAAGAAGCTGTTTTCGTCAGCCCCATTGCCTTCAAGATCTGATGAAAGTAATTAACATTATATGGAAAATATCTTCCTTAATAACCTCCTAGGAATGAAACAACTGAGAAAAGTAGAAAACTAGATGCTGCAGAATTACATACATATACGTAGAAAAACACACACACACATATATGTATATATGTATTATGTATTGTATATTTTCTCAGTTGCTTTATTAGAGATAGTTGTGCTTCAATTACATATATATACATGTACACACACACACATATATGTATATGTATTGTACATGTTCTCGGATTGGTTTATTAGAGATATTCTGCGCTTCAATTTTTCTATCCTCATATGTTAACAAAGTATTAAAATTTACCATGCCCGCTGTTTTTTGTTCATCACTCTTGCAAGCGTCAAGGGCATAAGCTTGAAGAGATTCAATTTTATGCCAAACATTCTCTTCAAGCTTCCATGAAGATTTAGGGGGCTTAGCATGTGGAGGCATTTTCCTAGCAGACTTTAGCAACTGAACAAATTCATCAAATTCCTTATCAGCAGCCTCCTTAGCAAGCTTCCTGTGCTTTAGTTCTTCTACCTAATATTACAAGCAAGGAACATTGTAGAATTCAATTGAAATCTTGAAAAAGTAAAGACGCAAGTAAACTAGCTGGACAAGAAAAACAATATAATTCTAAAACTTTCTCCAGATTTAGGATACAAAGAGTAAACAACCAAAATGAAGTGCTCAGACATAAAATCTTGGAAACTATATAAACCATACTTAAAAGCAACAGAAGTTAATAGTTAAACAGGAAATATACCTGAGCAGTAGTTCGAGGTCCATAAACAGGACAAGGACCTTTGCTATGTAGAGATGTGAAGTAAATTTCATCTCTTGATAACAAGAGATGAGCACAATAGCTCTCAAGAGGATCCGAACTACCAAATATCATCTGTTCTTCGAAATAAGAATATCAGAGACATAAAAAAAACATTCATTTTAACTTAAAAACATATACCTCAGCTAATTCTTCTGCAGTTACCGACTTGTTATTCTCAAGAAGCTCAACCCAAGCAAACTCGAGGAGTGTGGAATCCTGGGTTGCATAAATTATTGTGTTTATCAGTTGACCGGAAAACCATAAAATTATTACTCAAGTATATACTGCAAGAAGAACCAACCAAGTTGCTATGAGCTTTCTGAATGAAGTCTGATATTTCTGTGGGATCAAAGTTTTCAACACCAGGAACAACGTAAGTAATCTGTTGCGGTTTAATAGAAGTCGACACACCATTCTGCAACATCATAAGGAATAAAATAAAATAAATTCAAATTAAAGACGGTGAAACTAGCTCACAGCAAAAAGGAAGTCAAAGATTACTTAGAAGCTAGAGATCATAAGTTCCAACACCTAGCAACCTATTCAACATGCCGCATTAGTTGTTTCTACAAGAACCTGATCAGAGACCATCCAGTTCTTCCTTCCGTCAGGTTTCTCAGCAACTGCGAGCAATATCCTTTCAGAATCTTTCTTGAATTCCAGCAGCAAGCCTTTCTGTAATGCTCGCTTTTCCTGCTTATCTTCAAAAAGCTCTCCACTGATCATCAATCCCAATCTGCAATATCAAGTAGCAACACATTTAACATGGATGCGATATTATGAGTATCTACGAAAACAAGATCCTCAAATTCTGAGCTTAAATGGGTCCATCATGTTCAAAATAAAATTCAGATCCTAAAAGAAATTGAATGATATCCGTTATCATCTTTGCTAATTAATAATGTGTCCTGTCTGATACAATAGCAATTTGTACTGAATGCTATGAAGTTGCAGGGTTGAGTGTTCTTGAATACTTCTATGGGATAGCAGACATGGTTTTGTCTTTTCTGAACTTGGATTGCTTTGAGTTCTGTTGACAACTCTATGTCATATTATTTCCTTTGAATTTTGAGCTGTGGTCTTTCCCTAACCGATAAAACCCAAAAAAGAAACTCCTAAAAAGTCAGAATGTGCTTAATATCACCTACTTGGAATTTGTCCACCACAGGTTTTCATACAGATTCGAGGGCCATCTTATGATCTTGATAGAATTGGGGCTGTTTTCATAAGGACATTGTATTCTTCTACGCACTTTTCTCTTCCTCAAAGGACTGCTTGTTACTCTTGGTTAGTTGTATGTTCTTTTTGTGTCCAGAACGATAAATACTTAATGAACTTCTCAAGTTAACTATATAGTCTCATATAGACCACCAAAAAGAGATAAACACACGGAATTATACTCTAGCCTAATTGATCTGTTACGGTTCATTACATAGTAATGCTTCACGATTTGTAGATTGAACCTCAAAGTATTACACCAATTAGTTCTTAGTACCTTATCCATAAAGAGGCAAAAATATTATCAAATAATTTTCATCAGTTCTTTGATCATTTAGTTCTGAGAATTTTCCAAAGCAATACTGTCATAAAAGACAATATTTTCTTGCGGAAAAACTAAACCCATAGGCACATTATATAAGAAATATGTAAAACGCTCAACTACATGCAGCAATTAAAACTCATCATTTCCACAACAGAAAAGGTTTCTGACTGTAATTTTAAGAAAAGCAGCAAATATCCCCAAAATCTAGCTAAAATTTACAATGGAAGAACAGATAAAGTTACATAATCAGTATAATTATTTTAGAAAATGAGGAAATAAATATTAATATTAAGGAAGTGGGAATGGAGTACTTGTTTTTAGCGGCACGAACTCTGGGGAGTTTACGCAGAGCTTCGAACTCTTCCATGATGGATTCGACCAGACTCTCGACGGAATAGCTTCGAGCACCGAATGGACATGAGGCGATGTAAATTGGATGCCTAATTCCTGAAAATTTTGAGAAGTGACGGCGATGATGATACAGCACGGAGAATGACCTTATTTTGTGGTACCGCAACACGGCGAGCGGCGGCGACGCGACGGAGCGGAAGAGCAAGCAGCTGTTAACTGCTCGAAATGAGGCCGCCATTTTTAGGGTCGAGTTTGGATTATTGGTGGTGAATTGAAGAGTTCATGTTTGAGGAAAATGGAGATGATTGGGGTGGTCGCAGAGATGATAGAGCTAGAGCTCTACAAATAGAAAGTGCGGCGGATTTTTATATTTTATTTTATTCACTGATGTGGGGTGGGGTTGGGGGGGTGGGGTGATTGGGGTGATGATTTGGGGTGCGGGGAGAGATTTCGTGATTTTTTACTCGTAGAGTATAGACTAACAAATCTAATTAATAACCTCTGTTTCAAAATGTAAAAATTTACAAACTGCATATAAGTTTTCAATGTCAGTTTTACTTATTCTTACCATGAAAGTTAGGATCGTAAACGACTAAAAGTAAACGAGTGAAATTTGAAATTTTTAAAGAATGAATATTGTGTTTAAAATTGATTTGTTTAATTATTTGAACGAGTCAGTTTGAGTCAAAAATACTAGCTGAATAATATAAATTAGTCAAATTTTTTGAATTCAATCTAAGTTGAATATAAAATCATTAATGAATTTTTATTTGTGTATAAGAGTGAATCATTTATTTTTATTCAAAGTAATAGTCCAATATTATAAAATTTGTAATTATTAATAGTTTGATATGATGTGTATATTATTTTAGTGTCAATTAAATTAGATGATGTTACATCAGTTTTATGTTTAAAGTTATTTGATTAACTTGGAGGTATAAAAAATTTATATGATATTTTGTAGCCAAATGAATATTAAAATTGACAGTAAAATATGCATTAAAATATACACACGGATCATTGATCAGATATGATGCTCCTCGTTTCATGACTTTAAAATACTTGTGTATCATCTATTATTGTCATATGCGCAACTCGTGCATTGTTTCTTATTTTATTTTTAAAAAAAATATTTGGGTGCAATAACTCGTGTATTGTTTCGATTATCTTAATTGTGTTCTTGTTTTACTGGCTTCGGGCTCCAATATCCTCCTCGCATCAGTTCAGTTTGAGAGATGATAAGCTACTCTTTGCTGCATAGCTAAGTTTAGAGTAACATCTAAGGTATTGAAAAAAACGAAGTGAGAGCCGGGGATAAGGAAAAGAGTTGAGTCGATCAGCCTCAATGACTGAGAAAATCAAAATGAAATTCGGATTTGACAGAAAAAGAAGCAAACGCTATGGATGCCATGACCAATCAGCATTGACGAAGAAAAATATTTCTGAATCACTGCCGGTCTACGGGGCCTTCAAGTATCCGAAATACATTGGGTTGTAAATGACAAATTTGAAAAAAAAAAAAATTCAAGTAGGATTACAGGAAAGGAAAATTTTGCAGCGTCTTAAGTACTATGACCTGTTAACCTGTATCTATCCATTATAAATTTTAAGAAGAAAAAAGGAAAGAGCTAAGTGTAGGACCATGGCACATATATATGGCATACATCATCGGCAAAGCTGACTACATAAGCTCTGAATCTGAGACGCAGTTGCATCCATCAAAGTGTATGTCTTGCTTTTGTTGTTGTTTGAACATGTTATGGTCAGCTGATTACCATTTTGCTCAGACTGCAAGAATATGTACATTAAAATTAGGTAAATATCATAAAAATGTATCTTCCAGAGTATCTGGCATTTAATCAACTTCTTTAACACAAGTCATATGCATGTTATAATATTGTAGCTTCGGCAAAAGAAACACAAAACATTTGCTTTCAATGGGGCTGAAATTGGAAGAAGCAAATCTGAAATCCGATGCCGATATAGAAATTATGTAGCTTTAGGGTAACAAAACAGTGCAAAGCTAAAACCGTGAGGAAATATCATTTTTCTAATACTGCCCCAGTTCAAGACTGTAAAAATACGGATGCAAGCTTTACAATACAAACTAAACCCTTCAAAATGCCATAACTGAGGAAAGGAGGTTAGCCATTTCTTACCATGCATGACACGGGCTGTGTGTTGCAGCTCCACCTTTTAGTAGGAACACAACTCAGATAATGACACCAAGAACAACGTTCATTCAAATCCACACCACGAAGAAGCATAACAAGAGCAGCAATCAACCTGTTAAAAGTTTAACTCGTGTTTTGGTAAAATTGACAATTAATATTTTGCACCAGCAATGATTTTATACGGAGAAGTATATAGTTTCATCACCATCTCTTGCTCATACTTGATATCATGTAAATGTGTAATTTCTTTATCACGCAAAATCCACAGGTGTCAACTGCCTATCCATATTTATATTGACATCTTTCCTTTGTGTCTTCAGAGGGATATAAACAATGAAACGGTTCTCCAAGTTATAATGTAATAACTGTCATTATTTTCTTTACTAGTATTCCTATGTTTATTATGTCTTTCCTTTCAAGAGGGGAAAAGGGATTTATGGAAAATACACAACTAGAAGTTTCAGAAGCTCACCATGCAACCACAAGGATTAGAGAAGTGATCCAAAGGACACGCTGATACATTTTGAATTTGGACGTAGCTGAAGTTGCAGAATACGCAGGAGGAGAATATCTTTGGCTAACCCACCCAAATTGGGGCCGGATCAGAAACACAAAACCAAGAAGAAAACCAGCAATAAATCCTCCAAGATGAGCAAAGTTGTCGACATTTGGGAGGAGTCCCACTGCTAGATTGACGACAATTATGATTACAAGAGTCACAAGAGCTGCTACCTAAACATGTGACAAGGGGCTAAAAAGTCATTGAACTGTATAACAAATCTTTCATGAATCTGTAGAGAGCTGCTAGACAAGTACCTTATTACTATATATAGTCCAATTAGTGATGACTTCAGACAACATGCCTCCCAATAATCCAAAAAGTGCACCAGACGCACCAACAGATATATTTGACTGGATAAATAGAGCAGACAGCAAACTCCCACCAAATCCAGAGATGACATATAGAAGCCCAACACGAACTGCAAAATGAGGCAGTGAGATGTTTTGTATAAGAAATAGAGTTTAACCACAAAGATATATAGTTCGATTGATTCCCTCAGAAAAACATGGTAGATGCTAACTACTGTATATGACCTTCAAGACATCCACTGAAGTTGAGTTTACTCTTTTATGAAAAGAACCAACGTAGGTATGCAAGTAGAGTAATAAGGGAACCAGCTTCCTTTATATTGTTATGAAATCTGAGTGTAATGCTTAAATGTGTATTATAATCTCAAGACCATAAATTACATAATATTTTCGGCCCACCCCTACCCAAGATATAACTGGATTATCTAATAGCTGTAAAGATTCTTGAGAAAGGGGCCACTTAAAAGTAATTAGTGCTAAATGTTATAAAATGAGGTGTAGCCTCAGTCATACCACAAATGATTGACGAGTTGTCTTTACAGATGTGCAAGTCAAACTGTTATATACCAGATAATTTTCGGACTCCATATGTTGCATGTTATCATCATAGGATTTTCGGTGTTTTATGAGTCACAGAAAATGTAATCAAATGTAGGCCATTTTCTGTTCAATGATATTTCTTTATAAGATTTCCAGAAACTGATCTATGGATTATAAAACTGTAAGCCATTCTCCACAGGGTGTCCAAGTGTTATACAGAGTATATTTTTCTCTATCTCCCTTTACCATCAGTGCTCATTTCTTTTCATATTCTATCCCTTGTGTTAAAACAATATAATATATATTCCGCTGTTTCCTACATTAATGGCCATGTCTCCCATAGAATGGAGGTCTGGGTAGGGTCGGTTTGACTTTCAAAGTCAATAAAGGTCATTATTTTGGAATAGAGAGGGCATTGCTTCAAAATTTCTCTTTTATCATCACTATTACAACTGGCTTTTCAATAAGGAAGGTTATAATAAGTTAGCTTATGTATTACTATATAAACTTATCCTACAATGTAATTATTATTTGATCAATGCATTATCATATTGATTAAACTAATCATATGTACTGTTTAATTTGTGCCAAATATTGACAAGACTTATGTACTATTGCAAATAAAGATAGTAAAATAGATGTTGATGTACTCTGTATATTTAACAATGATTTATATATATAAGATAATTTCTTGACATAATCGATAGATCAAACATAAGAAACCATTTTCAGTCCTATTTTCCATTTCATAATGAAACTATAAGAATTATTTATTTTTGCAAATGAGAGAACGAACTGACCCTTTATATATTATGTGTTAACTGTAGTTCAGGTTCAAATTGTGAACTAATAGCTTGCTTGAGTTAGCGTGGTGAGTACATTTTGACGCTAATCAAAAGTGTAAGAAGTAGAATTTATCATGCAAACACGATCTAGCAAAACAATGGTATTTGTGTATATGGAAGAAAGACTATAAGTACCAAAATGCAGCTTGTATACATACCAAAACCAAATTCCAGTTCAAGACGAATGCCAATAACCACAAGACTCAACATGTTGGCCAATAAATGAAAAACTCCACCATGTAACCACATGCAAGTGATAAGGCGCCATCCTTGGTGCTGATCGACCACTTTATTTACATCTAAAGCTCCCACCTTCTCTAACCTGAAGGAAAACAAAATATTTGCTGCTCATCGTAAATTCATCCATATGTAAAATTTTATATTACATCTTGACATGAAGTTCTGTAGCTAATAGCTTGTGATGCACAAATTAAGTAACCCTTCATTCACACATCAAAAATTAGAATTTGTTTTTATATACATGATTCCTCTACGAGCTAAGTCTCTGAACTTTTTAAATGTGATAAGCTAAACTTCAGCGTCCGACAAAAAACTAATTGCATCAATTAGTAATTCTGTATTTTCTTCTATTATTGTATACAAGCAAAGGAATGGAAGATTTTGTTTACATAAACTTCAAATACAAAGAACGATTCAGTTCATTAGCTTCCCTGTTGCCATTAAGCATTAAATTATCTAAAGATGCTCTTTTATTTCATGAGTTAAATTTATATATATATACACACTCCGGAATACAGAAAAGGTTAGCTCCCAAATCATAAAATCTAACCATGCCTGCTCATGAATTTAAAGTTCTTTTATCCTCAACTGTGAACCAATTTGATATAACTACTAATAGAACTGAAAAAAGAATGTAAAAGTTAAAAGCCAAAAGTATATGCATGAACTTTTAAGAATTAATAATTGAATTGAAAGAGGGGTGAAAAAGAAAAAGAGAACTTACGTGGAAGATGAAGGGCCGAGAAGAGGATTTTCTTTGAATGGCTGAAAAGAGAACCTCCCTAAAAACCGAGCAATGCAAGAAACAGAGTTCTTGGGGCAATTATTGACGTACATGGTGATTATGAACATGATAATATTAGCAACAACAAAGCAAGGAATCAACCAAGGTACCCACTTCTTGAAATGCTTAATCTCTCTATACACAATCTGGTTCTGGGTCGGCGTCGGAGCTGAAGACGGTGATTCTCCAACTTCTACCGGGTGAATAACATTGCCTCCTCGCTTTGAATTGACCCTTATATGTATCTCCGACGAATTATTTCCGGTCATTATCTTCCAACTTGATCAAAAACGATGATAGATTCGAAGTAGTTGAAGAAATTGGAGGTGTTGTAGAGATTGAGAGACTTGTGTGTTAAATGTTTGATGAAATGTCTGAACGAAAAGTGGGTGATAGGATTAACAGTAAAAGGGAGATTAAAGTCAACAATTAAGTGCTAATTGAATCTAATTCCAAATTCTTTGCTTTGTCGGTAGCTGAAAGATGGCCTCTTTCTTACACTTTCTGGTTTACGTTTCGTCTCTTTCAGCTCAACTGAAAAGTTTGCCATTTTTAACTATCAAGTAAAAAGAGAGGAAGAAAATGCAACTGGCGAAGGAAACTTGGTACATATTCTTTGTGAATAGAATAAATTAAATTCGAAATGGGAATATTAAAATAGGGAAGAAAATGAAATTAGGTGAACTATTTTGTTGTTCCAATCCTCCTGTTTTTCAATTTTTTGGTGAAAAAACAAAAGTAAGAATATTGATCGTTTTTTTCTTTCCAAAATTCAGAAAATTTGATGGAAGTAAATTTTAGACACAAAAAAATCTTTCATAATCTCTATATTACACCATTCATTTGTTTTTACTTATTCTTTTTTTGTTCGGCGACATTAGAATATATATCTAGTCGTGTGAAAAAATAGACAGACAAATACATAATACTTCCAATCCCATCCCAAAAAAAAAAAGCTGGTCAGAAAGGTCCTTTTATTAAAATTTGTGGAATGTAAATTTAAGATTAAAAAATAATATATATTTCTACATATGAATATTGTGTCCACAAAAGGAATAGTTTTTCCCTTTTGTCTTGTAAATATCTGGCTCACACTTTGTGCAACGCACAAGTTATTTTTATTTTATTCTTTAATTTAAATATTTTATTAATAATTATAATTTAATATTTTTTATATTTTAAATTAATGTAAAATATATTTAATTATTATTTAATATTAAATTTGTATAAATTAACTTAATTTTAATCGTACGATACAAAAATATTTTAGCACATATACCAAATAGTACAAATTTCATTATTTCACAATGTCAAATTGATTTTGTAAATGCAAATTTGATATCATATATTTTTATTCATATTTAATATATATATCTTTATCATCAATATAATGCTAACATATTCATTAATAATTTTATCACATAGAACTTATAATATCAGCAAAAGAAAAACTTATAATTTTGATAGTCTAATTTAAAAGAAAAAATAATAATAAAATATATGTAAGAATTGCAATGAATCTAATGTCTAACACTATATTTTAGATTATTCATTAATATTTCTTTAAGTTGTATTAAAAATTTTAATCAAATTGAAGTGAAGTAAACATAATTTATTATTCAAACTCTAAATAAAATATATTATCTTGCACTTACTCATATATATTATAGATATTATGTTAATTATAAATTCAAAAACATATTCCAAACATTCAAATATAAAGTTAGAGAGATCATATAAAAATAAAACATAAAAAATATTTGAAACATTTACATCATTACAATATACATTTTTTAATCATATTAAAAATTACAAACTATTTAGAAAATAATATTGAAATATATGGTAAATCTTAAAAGATATTAACTAAAAGAAAATATCATAAATACATATAATATAATCCACTAGACAATTATTAAACAAATAAATATAATCAAGCAAATCACAATTTTATCGATTATAATTAAAGATGTTAATTAAAATAATTATAACGAAATAATGATGATAGATGTTAGTAACCCAAAAAATATAATAACTGCATAAAAATAGTTCAACTAATAAAACAAATAACAGTTTGAGTCAAACAATTTTTAGTTGAAATATTGATTTTATTTGAATAATTTATAATGTGTCTATATATATACTTCAAAATAATTAATTATGATAATATATATTTCAAAGTTATTTAATATACACTTAAGAATTGTTGTAATTGTTTCATGAAATTAATTTTAAATGTGTATGATAATTATGTTAATTAAATTATCAAATATCGCATTTAACTTTTTGTTTATAATTCCATTAGTCATGCATATAAATTTATTTATTATATTATATTAAGATATATTTTTTTAAAATTCTCTAATTATGAATTTTGTAACTTCTAATAAAAGTAAGAATTGAGAAGAAAAAAAATGGATTATG
This sequence comes from Centella asiatica, assembly GCA_014636745.2. Classification (NCBI taxonomy): domain Eukaryota; kingdom Viridiplantae; phylum Streptophyta; class Magnoliopsida; order Apiales; family Apiaceae; genus Centella; species Centella asiatica. The sequence continues at coordinate 55,069,948 of CM025780.1, forward strand.
AGTATTTGATGAAAGTATAAGTAAATTAGAAAATGATAACAATTGAATTTTTTTTTTTTTGAAAGGGGTAATATTGAAAATTGTATAGTTTCCGATATAGATCGGCCAAAATTGTAACCCCGCCCCCCACCATTTCCCACTTTCCCGAAAAGAAAAAGACAGAAGCCAAAATCATTTATTACCGTAACAGTGGCGATATCGCTGTCCTATCTTCACCTAATCCAGTGTACACGCATTTCCGTATTATACTTAACTGCCAAAAACATCGATATCGGTTGAGCGCAAATGAATATATGGTTTGATTTGGTTGTGTGTTTGTTGCAACTAAGCCATCTGCAACTTGGACTTGTTTAAAATAAAAAATAAATTAAGGACCAATAGTATATTTGCTACTCCATATTTTCGGAATTATTAGTATTCTTATTATCTATTGTAGCTTCATAGTTTTCTTCGATTTATACTCTCACCGATCTACAGAAAAAATAATATTTAGACTTTTGATAATTATTAATTTTGCATATTTGATAAAGAATTAAATGTATAAATAATAAGTTTTCTCATAAAATTTGTTATGAATCTTTAAGTTATAACGAGATCTATAAGTTTGCAGTTGAAATTTTTTTAATTTATAATAAAATAACAAAGAAAATCTTCAAATATAACTTTTTTTTGAAATAATTTTTTTTAAATGTAAATCTTTTGTTGGGAGTATTGATTTTAATATTTTATGTAGAAAGTCTGTTGCTCTATGTATTATTTGCGTACTCCGTTAAGATATGAAACATAACTTGATTTATTTTATTATGGACGAATTCCTGACAAGAATTCATTCGCATGTAATTAGTGTACTTTTTAATTATTTTCATTAAATTTATGTTATTGTGTATAGTGTACGATAATTATATTTTGAATAGTAACACAATATCATAAACTGCACATAAAAAGTTATAACTTACATAAATTACACGAAAATTATTTTTATTAAATTTAAATTAAAAATTTTCGATTCTTGTTTCTTTTGTTACACAAATAAAACTCGATTTTGATATGCAACTAAGAGTATGACTCGTGAAAACTTGACAATAACATTTACCATTGTACCATATTATGGCAATTTCAATTAAAATTTAAAAAAGAACATCTAATTTTAGTTAATAAAGATTTACTTAGCTTAACTTGGAACAAATAAAACACTGCCTTTACATTTACATATTTTTTATTTGTTTTTCCTAACTTTCTATTTATTTTAATTCCATGAATTTGACACTACTATATCCAGATATAACGCTCGGGCAGATTGACGAAATGGTTCTCTTTTTCCCTCATCGAATATTATTACAAATAATTTTATCATGAATCAATTATTTCTCCTTCTCCTATGTATCATACTTCATCTCCACTCGCATTGTAATTATTTCTATTTCTGAGATTTACTCTTTACATTTATAAAGTTTGCTCCTTATACTTATTTTTAATTTAAATGTTTTATCTGGTAATTTTATTGTTGGGTTAATTTTAATTTTTTAATTTATGGTATAGTTAATATTATTTTGATATTCAAGAACTTTGATAGTTTCGTATATTTAAAGGGACTTCAATGTCTATTATATTTTCTTAAAGTTGATGGAATTTACAGTTTTGATTTTTACAATATGGACGATTAGGAGATCATATAGCATAGAGTAATTGATTAACATATAATTAATAATTAAAAATGTTAATCATGCACGTAAATGCGTGTACCCTTTATCCTAGTATTAGTTTTTAAAAAATGGGTCGTTAGGTTGTTATGGTAATTTTATTTCATAATTTGAGGGGGGAAATTACTATATTAGTTTCACAAAAAGAGAAATATTTAGATTTTTAACGACTATTAATTTTGCATATTTGACCAAAAATTAAATGTACAAATCATAAGTTTTTTTCTCATGAAATTTGTTATGAATTTTTAAATTATAACGAGATATATAAGTTTTATAATTAAAAGTTTTTTTAATTTAACACAAAATAACAAAAAAAAATTTTAATTTAATTATTTTTTAAAACAATTTTACTGAAACGACTGCTCATTGAAGTCATACAAACCTTCATCTTCTCATATGAGCACTAAATTCAGTTCTATTTTATACTTGCTATTTAATAGTGTTGAATAAAAATGTAAATGAGACGTGATCAAATGATAAGACAACGGGTTTTGGTATCGATATTCGGGAGGTTTTGTGTTCTAAAATGACCATTTCTCTGAACATGAGTACAATATCCCTTTATGTATAAACTTAAAAAGCATGAAAAACAAAAAGATAACTGTGCTTTCCCAAGAATTGCTTTGGGACAAAGTTGACTTGGTAGTTAGTACAGCTAAAAGCATTTGAATGAGATTGAAATGAATAAACCGCAGGCAACTGGATTCTATGTTGTAGACGGTAGATACGTTCATCAAATTAAAAAATAAACGGCCCCCAGATCCTAAAGTGGCGTAATCATATATTATTCTGAAAAATTCAGCAAAATTCTGATCATAGCAAATTGAGGGAGAGTTTGTAAAGGTAACCAAATAAAAATTATTGTAGAGTAAAGAAATAATGAGCCCCTGGACTGCAGCAAAACGTAACCAATATCATGGTAGTAAAGATGTAACGTGCAATATTTGTTGCGATATGTATCGTGGTACCAAATAATTTTGAATTCAGAATGCCATACAACAGCAGCTCAAACAAACAAAAACTGACAAATTCGAGATGCAGTATTTTCCTCTAAGTTTTGAGTAATTACTAAGTATAGACAATAGGGAACTATTAGAGATATATAATGGAATTTTGGTTTGAACTTATGTGATCTATTTGGAAATCAATATAAGTAGGCGAAAGTATCAGTGCTCAGCATATAAAAGTTCTTGGACTAGTTCAGCTGTCATGTTCATTTGGCTTCAGCATTCATTTATTTTGTCAAGACCTTGTTCGGCTAAGGTTCAAAGGATGATCCGCATAACTTACTACATAAATCTCCAGCTCATTACCGACTCGATCGATATCGAGGTGTCAAAGAGTTCTTGAGAAAGATTAGTGTCAGTAACTTTTATCCGTTGAGCAATAACGCCTGAAACTATCCTGTTGCTTTTTTTACTCTTTTGCCTTCACAAATGCGCCACCTAGGAGCCCTACTCATAGCAGTAACACACAACTTTAGATCTAATGGTCAAATTTTAGGTTCGATGAGAATTGTAATTCATTCTATTTCTCGAAATATAATAGCAGACCGAGAAACTCGACTAGAAATAATGTCCTCTCGTATTAGTGTCGGCTCCTTGCACATAAAAACTTTGGTGCACTATTTGATAAATATTACCGCACGTAATGACTAATAATTTATCCATCATATCATTAGGGGCGGAAGAGATCGAATCATATCAAATCATCCGGGGCATACAAATTTGTATGGACTATTACATCAACATTTCACTTAATGGGCTATGAGTCGAAAATTGTGTAACTATCCATTCGGGCCGCCACCAGGGCGGGTTCAGGTTGCGGTCCAAAAGCGTGAAGACCCAAATGTTTAAGATAAATTCTACGGAGTAATTGTTATGGACGAAAACGTTTTTAAAAACTAAAAAGTGAGCTGAAAATACGTGGCAACACGGGAGAAAAAAGAGCCGCAAAGGCAGTTAGTTCCTTTATCACCTCAAGAATCATGATTCATGCACGAGACAATCCAAATCCAGCTCACTCATAAAGGCTATAAATTGAATGAAATATTAAAATAATAAAATTATGTCACAAACAAATTTACATGACGAGGGACAAGATATTATTGACTAACAATTACTTTGTAAATGTTCTTCTACGTCCTTTCGAATATAATTTGTCAATTAATGTATATCAATCGATAGATAGATATTTAAGTTCAATCAATAAAATAAATAGGATTTGTTTAATATGTAACGATAAAAAAAAATTATAAAATATTTTAAATTTTGACTATTTGTGAATTACATTTATTCCTTTCCAAAATTGTAAGCTTAATTTATTTGAGCTTAGTATATTCGTAAAATTTTAATATTCAATCAGAATAAAATAGTATTGATAACGTTTAATGTTTTGTAAGTTTACTAGATTAGTATTCTAAATCGACTCCGATGATTCATTCTATTATTCGATAATGAATAATATTTTATAATCTTTTTTTTAAAAAAGAAAACCTCTATTTATATATTCAAATTCACAATCATTCTCTCGAACGATAATAAATTTTATCGTTTCGTTAACGTGGCCTATTAAAAATTATTTTTTTAATTTAATATTTTAAATTTATTTACGTAAAACGATATAATCCATACGAGAATAAATATAAATTTGACCGTAAAGGGTATTTAAGTCATTTCCTTCTTCTTTTTCCTTCTTTCTCTTAAATAAATTTTAGGATTATTACATATGTGCGATTAGGGGTGAGCATTCGGTCAGTTTGGTTCAAAACCGAACCAAAAATGACAAACCGAATAGACCGAATTTAATTTGAAAACTGAACCGACCGAACCGAATTTTTGGGAAAAACCGAATTGACCGAACCGAAATAATTTCAGTTCGGTTCGGTTGGTTTACTTAGAAAAAAAAACTTTTAACTGCATCTTAGTTTTGACAATGATTTATTGACTATCAACCTTAGCTGGCCTTGGATTAGAAGCATTGTTGATGTTGTTGATTTTGATACAGGGAAGTAGAAAGTAAAAATTGGATATTGAATACTGCTTGAGTTAACAATCCAAGCCCCGGGGTAGATCAGGAAAGTGCAACTATGCATGCATCCATTATTGACAAATATGAGATGGGACATATCAAATGTTTTAGTATTATAAATTTTTCAAGCATTGCTAGTTAGCAAACTGGAGCTATTTAACCTTAAAGTATTAGTAATTGTATGATGCAACCTGTTACGAGACTTTCATTGCAGTTCTTTCTAAATTGCTATATATGCATAAAAATCTCTAGAGAGTAGATAATTTTTCTTTTTTCTTTTTTTTTTGGTTCAAAAATTTCATTTTTCTTTTTTAACTTAACATTCTTTTCAGGAGATTGAAATATATAATTAACGGTTGAATTTACTTTTGGTCCGTGATCTCAACACTTTTACATCATCAAATATTTGAACAAGCCTTACAAGTTCAGAAACATTTTCTCAAACAATCTTTAGAACACACTCCAACAAAACAATATTACATCAAAGGGGGTGGGTATAAGGCTAGTACACATATGGGAATAGTGATTTATTTATAGACCTAACTGTTGGAAGTTAATGAGAATTTGAATGAGAATTGTTTTTCATTTGGAATAGAAGATGCAAAGATGAGTTAAGTAAAGTGAACTTTGTCCCACATTGAAATTTAGAAGGTGTGTTGCTTACCTTTTATATGGGAAATCGAGCTAACTAGTCAAATTGATTGGCTACATCATGCTTCATCCTCCACGCGTGCGCGCAGGGGGGGTACAAATCCTAGAATTTCTGAAGGACAATTTGGCTTGACTCATGCACAGGTGTGACCTGCGGACATGAATGCCAGACCGAAGTTGGGGGGCCTGATCATTCCACAAGACAGACAACGCAGTGACCTTCGTCAGGGGATGGCCTGACTGTGAGTCAAGGGGTCCTCCGAGAAAACCCGCCCGTCAGGGAGTGCCGAACGCAGTGACAATAATTTGTGATCATTCTCAGATAGAAAAATAATAAGCTTAACCTAACAATTGCAACAAATCCAGCATTATAAGTACAAATTCATATGATTTAACTGACACTAATCCAATGCCCACCACATGTTTGAAAAATTGCTAGAGAAGGAGAGAAAATTCTGCCCCAAAGAACAGGGAACAATGTTATGAAAAACAGGGGCCAATGTAGCATCATGCTTTCCTGCTTCTGCTTTCTCAGTCTCTTTAGCATCAGGCTTTCCTGCTTCTTCCGTTGCAGAGGCCAGACATAACACAATATCACTAGTTATCACAATGTTCATTACAAGCATCATAAATAAAACGTCCACAAAAACTCTCAAATCATAATACACAAAAAATAATAAAATGTGTTACCTTACAATAATAAATCCTCACAAATCTTAGTAACACTTTTATTGACATCTTTCAACCCCTCAACAACAATCAAATTCATTATGTGAGCAACACATCTAATGTGAACATATTGTCCATTAGCAACAGTAGAATCCCATTTACAAATTCTTTTCTTAAAATGAGTCATAGCAACATCATTGGAGCTAGCATTGTCAACAGTAACAGTAAACACTTTCTCAATTCCCCAATTTTTTAGACATTTATCTAAGGCTAAACAAATTTCTTCTCCTTTATGTGAAGTGATTGGACAAAAATTAATGATTTTCTTTTGCAATCTCCAATCATTATCAATAAAGTGTGTAGTCAAACACATGTAGTTTATTCTTTGAATTGAAGTCCATGTATCCGTTGTCAAGCAAACTCTTTCACAACCATTTGTCAAAACAACTTTCAATTTCTCAAATTCACAATTATATAAATCAAAGCAATCACGGGCAACCGTCCAACGAGAAGGAATTCTAAACCTAGGACAACACACCGACATAAAATAACGAAATCCTTCATTCTCAACCGTTTTAAATGGCAATTCATCAAGAACAATCATCCTAGCTAATGCCTTTCTACAAAGATCTTGATCAAATCTCCAAGTACCAATACTAGCCTCTTCGGTGTTATTTAAACTCGGTTGAATACTAATTTGTGTTTGACGTGTTTCTAAAGCATGAGGGTGAAGAGAACACTTATTCATATGACTTATAAGTGCCGATGTGCCATTCTTCCTAGGATCACAATGAAACTCCCGTTCACAATAATTACATTTACCTTTAATTTCACCGGTCTCATTAGTAAATTTTGAGAAGTGATCCCAAACCGCTGACCTCGGTCTCATTGTTTTCCTTTTATTTGAAGTGTCCGAATTTTGAGTGATATCTACGCTGCCCGAATTTAAATCATGTTGGCTCCCTTGGGTACCCGACGACGCCGGCGTATCTGGTGAAGGAACCTACAAACAAATGAACCACCACCAAAATTTAATAACCAAACAACAATCTGTAATTGATTTCAAAACAAATCAAAATAAAACTAAAATTAAAAATTTGAAATTAAACTACAATAAAAACTTACAATGATGTTATCTTCATTGTTATTGTCATCCACATTCATCGATGACATCTTAGTTGTCAAACCACGCAAAGTAAATCAACAGAGAATACAGAGAATCAGACTCTGTAAATCAAACTCAGGAATACGGAGAAATTCAGTGGAGATCGGAGTCCGGAGAAGCCGAGAAGGTGAGTGGAGAAGATGAGAAGCGGTGGAGTCGAGAAGAGAAGAAAAGACTGGAATCGGGAAGAGAAGAGAATTTAGGGTTAACGCTTAACAAAAGAGGAGAAGACTGGACTCTAGAGTCTAGAGTACTGGACTGAACATTGAAACTGAAGTCACGTGTTTGGGCCATGGGGTTTTAGTATTTACAAATTTTGGTCAGTTCGATTTTTTTTGATCATTTCGGTCAGTTCGGTTTAAAACCGAAATAACCGAAACTATAAAATACCAAAACCTAACCGACCAAAAATTTAAAACGGAACTGAACCGAACCGACCGAATAGTCACAATTCAGTTCGATTTTACGGTCGGTTCGATTGTCGATTCATTTTTCCTCACCTCTATGTACGATAGTGTGTTGTCCAAGAAAGAAATGTTGATGGTACATAAAATGAAACAAACCTCATACAAGAGGAGAGAGAAAACAAACATAGACATGTGTACGTAGTATGTAATAGTATATTTTGGTCAAGGTCAACCTACGACCACAATTGAAAATGACAACCCCTCAACCTCCAGCTTTAATTACTTAAGTGGTGTATTGTCAGACAGTCTCATCTCCCCCCTTATCTATTTTCATTCAAAAGATTCCCACCCATATCTCAATCCAACTTCCAAATAATGCGTTGTTTTATTTTATTAAAAATATATACATACATATTAAAATCTTAATGTAATTAATTTACAGAGTTTGAGAGAAAAATGCAAAATTAATATAGTGATAATTTATATTTCTTTGAAAATTATAAATGATAAATAAACTACGACGAAGAAAAAACCTGGAAATGACAAAATATTTCGGAATCAATAATAAAACAGGAAAATTGATAATGGAAAATTCTTACGGTCTTCTTTATCATGATTTGTTATTATAGTTTGCTTGGCCATCACAGCACCTTGTAACGTCCCACCTAATCCTTCGGCAGCTGATATGATGAGGAAGCTTTACTGATAATTAGAAAAGAAGAAGATATTGAGACAATGTTTATGAAAAGCATCTAATAGAAAAGTTTTAAAAGCACTCTTTCTTGTTGAGAATTTAAGTGTTACTTTATTTAAATACCTACAGAATATTATTGCAAAATGCAAGCGAATTAGATATTGATATTAATATTTTGGACAAATTTGCTAATGTCATTCTAAAATTTGACTTTACAAAGCGATAAAAAATTATTAATACTTATTGATAAGAATTGGTTTAATTAGTTAAAATTCAATAATTTGATAGGAAGTTTGAACCTTATCAATTATTTTTTACGAATAATATATAATTATCAATATAAGCTTTTCTATAGGTCTGTGACATACCTTAAAATTCTATTTTAATGACAAAAAGAAAACTATTGGTACTTTGGAGTCTAACATAGTTTCATAAGATAAATCTTACAATATAATGAAGGAAATGGAAATGAACCCACCTAACAAAAGAAGAAAAATGTATATTTTAATAATAATTTGAGTTTGTCTACCACCTACTAAAGTGAATACATTTATAAATATGAATGTTCAAGTTTATTGATTATGACTATTATCAATTTGTGTATGAGTTTGAAAGTTGTAGACAATTGTCTTTTTTATATTAAATAAATATTAAATATACGGATAAAGTTTAATTTCACTTTGGATCCCACCAAAGCTATTAAATGTAAGGATAAAATATGATTCACTGAAATACCTGAGCAAAACGTAATCGCTGATATAAAACTATCAATTACCAATAATAAGTATTGCAAAAGATATCATTATTTTTAATAGAATTAAGAATGTAAAAGGGCGTTGAGATATAAAAATGTTACGAGATGCTCCCATCATTTCTATTTAGTTGTTTTTATGGAGTTTTTCTCTTTTTTTAGTTGTTTTTTTTTCACGCAAAGATTTTTTCTCTATTATCTTTTTAATATTTAAAGAAAATATAAGCATCTCATTTTGCCAACAAATTTAATCTATCATTCTTATTAATCATTGATGAATAAAATTAAAAAAAAAATACTCCGTAATTAACATCCTTCTCTGGGAATGTTTGATGAGAAAAAAAGAAAAGATGAGAAATATATTTTTTTCTCTTTTTATTTGAGAGTTTATAGAGAAAAAAGAAAATTAGTCTTAAAATTTTCATTCTCTTATCTAGGAGTTGAGAAGAAAATAAATGAAAAGTATCAAATTTACAATTTTATCCTTTAAAAATTAAGACAAGAACTTAATTTTATAAGAAATATGAAGGATAAAATTGATATTAAGAAAAATATGTACAAGTTAAAAAGATTTTCTCTCCACATATTCTCATTTCTGGAGAGAAAAAATTGGAGAGAAAATCTTCACTTTTTCATCTTATTTTCCTTTTTTTTTCTCACTAAAAAAAACTCAAAGAGAAAAAAAATAAATAATATTTTCTTCCCATTTTTTCTTTCTCTTCTTAAATTAACTCTAACACAAGCCCTAATATAAAACTGTGGGAGTATACGATTATCCAATTATTATAAATTGCACTTCAATAATAAAACAATGATATTCAAATGCCGCGTGTATCACTTTCAGGAGCCTTCACAACTCACACTACAACAGGTGACCGGCTATACCCGGTCAAAGTTTTGATGGACTTCAAATAAACGGGTCTTGAGTCTGAAAGTGAGCCCATGAACTCCCCACTTGCTCAACTCTCTCAAACATAGCTTCTGAAAGTGAGCACATGAACTCCCCACTTTCTCTCTCTAGATTTTCTCCCCCCCTAGGGTTTTTGTGAAAGGTAAGCCCTATTTCCTGTAAGCACATTTTACACAAGTTCATTTCAAATGATTTTGTTTGTTTCTAATGCATAATATTACTAATTTTATGGAGTATTATCAATATTCAATACATGGTTTCTAACAGTCTATTGCTCATGTGGAGTTTGCTAATTTCTTGAACTTTAAAAAGTTTCAATCTTGATTCATTATTTGCAGTTCTTTGGTCATATTGTACCAACTTAGGGGTGTCTGTTCTTTTGTTTTGTAGACTTTGAAAACAAATTTGATGATTTTGGTGAATTTTAGGAATTAGTTTTGTACAAATTTGTTGAATTTTAGGATTAATTTTGTTCACTGAACACATAATTATCACAGGAAATTTGGAAAGTTTTAATCTTCTTTGGTGGTGGGTTTTGTGGTGGAGGGTGGGGGTGGGGGTTGGGGGATCCCATTAAGTGAATACACCCAATAAGTGAATACAATGGATCCTCAGTTTTGTGGGTTTTCGGTATCCGGCAATGGAATTCAGTGGGGGAACCAATCTAATACTACTTTTCCGGATCCGAAACTAGTTAAGGGACCTAGATTTGAACATGCTATTTTAGATCAAGAGAAGGTCAAAGGAGCTAGATTTGAGAACACATTTATAGATCAAAACTTAAGTGGAATTCAATTTCTGCCAAATCAATCTTCACTCAGTAACATGGTTCCGAGTTTGAGTGCTGAGGAAGAGCTTCAAGAAGATTGCGATTTGTCAGATGCTATCTTGAGATATATAAGTGAAGTGCTTATGGAAGAAGATATGGGGGACCAGACTTGTATGCTTCAAGAGTCTTTGGATCTTCAAGCTGCAGAGAAGCCATTCTATGACATTCTCGGCAAAAAGTATCCGCCATCTCCTCAGCACAATCAGCAACATTTATTTGACCGATATAGGGATGGCATAGATGAACCCAGTTCTGTAGGTGGTAGTGGTCAGTTAATTGATTCTTGTTTGACTAACTACCCTATCGAGTATAATAGTTATCAAGTGCAAAATCCCCTTACTTATAGTGCTTCTCATTTACCTGTTAATTCATCAAGCAGCGTAAACAATTCAATACACGGGTTTTTGGATTCTCCTATAAGTCCTCTCCAAGTGAGTGATTTGTATAATGAGAGCCGATCAGTTTGGCAGTTCCAGAAAGGGGTTGAAGAAGCTAGTAAGTTCCTTCCTCGTAGCAAGAACTTGTTAATTAATCATCATTTAACTGGGGTAGTACCTCCAGATAAGACAGATACTAGTGAAGGCACATTCAAGATGGAGAGGAATTATGAGGTTGGATACTTGCCAAGTGGGTCAAGGGGCAGGAAGAATCCTCACGGGGATGATGTAGACCTAGAAGAACAGAGGAATAGCAAGCTTCCAGCGGTTTATGAGGAGTCGACTGAGAATCCAGAGGAGTTCGATACAATCTTGCTTTGGAGCATGGGCAAAGGCGAGGTTGCTTTGACATCTCTCAAAGAAACATTGAGAAATGCAACAAACAGGAATATGCAGCAAAATCGGAAATCAAAGGCTTTTAATGGAGGTAAGGGCCGTACTAAGAAACAGAACAAGAAAAAAGAAGTGATAGATTTGAGAACCCTTCTCATTAATTGTGCACAAGCTGTTGCAGCTGATGATCGCAGGAATGCAAGTGAACTGCTGAAGCAGATCAGGCAGCATTCTTCTCCTTTTGGCGATGGTAATCAGAGACTGTCCCATTGCTTTGCAGATGGCCTAGAGGCACGGTTGGCGGGCAATGGTACTCAGATTCATAAAGCTCTTACGAATAAGAGAACATCTGCTGCTGATTATTTGAAAGCTTACCATCTATATCTTGCGTGCTGTCCATTCAGGAAAATTTCAAATTTTGCTTCCAACAAAACAATCATGAATAAAGCTAAGAAATCTATGAGGATCCACATAATAGATTTCGGCATCCTCTACGGTTTTCAGTGGCCAACCTTCATTCAACGTATCGCACAAAGAGAGATTGGGCAGCCAAAACTTCGGATAACTGGGATAGAATTTCCCCAACCAGGCTTCAGGCCGGGAGAACGAATTGAAGAGACAGGACATCGGTTGGCACATTATGCTCAGATCTTTGATGTGCCATTTGAGTACACTGCTATAGCAAAGAAATGGGAAACTGTAAAACTTGAGGACCTTAAGATCGACGAAGACGAGTTTCTAGTTGTCAACTGTTTATACCGATGCAAAAACTTGCTTGATGAGACTGTGGTGGTTGGTAGTCCCAGAAATATCGTTCTCAACCTAATAAGGCAAATTAAACCCGATATCTTCATCCATGGAATTATAAACGGGGCCTTCAGTGCCCCATTTTTTGTCACACGTTTCCGTGAAGCCCTGTTCCACTTCTCATCACTGTTTGATATGCTTGAAACTAATGTCCCCCGTGAGCATAATGAAAGAATGCTGATAGAGAGAGAGATCTTCGGAAGGGAAGCAATGAATGTCATAGCTTGTGAGGGCTGGGAGAGAGTTGAGAGGCCAGAGACATACAAGCAGTGGCAAGTCCGCAATCTGAGGGCAGGCTTCATGCAAATTCCTTTTGACAGGGAGATTATGGAAATGGCAAGAGAGAAGGTGAGAAAAGGCTACCACAAGGACTTCATTATTGATGAAGATGGTCAGTGGCTGTTGCAAGGATGGAAAGGCCGAATTATATACGCCCTTTCTTGTTGGAAACCCGTTTGAGAGATTCATACGAATGATGATATCAATCATCCGCAGTTGTGCTGCTTCTGTTGCTGATATTCCAAATGACTTCACAAACAGTCTTGTGTTTTTGATAGTTAATGTTACGAAACAGGTCAAGGTAAATATGTCATTGTTATGTATCTTTTCCTCATCCTTGTGTTTATGTACTTTGACTATACAATTTAGATACAGATGCATCTTTTATGAAATATGGGGATTTCATTTCATGATCATTAGAAGCCTAACTTGTAAAATAGATACCGTAACATGATCCATCATGAATAACAATTGACCATGTTTTTTTGTTTCTCCGTTTTTTTTTTCCAGCTTATCTCTTATATATCTCTGTTCCTGATTGATTGCCAAACTAGAGGAATTGGATGTGTAATGGTTAAAGTTCATTCATTCAGTTAACTAGTCTATGGTTTCAACTTCCTTTCTTTTACAAGTCTGTTAAGTTTCCTAGGCACTTATCTGGGTTTTGTTTTATTATTTATTCGGTTCTACTAATATTTCTTTCTGTTTTTGTTTGAAATCTTTTATCAAAAGGCTTGGACATAAGCATAATTCAAAAGTAGATTAATAAAAGTGAAGAGCATAGAAGTCTCTTATCGAAGAATTTAATGTTGGTGCTCAAAGTTAGCCTGAAAATATTCTCGATATCATAAACTATAAAAATATCATTGAAAAAATTAAAACCTAATAATCCTAGAATAAATGAGATATTCGATGAAACACATGACAATCCTAGAACGAATGTTGAATGAGACATTCATGGAACACAAATTAGAGTAATTTAACTCATCCCACAAAAATGAAGAATCTGATTTAACATATTATTCAGGTGGTTGTTACTTACGTGTCCCACCAAGATTTTAGAACAAGATTTTAAAAACGATAATTCTACATCCATTGCAGTGGACGTACTTGTTAATTAGGACATTTGAAACATGTGCTACTGAAAAAAAAAGAAGAAAAAAAGAAAGAAACAAAGAAACAAAATATGTTACATTCAATATAGCAACAGGTTCAACTTCCATCTCGAAGTGCATTTGCATATTCTTTCTTTCATTATGCAGTTCCATCTAATCTTTTGACACAGTATGTATTATAGTTGAATTTTTTTTTTGATATTTTTTATTCAGTATTTAAATTATCTCGATTAATTTAAACTATATTTTAATTAAGCCTTTTAAGAAGAATGCTCGCAACCGTGCATTACACAGTAGTTCCAACGTGCTCTTTTTTAAGCTGAGGTTCCCAAAAACTAATCTGATGTAAATATTTTCTATTATGATCCTAGAAACTTCCTATAAAGAATTCATAAAAGTGAATTAAAGCCTTAAATAATTCGACTAAAGTTTGACAATATGGTGCTGGGGACCATTAAGCGGCAGGATTATATGAGACAGCTAATTGGAAGAACATGTCAAAAGTGTTTGATGATGGGAGTATTAATTTAAAATGCACATCTATTTCAAATTTTGTCGGCTGGTTCTTTTTAAATTGTTGCCTTTCGCAAGTCACGGTCATCAAAAATAAAAAGAGGTTTCAATTACACATCCTTTGTTGTTTTATATTTTATGTAATCACTATGTCACGACTCACGATCTTACTTGAAGCATTTTGTGGTTTTAAATAATCATATCAAGATTTCCAGTGTGTGATTGTCAAAGAACGTCATACAATAAATTATAGGATTTGTGCGCCCACAATAATATGGCACTTGTAATTTGCCTATAAACGAAAAGTTTGAATATATATATATATATAAATGTAAGATACATGTTTTAAAACAATGACGTTTTCTTCCCTTACATGAATAACTTCATGGCCATAGCACTTGGTTTTGCGAGTATCCTTAAAAAGTGAAAAAGTAAAAAAGAGAAAAAATAATAAATTTTTTTATAAAGTAATCAATGTATGTATGAGTGTGTGCATGAGTGTCATTTTAGTCGGTTACTTCCGTTGTACCAAAAATAAAATTCATAAACCGGAATTGACAATATCTCTCATATGATGAAAAATTTTAAATCAAAATTGTAACAACAGAATCATTAATTCGGTTAAAATTAAATCACTCGTTGTGATTTGACCAATTTTGATACAATTGAGATTTAACTTATTAATAAGATCCTATCATCAACATTTTCACTATTAAATTAAATTCTCCATTATCAAGATCACCTTTTCTACTTCATAACAATATATAAGGATATATTTATAATTTACTGAAATTTTTTTTTCAAAACTATGAGTATTTTTAATAAAAATCTAATAATTTTAAAATCGATGGTATTGTATATCTATTGAAAATGATTTCTCCACCTCCAATATTAAAGCCCGTTTACAGTTAGAAACTACAATGTAGACAAATAGTAGTCCTCTTGTAGCATAAATAATTGAAACTGAAATGCAAACCCACGAGACCACCATATCCACTAAAGCAGCTTGGTTGGGGTGATTTCTTGTTTGGACTGCAGTAATGGGTGCAACTATGTCATAAAGTCACTTTAGTATAATTTATTTATTCTTATCAATTACTTTATTCTATTATTATTTCTTATTTCTTTAAAGTTTTTTCATATGTATATTTTTTTGATTCCAATAGAGGCTGAAACAGCCTATACTCAATCACAAAGGCACAAGGGCCACAATATATACTTGCAAATTTCTCTACTATTTATTCATTTTCCCTAATGCTTTCTATCACGTTTGTCTGGGACATTGAACTCGCATGAATGGATATCTTTTGCCAAACAGATTTTATATTGAGGGAAAGAAAAAAAAAAAAAAACCCGTTACATTGTTCAAATTTCACAACTCAATAGATTATGCAAATTTAGGAACATGATTTACTGCATTATTCTTTGATATATCTCTCTGCTATAAATTCTTTTAACATTGTCATCTTTGATCTTTATCTTCTTAATAGATCTTTTGTTTCGGTTAACAAAAAATTGTAAATAAACACAAAATAGATCAACTAGTTTGATACGATAACTGATTTATATCCCTTATCGTAAATTCTTAAAAAGTAACAAAGTGGAGTTCCACTTCTTGATGAATGCAGAGTTTAAAAAAAATAAAATTATTTAAGTGACAACTTTGTAAATTCTGTATTGAAAGATGTCGTAGAGAATAATTTAGATAACCTGTCTCTCTTTCTTTTCTTTTCAAGGATGACAAAAACAAACTAGAGATAATGTAGAATATTAAATGATACTCAAGTCATCAATTACATAAACACAAATATCTCCAATAAAATATGTTAAAATCTTTCTTGAAACAAAATTAGTTTGCATGTGGCGACCTAAATATAATTAGGAGATTCGAAGCCATTGCTACTTATTAGCTTCTCTATTATCAATGAGAAGCGTGTTGAACAAATCCATGTCATTTGATTTGAAATCAAAAGTCCACATGATGCCACAATTCACCAGATCATAACTTGAGATCTGCTCCTCAAGCGGAAACAAAAACAAATCAAATTACCATAAGATAATGTAATAAACTAACAATCACAAAACTTTAATAGTCTAATGCAAGGGTATACGAGGAAATGTACTTAATTAGCTTTTGTGTTGTCAAGTCAACTACATCCTCTAGTCACTGTCAACCTATCATTATTCAATACTCCGTCGTATTCAGCTATGGCTGTGGATGTCATATGGTACTAATAATTAAAATCATAACCTCAAAAAATAATCGAACAAATATATTTTAACTTTTTAAGTTGGATAACAGTATATTATATTTTAAATTAATATTAATTTAATTAATTTTAGTTAATATGATTATTATAATATTTAGTTTAAAACAAACACTTTTGTTTGCAACATAATTTATATTTAAAATTTTCATAGATTACATTAATTTTCGTGTCCAATACATAGTTGTCTGATTCAAAAAGTCAAAAAGTCAAAAAAAAAAAAAAATATATATATATATATATATATAATTTCTGATATTTAATATCTGTTTATTAACAAATGTATTGGCATAAACAAGAAGATGAAAAGCATTGTAGCAATTGAATATTGTCCCTTTTTAATGTATTGAATGATGACTTAGCTATATATTATAAAAACAGCGATATACAAACCAAGGAAATATATCTGTTATTCTGTTGGTTTGAATAGTCTGTAGCTGAAGGAATAGCAGACATTGAGATAATATTAAAATGCAGTTGAATACAAATCCACTCACCTACTCACATGACTTTGTTTTGTTTTAACATTTGATTATCATGTATTACCAAAAAATAACATTTGATTATCATGTAATAACTGCATTCAATCAACATGGTTTTCCTCGGACCTGGTCCTCGAATCGGCATTTTAGTTGCAGTGGATTCCTACTAATGTTAGGTAGCTAATCACTGAGCAGGTATTGATTTTGACAAATAATTAGCCAGAAATATATATAAATCAAAACCAGAAAATTTGATTGGAATATTTATAGAATGAGAGTTTGCATTCACCAACCAACCCACCTGTAGCAATGCATTAGGATTTGTACTGAACACCTGATTTGCCCACTTATTAAAATCAATATCAATGTCTTAGCTGACATAACTGATGATGGCATTTGATATTGTGTCATTTATAATACTAATAGAAATACCTATTTATCTGAATATTTTCTTTGTTTCCTGGAGTTCTTTGCCTTCCATTATCTATATTATTAAGAATTTGGGCACAAGAATAATCGCCCGTGAATTTGCGTCACACATTAAAAAAAAAAATTGTCACAAAACATCCACATTTTCCTCTACAACCTTTCAAGATTTCGCCGCACAATAAAAAAAATAATCGCATACACGCGGTGCGTGATATAGTAGTATCATTACCAAAATTTTAGTTCTGATCTTCATAATTGAGGTCCATGCCATCAGTAATAGAAGAGATATTATGATTAACAGTTCCCAGGCTTCAGATGCCAAATAATCACTTGAACTGAACACAAAAAAATAAAAAGGAAAAAGCAAAAATGATAGAGGTTTTGACTAGGCACCCCATAATCAAAGGATTGCGCGTCCTGACGAGAATAACGTTAGCCCATAGCAGGGGCAAAGGAACTCATTTTATTAAGTTCCAAAATTAGTGGAAGACATTTAAGCCAACTGTAGCCAACACCAATTTAGAAGATCTCGGTAGACAGATACTGGCATACAATACAAGAAAGATTGCAGATACGAAACTAAGTTACACGAACTCGGATAGATTATCAGATTTAGACACACGTAACTGGAAGAGTATGTCATGAACTCATGACTCATGATTCTTCTCAATTTTATCAATAGTGTTACACTAAATGCATCCATACTATTCTCTGAGTGTTTAGTGTCGGACACAAGGAGTGAAGTCCACGTAAGATAGGTCTGAATCAATCAGCATCAAACTTGAATTCCCAAAAGAGTACATCATATGCTCTCTATTTCACTATTTAAGTTTATATTAAATATTCAGAACTAACCCTAATTTATGCTGCTTTAGCCATCCAAAATCTCCAGTCTCCAAAAGACTTAACCGCCGGTTCCCTCGAATGTTATCCTCGAATGCCTACATAAAATTCCAATAACTAGGTTCCATTTGTTAATTATGTTCACAAAAATGTTTTCTGTGAAATAATTTGTGTTGTTTTGCATAGAACGAGTTGCAGATTCAAGATGTCGATTCATTCACTGGAACTAAGCCAAAAACGTAGATTCATGTGTGAGCTTACCTTGCATAGAGTATAGACCCCTCTATACGTCGTACCAAAACCCTTCAAAATGCAGAAAACAATTTCTGAGAATTTCTTTTATTCAAACAAATGAAACATAAGGTGTCAGACGGAACATAAACCCAGTAGCCATTACGATAAATCAAGGAGCAATCATGCATCTCATTCTCAAGTCATAACAGTCAAATCCTTTTCGAGTCACATTTTCTCCTAAGAAGTTGGGTGTTCAAGTCTTAACAAGATGCCAGTTTATTGCAACATCTTATAGGTTTTCCTTCTACTATGTGTAGTTCATTCCAGCATATACAGAGTACTCTCAATTTGTAATATAAAGGGAGGAGGGCCCAAAAGACTTTATCTATGTATGTTTGAATTGTGTAGCTGTTGCCAACAAAAGTTGCAGCTTAAAATCACTAAAACACCCCAACCTGCCACCCGCCAGCCCCCCAAACCAACCATCCCCACCGCCTGACCGCTCACACCCCTACCTCCAAAAAAAATCAAATCACCCAATTGATTTGTTTTATTTTATTATTTCTTTTTGGTACCATTTATGTTCATTGCAGCACATGTGGACTCTTACTCTCAATTTGTAATAATCCATATGAAAATCATTTACAAAGACCCAGAAGCTTTCATTTAACTATGTTTGTATTATATAGCTCTTACACATAAATGTTGCTACGAATAATTCACCGGGGGATTTAATAAAGAAAAGAAAAAGAAACTAGTAAACGAAATATACAGAAAAACGAATCAGAGGATTCCATTCTCAATCCACTATATGCCTAACATTAGGCTTAGAAACAACAAAGGATGCACAAATTTTACATGAATTTTTATGCTACACGTCAAGAAGTACCTATTTCATGGTACCACCCAGAGCACGACTCTGCATTATTCTTCAGGAAGATCTGTTTCATCGAACCACCTTGGGGGATCAAATCCAGATCCACCTGAAAAAAATTTAACAACAATCACGCAATCATTCAGAAATAAAAATTCATATGCTACAAAGAAAGGAATTGAGTATGATGTGTGCGAGTCATTTGGAGAAGAGGAAAAGGAAGGTACAATTTAGTTGCTTTTAGATTCTTTCAAGGGAATATCCAATTAATTATTAACAAATGTTTACATTTCCATAGTTCTTGTCGCTAAGTTGAAATGATGTGTTGTGTACACTTTATGGATAAATTCTTGCCAATTGCATCAGTTTCTGACATTTTGTTGATGACCTGGGTAGAAATTAAGTTCAACTAGGAAGATTGATAGTTTCTTAAGGATATTCTTGCATAGATATTCCTCATTTCGTGTTGCTATTTACTTTCCAGAGAGCATACAGATCACAATATTCTCAATTAGTCTCAATATTAGCTTGTATGTTATGTTATACGTCAGACATGTCAAACACTTGAGGATGAGATGGAGATTCATAATATACACTAGTAGGCAAGAGTTTGCCATTTCTATGAATGATCTGAGCTCCCCAAGCAAGATTATTGCCTCGTACAGACCAACAACGTTGTATGATCCTAAACTTCTTACTGTGGCAAATCATCTATATAAAATCAGAAATATAACACCAACAAAATGTATTCATTGTAGATACACCCAAATGCATAGGTTTGTAAAAATCATAGGCACCAAATGAAAGAGGATGGAAAATGTCAACAACATAAACATTTATGTATCATGTTAACAAGGAAGCAATACCATACCGAGTGGATTGCAGCGACATAGACGCCAAGCAGTCAAGACAGTCCCCTTAACAACTCCATATTTCTTATAAGCAATCATTGAATACTCACTACATGTTGGAACATAGCGGCAACTACTTGGCATCAATGGTGAGATTTCCCCTGCTTAACAACCCGTTTCCCAATCCAAAAAAATTCAAAAAGTTACTTTAAAATAGCACAACACAAGAATTCATACCCAAAAAAAAACCCTCAAAATTCTGTAAATACATAAACAAATGATATGTGGGGAAAAAGAAAAGGAACTTACTTTTGTAGAATTTGAGCATAGATAATGCAGTTTTAACTCCTAGATTCGTAAACTCATCATCATCTGATAAAGAATTGTAACCCAATAAGTAAACAAAAAGCAATTCAGAATATAACAGAACCCATACGAATCAAAAGGGCAGAAAAAAAATTAATTACGGTTTACCTTGAACAGGGTTTTGGTCAGAATCTTTGTTGGATCCATTAACGATTGGGTAAAATCGAGGAAGCTGAAAACGCAATTAGAGAAAATTTCAATTCTTTGGGGATGAAGTATGTAACAAATTGAAGTGTAGAATAAAGTACCTTGGGGTTTATGGAATTAATGGAATATATGAAATTAGAGTTAGAGAATTTGAAGGGTTTATGGTGGTGGAAGTTAATAGACAGAGTTAGCGCCATTTTTGAGCTGCTGAAGCTCCTGAATTTGGACTTACAATTATCTTGTCTTGAATAATAGAGTAGAAGAATATAATGTGATTTTTCGAAAGATCAGATGATTTTATTCTTTTTCTAAATTACTGCAATTTTTGACTTATTTAATTTAATTTCTTATACTCGTACATCGAACGTTATAATTGTATAATTACATGCATTTGTGTATATGATGGAATTTTTAAAAAAAAACACATGTTGTGTTTGTCATTTATAGAAGTATGAATGCATAAATTATATGTATTTTAGTAATCCAAGATAATATATGAAAATCATTATTCCAAAAGACAATTTGTTGAATAATTATCAAAATTATTAAGTAGAATTAATTAGAACAAGACGGAATTTGTTTGGATTTTAGACCATAAAAGATTAATCAAGTCAGAATATAAATTTTTAAAACAAGAAAATATGTAAATTTAGAGTATTGTACCTTTTTTGTCGCTTTTTAACCATTTTTCAACAAAACATTATGTCTAGAAAAATAAAGCGATTGAATTTTGAGCAACTAAAAATCGTAAGTAACATTCAAATATCATTTAGACTGTAATTTGGAAACTAATATTTTTCTCTTCTATTTCTAGTGGGAATATAATATATTAAACTTTAAATCGAAATCATAAAATATAAGTAAATTATAGGAGGATTTAAGTTAATTACTTAAATTTCACTTGAGTAAGTTTTTAAATTAAAACACATTAAAACAAAATATACGAGACAGCCACCATACACACATTACAATATCAAGTCATGTTTCTGTTTTATTTTGTTTTTCTTTTAAGCCAAAAATGTGGGAAGAGCAAAAAAAAAAAAAAAAATTGCGTTTCCGGTTTCCGACTGAATCAGTGATACCTAATAAGATAAGTATTTCATACGAACACCAATACTTCAAATGAAGTGATAAGCTCAAAGTAATTACATTCTATATTTCCGCAACATATATTTTCATATAAAATATGATTTTTGTTTTTGCAAAAAAAAAAAACACGAGATAACTATTTTTTTATTTATTTTTACTGTTTATAACTTAAGGCAGTTGTATTTATGGAGAACCAATATTACAAAATTGAGTTTATACCGAACTCTTCTACTTAATCACCAAAAGAGAAAAAAAAGGTAGTGTTAATTGTTATCAAATCAAACGGTAGAAACCTACCAACCCCTATAAATACATGCATCCACATAAATTCCCAGTAGACAATTCAGAAAAACAAATTTATACATACAAGCATAATAGGAATATAGTTATATTATATAGCTCTTCTCCATAAACATGAAGCTTTCAGTTTCATCGCTTCTTCTTGTTTTTGCTTTGTCCATGGCTTTGATTGTTCCTCAAGCCCTAGCCCTTTTCATACGGGGCAGACCATACGACCCATTTAATACACCCAATGGGCAACCCGGCTCATTGTTCAAGCATATGGAGAAGCCATTAGTGAGTGAAGACTGCATTAGGGCTAAGCTGGCACTCTCGGATTGCGTGAAAGAAAAGTTGATATCTTCATGGTACTCGACCCCAATTGTGAAAGATTGTTGTCATCAAATTGCAGGTCTGAGGAAGAGTTGTCCTGCACGAATTTCGAAGATTGATATTGGGTTGGTCCCACGTGTTATTAAGTATGTTTGTTCTTATAGGTCTGGCCCAACAGCAGCTGGCCCATCTTCTGATTGAGATTTTAGTTATTTTCACCACTCACAATGAGTGAAATTTGCAATTAATATGTGATTTTAGTTTTGGGGTAGTAGTTTAGATTAGTTAGAATTGATTTTGTCATTAGTTAGTCTTATGTTAATTCTTGCCATTCCTTTAATTGGGTATTATTATAAGAGTAGAGAATGATAAAGATATTTTATTTTTTAATTGTTTAGAGGATAAATATTCATGATTTGCCATTTTAGTTGTCCCTTTTTTATTTAAATTTTTTTGTTATTGTAGGTTTTCTTTATTGATTCTGAATTGTATGGAACGAAGTCACGACAATATTAACAAGTACAATACTACATCATTATTAGAATTCAGTAAAATGGAAATAAATCTGTAACCTAGACGTTTCATAGCTTGCAATTCAATATTCAAACTTAAATCCTGAAAGTTATACTACGTTCCCATTTGTTTTGACATTAAAAATTTTAATGGTATAATTTATATTATAAAAGTCTAAAATTTATAAAATTTAAGCGTAACAAACATGAATATTTTCTTGTGAGGTGGTCCTATATATTAAATCATAATTCTTTCTTGAGTTACTGAGACTTCCTTGTCTACCCTTAAGAGTTGAGAGTAAATGAGTGGTATTTTATTTTAGATTGTTTAAAGAACTTATGGTAGAAGTGAATTCCCTCTTTTACAATGTCATGATTGAGTTGAATTCCATATGTGCATCTTATATTTTTTTAAGATAGATTGATTGAAATTAATCCAGAGTCAAATGCCCCTAGATTTCTATATAAAAACATGTAAAGAGCTTTTATTTTTTCGGTTTTATATATAGAACTGAAGGAGAAAATGGAAAAATACCAATAAATATTAAATATGTATAAATTACAAAACAAGATCTTTGTATTACATTGAATAACAAAATCACTACTGTAGTTGAACTGATTCATCTTTTGTAAATGAACACCTTTACTTTACTTAAAACTTTTGTACATAAACAACTTAAACCTCTTTTGTACATGAACACAGAACACCTTCACCCAGCAGTAGAAGGCAATAATTCTACTTCTACTTATAAGTACCTACATGCCACGGGTGGTGAAGATATTTAAAGTAGTGGTAAGGGGTAGCTGCAGAAGGAGATATGAGAAATAGCAGTGGTAAAATGGAGAAGTGTGAACAGTGGAAAGTCTTCACTGAATAAGAGTGCTATTGCACCTCCCCATTTACCTGGTCTTTTCTGCCCTTTTTTAGTTCCATTCGTCCACCTCGTAATCAACATAAGGAAGACGATGCAACCGAATGGAAATGTTCTGAATTCGCGTGTGCCTTCAAAACAAGTAATGTAAGGGCCGAATTCAGAAGTTATTTGGTCGGTGATCTGTGTCACAAAGTTGGAACCTCCCGGTCATTAATCTGCGACAAAAAGGCAAACCTTGGTTAAACCCAACATACTACACAGATACAGTTAAGTTCAGCAGTCTCTATGCAGGCACATGAAGAATACAAATGAGAAAGGGGAAAGAAGATTTAAAACATAAAACACTGTCCAGTGTTTTAAGTCTATAATAGACTAGTACAACGACTAAACTTATCCCTCAGCTGAAAATATCTAATAACAACACACACAATCACTAAAAATAAAATTACACACCTCACTACAGTACTGACATGATCGTTAATCAGCCATCAACGAAATCCCCCATCTCCACACAAACACAAAATAAAATGCAAAATACAAATTATAATAACTAAAAAAGACCTTGACGCTTTGAAATGCCATTCCAGCTATTATGTCCAGAAATATCAAGGAAAGTTTTCCAGTACCAGAGGTCCAGACTGCCAGCCAAGACACACACTAACTTAAATGAACAAAAAGAAACAACACTTGACTACTTGTATCTGAACCCACATATTATGATTGAACTAAAACTTTTATTTTCATATAAACAATGCTCCATATCATGAGAAAAGGTGAACCGACTGAAAATCTTCTCAATTTATCACATTGCAGAAATCAAAATGAGCTTCTAAGCAGAACTGACGATGCCACTTTGTTTAAGGAAACGGGGAAAACAGGCAAAAAACCTAAAACAAACCAAATCCAAGAGAAACGACACGACCTCAACCTCCCACCATAAATGACCAATAAAATGTTAAAGCTTGGGTTGTTGGCCTGGGTGCAGCTGGTGTGATGACAGGCTGAGAGAGGACATTTTTTTTAAGTGAATTCAACAAGTTGAAATAACATCCACCACTTTAAAAAAAGGAGGAAAGTAGAAAAGGCGCTTCTATCTCAATTCTGGTTTGCCACAAAATATCCACCCCTAAGTTAACTAACTAAAAGACAGCTTCATAAAGCAAGTATAGCAGCTTAACAATTACAAAGAAATATCTTATTAAACAAACAAGTCGAATCATACAAATGCTTTGCAAAACAGATTATTTTGTAAAGAGAATCAGGATTCACTAATCAACAGATCAAGAAAAGGCAAAGGTTTGATCCAGTAAAATGGTGTGAATCAGCGTAAGATTTGACCCACTGACAGGCCTAGTACTAAAATAATCAAATAGATCTACCAATAGATTATACAAAGATGCAAAAAACCATGGTAGAAAACACAAGAAGAATGAGAAACAAATCTGAGCTAAAATTTCAAAATCTAACAAAATTACCAATTGAAGATTATGTGGAATGATGAACACAAGAGCCATAATCCCTCCTTACGCATGACTGTTAACACAATCATGATTGTGTTTGATATCAAATGTTCAAGAGGTAATAAGCAATCAGTAAAGACAATTAAACTGACACCCTAATTATTTAGATTACACCAATCAAAGACATAATTATGCATATACCTCGGTGATTTTCCAACATTTGCACTTTAGATCTGAGCAGAAACTGCTGAGCCATATCCTGATCTTACAAATTTCTGAAACCCTACCAAAAGGTGGCGCCGCGAAGAACAAGCGAACCATTTGCATAAGAAATGAAGGAAAAAATGTGGTGGACAGGCTATCTCAAAGATGCCCTTTATAGTTGGGGTTGAGGGGCGATATCTACGATGCTGGGAGATATTAACGATGCTAAAAAGAATTAGCATTTATTATATTACATAAAGTCTAAATAGCATACGAAATAAATTCCAGCTATGCACCACTGCTACTCAAAAAAAATATTATTTTGTGGTTTGGGAAATATACAGAGATGCATCAAAGAAGTTATGAGTCATTTGTTCTTTTCTTATCTTGGGTATCATCTATTTATCGAGAGAGTACCGAGTTACTGACAGTTCTTTTGGAAGTTCAGCAAATAGGGGTACTTCAGCTTTGGAGCACCTTAATCTACTGCAGTCCTTAAACTAAGGTGAAATTAATAAAATTGAAGCACTTCAACTCCGCTATTGAGAAGCTAAAATTAAAAACCCAGAACACCAGCCTTCATATTCCAAGCTTTCTATATATTATCTCTATATTCCTTGCCTTCTGCTAAAATTCATAATTGTCGACCCATTGGTACTAAGAAACTGACGGGGAATACTTTCACACGATACAAGCACATTGGCTAAACACTTTATGTGCGATATAGAACACCAGTGTTTATGAATTTGGTAAATGACTTTATTTCAAATGCCTGAAGAAGTTATTCAGCAGTAAATACACAGAAATTACTTTAAATGCTATTGGAATGCTAAAGTGGGTTTTCACCCAAAGCAACAGAAAAAATCATAACATAATAAGCCGCTCCAATCCCTGGAGATCGATTAATTTAATAAATGAAATATATCTATAAGAAAACGAAACCCAAAAAGAGTGCAATTTATGAGTTTCACTTTGTTGTTATCGTCAATGAACTAGTACATGGTAACATTAGGTGAAGAAAGACCAAAGGCTAATTCACTGATAGATGAAAGTATATAGGTAGGCATATAGTAACCTTTTCATGCACCCTAATTCACACATGACTTTAAAAATGACTAATAACTTGGGAAAACAAAGCCTTTGAAATTGTTTGTTGGTGTTCCACGTCCCTCAGCTTCTGAGCCTAGATCAAATGCGTTGTATTTGGCCTTCTCAAACTGTAGTGTTGGTTAAATAGCAAAATTATGTGCTCTAAGACAAAGAAATGTTACTGAAAGATAATACAGCTTATCTTACAAGCAACAGAGCATTTGCTAAAGCATGACAAATGCAATTAGAAACCTAAATGCAGACCTCTACAACATCAGACCTGCATATAGTTCTCATCTCTGTCTGAAGAAGTTAATCATCTTTACCGATACTGATGCCAACTTCTTTGTCTTGCAATCGTCCTGCCTGTATCATTAGCAGAGATGCGAGTGGAATGTCTACATGCATAATTAGACACAAGAACAAAGCAAGAAGCTGCATCGAGATGACAGATTTCTACTATATTCATTCAGCCATGTAACTTGATCATAATAGAAACGATTAAACAAAAACAACAGAGTGTAAAAACCAAATTATATTCTCAAAAGAATTAATTACCATTGAAAAAAAAAAAATCTAACCTTTTTCTTATTATCAAATTAACCAAAAAATACCCTGTGATCTCTTTATAAAATTCCGAGAGATGAGAAAGCACAAATCTAACTCCAATGCTAACCTCGTCCAATACTAACCAAAGCTGATATGAAACACGAATCGTAAAATAATTTAATTTTGATGGTGCGTTCAAAATTTCCATTTCTCGTTTTAGCCAAAAAACGAGACATTTGTTTGGCCGAAAAGATTGAACGGTGCAATATTTGTGTAACATATGCAACTTATGCTTTTTTCCGCATATAGTTGTTTGCATCTTTTTTCCAGTTATTTTGGCTCTACTTTTTCAAGATTTGGTAGATGAAATATTTCTTATTACATATCAATTGTTTCCCATTAGTACAACATTTATTGAAATCTAACGATGCCAATGACAATTAAAAAAAGTTCATATATGTAATAAAATTAAACATCAATATAACTACATTAAAAAACAAAAGCAAATTTTTTTTAAAAAAAAAAAGAAAAAAATCTCCAAACAATATTCACATCATCTTTCTTCATCATCCTCCCCGTAAACATGAAAACACCCTCATTCATCTCGCCCTTTTCCTTATATTCTCTTCTTCTATCTCCTAATCATCCACAAGGAACCTGATTGTAGCCCTTTTTCCGATTGATTTCTCCAACCTTCTGTGAAAAAATCGTCTGATACTGAATTGAATAGTGTGCAGGCCCATACTTTGGATTGCCATGGTTTTCTAAATCAAATATAATAAAATTGTTAATATAATAAAGTAATTTGTAACGCACCTGTTTCTACTTTTCTCTAATGAAATAGGACGACGAGGTTGTTTACTGATTTGAGAAATGGCGGCTGCCGCCGTGCCGGAGATATCTGATACGAAGTCGGTGATGGATATTGAGTTTAATAATGGTGATGATGATTAATGGGAAGGGCCTGATAATCAAAAAATAAGTTGACATCAAACAAAATTAGACGGACACATCTGACAAAATAAATTGGATTTGATTCTTAAAAGATAAAAATACTAATATGCAGGAAAATAGATCAAGCGAGAATGTTTGAAAGGTTACCTAGATTATCTATTTTATTTGGAAATATTAGTAAATAGTATTACAATACACGTGCTAAATTTGGCATTGTGAAAGGCCTTAAGCCCAATAAGGGAAAAGTTCTATAAAGCTTAGCTTGAAATTGATAAAATGTGAAACCAAATTAAAATTAGAAAAGTGAAAATAATAGTATATATGAAATATAAACATTAAACAATAGAAGGCTTAAGGTAAAATTATTAAAATGATCTTTATATTATTGTCTTAATTTCAATTTAGTTATTGTATATTTTAATTTTTAAATAGATGTGCATTTTCAAATTAATCCTTTTACAAGTAGCAAAACCATCAAAATGATCTATATATTATTGTGTCAATCTCAATTTAGTCCTTTATATAATATGAAGAAGTCCAATTTGAACTTACAAATAAAAATACACGGATCATCATAAAAATTAAAATATACAAAGGTTAAATTGAAATCAAAACATAGTACATGAACAATTTTATTAAATTTTCCGGGGCATTTTGGAGAGCTACTACTTCACTTTTTAATTTAAAAGTTAATATTTAACGTTTCAACTTTAATCTTAAAAATAATTTATCTTTACTTATTATTTTTTACTTTTAAATTAACTTTTACATAAAAATAAAAGTTAGAACTGAACATACCACCAACAATAAAAAATTATTTAAAACTTCAAAGTAAATAAAAGTTAAAGTTAATTTCAAACAAATCTTTATTAATACAGAGTAGGTAAATAAGAATTTTATTAAATAAAACTAAATTTTTTGTAATAATCGCTAAATTTGAATTTACCGTCGTATGAGTGCAAATACATATTTTATTTTTGACCACCATGCTTATAATGAAAAAGAGTTTAGTTTAAGACGCACACAGCGTGGCACCACTGAACTCCAAACCATGGGGTTTGACCGGTGGTGCCACTTATATGTGCGTCTCAACCACCTCTTCTCATGGTATCTCGCCGCCGCGTAAAGCCACCTGCATGTTTCCTCCTAGCTACGTACTCTTTTAGATCTCCTAATCTCTCTGTCTGCCTATCTCTCTATATATGTACACACACATATATATGTTTTTGAACCGCCAAATACTTTTTTTATTAGATTAATATTCGCCTGCTAAGGACAAATTAGGTAATAAGCTGTACAAATGAGCTTAACGGAATGAAGTTTGGCAATTTTTATACCTCGGAATTCTAAACTTACTAAAAGTGAAGTCCAAGGCCAGAGCGGCAGCACATTCCTTGTGATTAGGTAAGTTTAATAATATTTCGTATGTAATGTATAATTTATTTTTTTGATTAAAATTTTAAAATAAATATATTTTGATTACAATTAATATAAATGTATTAGTTTAATTAAAGAAACATCTAACATGTATTGAGTTTTGTTTTAAACAAAACACGAACATGCAGTGTTATTTAATTTGAAACGAAGATAATATACATTTATAACTTATAAGATTATTTACAAATTCTTGTAATCTTCCAAAAGTTTTAGAGGATAGAGTTGATATTTGGTTATTTTGATATATTAGTCACTAATTTTTAAGATTTAAGATATTAACAATGAGAATTAGTTGTATAAATAATAATTTTTTTTTCAAATTTATTATGAATGTTCAATTAAAAATGTAATAAGAAAGTTATAATGATATATTTTTTTTAAAGTAACATTATAATAAGAAAAATTATGTAAATGTTTTTATTTTTCAGAAACAAATCTTATTTATTATTCTTAAGTGCGTAGAAAGTAAATGTTATAAAGGGGACACGTCGCATATTGTTGTCCACGTCTTTCACCACCCAGAGAGGTGACTTTTGTTCGGATGTTCCTAATACTTCCGAATACATATGCACATCTTATGCCAAATAAGTATTAAAAAAATATCAAATAAAAATCTTGTACAATTCAGTTGCCAACTCATTGTCCACATCAACAACTAGAGTTAACAATCTAGTAATTCTTGACATTTTTCTAATATTTTTTTAGGCTAAAATAAAACATGTTAAGCCATGACTATATTCTAAGAATTTTAATTACTTAATTTGCTTTTCAACTTACGACTCAATGTCAATATGGTTATTTTAATGATCCAATCAATCCTCACCGGGTGGTGTTAGACAAAATATTATATACGGAGTATAAACTTTAAAGATTTCATGGTCGAATTGAATTCCATCTCAGAATTTTATATCTTAGAAGAAATGATATTCCACAGTCCAATGGCCTTGGATTTCATCTAAAAACATGCAACGAATTTGAAAAAGGAGAAAATGGTAAATTGCTACTAATAAATACTGTATTAAATACTAATAAAGTACAAAACAAGATCCTTTGTATTACATTGAATTACATAATCACCACTCCAGTTGAGTAGTTGCCTAAATTCAACAACATTCACTGCTGAATTTCTCTGTCCTACAAAATAGTTGCTTGGCCTCATTCAACTTTT
Organism: Centella asiatica; assembly: GCA_014636745.2. Lineage (NCBI taxonomy): Eukaryota > Viridiplantae > Streptophyta > Magnoliopsida > Apiales > Apiaceae > Centella > Centella asiatica. The sequence continues at coordinate 55,100,683 of CM025780.1, forward strand.
GTAAATGAACCCCTTTTATCAAAATAGTGAATTTGAAGTCAAAATTTTAACCAGCAGAAAATATTCAGGGTCAAATCAATTAACTCATAGACTATATGCATGTAGAAAAGCAGATAGACCTATTAAGAAAAAAAAATTTGTTTGAAAATTAAAATGATGATGAAAGCATAATCCGAAGGAAGAGAGATATTATTGAACGCACAATGTGCAAAACAAGAATGTTTGTTGTTCATAACGTGCAAAATAATAGTTGGCGTGTAACAAAAGTGAAATTAAATCACAATCATTCAATAATTACGCCTAGTAAAATAGATTTCATGGCAACACATAAAAATATAACTGTTGCAGAGTTAATCAATTTATTCCACCGTTCAAAAATCAAACCGAGTTTGATCATGAATTTGTTGAGTACAATGAGCGGTGGAAGGACAAATGTTAAATTCACCGTCGAAGATATTCGAAATGTTATACGCAACATGCGACATGACGCATTTGATGCAAATGATGCACAAGAAGGTTTGACGGTTTTAAAGAGACTCAAGTCAGAAAGTGTTGGAAATTTCTTTTATAATATAAAAGTTGACGAAGAGAATCGTATTGCATGTATCATGTGGGTGGATTCTCGATCAATTATTTGTTATAGAAATTTTGGAGACGTAGTGACCTTTGACACCACTTATAGAACAAATAAATATGGGATGCCATTTGTTCCAATTACGGGAGTTAATCATCATTATCAGTCTATTTTGTTTGGGTTTGCCCTTATCAAGGATGAAACGGAGGCTACATTTGTTTGGGTGTTAGAAAATTGGCTAGAAGCGGTTGAGAATAAAATTCCGTTGACGATCATAACGATCAGAATAGAGCCATGAACAATGCCATTGCTACCGCATTGTCTTCCACCAATCATTTGATATGTACTTGGCATATCAGTAACAAATTCCCGGAGAAATTTCATCATTTATATAATAGTTACGAAACTTTTAAGGAAGACTTCGATAGGTACGTATCTATTTTTATAAATAGTCAATGTTAAATTGTCAATATTTTTTTGTTGTCATTTATAATAAGTTGTTATTGTAGGTGTTTGTATTCAGTGACAATTGTCGAATTCGAGGAAAGGTGGGCAAAATTGGTGGAATAATATGATTTACAACATCACGAGTGGCTTCAATGTATGTATAATGTAAAGGAGAAGTGGATCGGAGCATACTCAAAGTCATATTTTGCTGCAGGGATGACTACAACCGGGAGAAGTGAATCGATGAACATTTTTTTTATCAATACGTAAATAATTGTACTGGTTTGAAAGATTTTGTGATTAACTCACAAATAGCCATTGACAAACAATACTTGAATGAGAGAAAGAAAGATCTTGAAACAGAGTACAAGACAAGAAATTTGAGTAACGGAACTTTATTGGAGAAGCATGCGGCACTTGTATATACGAAGAATATTTTTAAAGACTTTTCGAATGAGTTCTATGAGGGTCAAAAGTTAACGTGTCGTAAGATTCAGAATTTTGGGGTTGGTGGTAAAAAGGGATATACAGTTTTCAATGAGGAGGTACCACAAAATCGACGATATTATTACGTTGTCGTTAAACACGGGGACTCCGACAATGTGACATGCATATGTCAACGCTTTAAGCACAGCGGCATGATTTGTAGACATATTTTGAGGTATATCACCTTCAAGAGCATAAATGAGATTCCAATCTCTTTGATTTATGGCAGGTGGACGAGAAATGCAAACAAAATTCATGGTGATCCTGTTAACATAAATGAAGTAAATATTGAATCAAACTTTGATGTCGGTGATATTAGTACAATACGTTACAATCATTTAAATAGGGTTTATTAAGAAATTGTAGCAATTGGATCGACATCGCAATCATCTTACATGCATGGTCTTGAAACTGCTATGAAGGAGAAAGCATGGATAAGTCAAGATTGATTGAAGAAAATGACACGGTTGAAGTGGGAGCAAATCGAAGGAGCTGTACATGGAAGGTGGTAGTATTGACGAAGAAGATGAGTATTTTCCACCTCTTCAGTCACAAATTAAGGGTCGTAAGAAGGTCACAAGATTTAAGAGTGGAATTGAACAAAGTCAATTTGCAAAAAGGCTGCGAAAATGTGCTATATGTCAATAATACACTGATCATGATAAGAGAAATCATGATAAAGTAATGGAGATACGCTCGCAAATGTCTCAACATAGCACATTAGATTTAGACGATGATGAAGAAGAGTTGTGATCGAGTTTGACCTTTAAATTATATTAATTGTAATTATATGACTTTCTGATGTATTTGATCGGTGGATATATGATTATAATACTATGATTATACACTATGATTAATAGTATGAATATAGTAAAATACTATAATTATTATGATTATTAGTTATTGTTTGAAATAATTAAGTACAATATTATGATTATAATAAAATACTATTATAATCATAATGTTTGAAATGATTATAATACTATGATTATAAAAAAATTACTATAAAAGATGAGTTAAATATAATGTTAATCATAATTATAATATAATCATAATACAATCATCATGATAACTAGTAATCTAATATGAGTTAAATACATTATAATCCTAAACCCTACACCCTAAATCTTAATTTAGACATAGTATATAGTAAACCATATAATGACAATTACTGTTGAAAAATGTCATTAATAATAAAATTATTATAATATTGTGATTTTTTGTAGTAATTATTATGATTATTAATTAATAAGATAACTATTAAGTATAATTTATTATGATAATTAATTATAATATAATTTAAAAAAAAAGTGCCTTCCGCTACTAACACTGGCGGAAGAGATTTTTTTTAAAAAAATTTTTTTTAAAAAAATTTCCTTCCGCTAGTGTTAGTAGCGGAAGGGAAAAATTTAAAAAAAAAAAAAAATACCCCTTCCGCTACTAACATTAGCGGAAGGGAAAAAAAAATTTAAAAAAATTCTCTTCCGTCAGTGTTAGTAGCGGAAGGGAAAAAATTTTAAAAAAAAATACCCCTTCTGCTACTAACACTGGTGGAAAGGAAAATTTTTTTTAATAAAATTCCTTTCCGCCAGTGTTAGTAGCGGAAGAGGTATCTTTTTTTTTTAAAATTTTTCCCTTCCACCAATGTTAGTAGCGGAAGGGAAAATTTTTTTTAAAAAAAAATACCCCTTCCGCTACTAACACTGGCAGAAGGAAATTTTTTAAAATTTTTTTTTTCCATAGCGGAAGGAGTATTTTTTTTAAAAAAATTTTTCCTTGTTTCCTCCGCCCGTTTCCTTGTTTCTTCCGCCCTAGGTTTATTTTATCTTCTCTTCTTTTTTTCCCCCTTTCCGCTGTTACTTCATTTCTCTCTTCCAAATAAAATTTCTTTTTCTTCCATCTAAATAACTTTTAAATTTTACTCTCTTCCGCTCGATTCCGCTGTTTACCGCCCCAAATCAAGTAAGTTTTTATAATTTCGAAATTATAATTTTTTTTATATTAATTTCAGTTTTGAATTTTGATTTTTAATATTTTGAATATATTTGTGCATGTATACTTTCATGTGTGTATATGTATACAGTGTGTGTAAATTTATACGTGCAGTGTGTGTGTGTTTTTTTTGTGTATGTTTTGTGTGTGTGTGTATGTGCAGTGTGTGTGTGTGTGCAGTGTGTGTGTGTGCAGTGTGTGTGTGTGTGCAGTGTGTGTGCAGTGTGTGTGCAGTGTGTGCGCAGTGTGTGCGCAATGTGTGAGTGCAATGTATGCGTAGTGTGTGAGTGCAGTGTGTGTGTGTGTGTGCAGTGTGTGTTTTGTGTGAGTGCAGTGTGTGTGTGTGAATATTGTGTGTGCTGTGTGTGTGTGTGTGTGTTTTCTGTATCTGTGCAATGTTTGTGTGTGTGTGCAGTGTGTGTGTGCAGTGTTTGATGAAGTGTGTGCAATATTTTGTATGTTGCAATGGACTATTATGATTTAAATCCGGGTCTCGAAGATAACAGTTTGTTGGATGATCAACCAAATCATATATCTACTCACATATACAACACGAATGAATTCAGAGTACTCGACGTTGCTCAACAGAGTAATTAGAGGTATGATCTTTGGATGTTGAGTGACGCACAAAAGGATATACTTAATGCAGTTGGAATGCATGCATTTACATATGGATGTATATTTCCAAGACACGATGCATGCTTCGTTACTACATTAGTGGAAAGATGGAGATCATCAACAAACACATTTTGAGGACATAGAGACGTGGAATAACTTCCAGGAGAATCTTGTAGGTTTGTTGGTATCTGAAAATACCAAGCGCAACAAACTGGACATGAACGTGTACTACTTGTGGTACAACAAAGTGACACGAAAACGATTTGCAAAACCGGACGTCATTGATATCCGATACAGTAATCGTGTCATTGTTGACCAACCTCACGTAATAAACGTGGTACGTATAGTTAATTATAATCCTTGTATTGCATTATATCTATTTTGTAACGCTATTAACATATACTTGTCTTTTTTTATTGTGCAGTTAAAACAGACACTGACGAAGTTGCAGCAGTGGCCGAATAAGCCTCCCGAGATTAAATAACAATATCAAGCACTCTTAACTGATAATAGTGTCATGTTTCAACAAATGCAATTGTCCAATCTCGGGGTTTATTCAGAGCAACCCCTTTATACTCCGTCCTTCATTGATCCTTCTGAAACTCCAATTTCCATGACTTTTACATCGGATCCTCCAGTGTCCTTCACAACTGATTTCAATCCTTTCGCCGAACATGCAACTCCAACCCATTTCTTCCAAGAGGCACCACCCGTCCGTAATCCGACTAGAGTGTCAAGACACGATTTGCTGATGGTTCCGGTGAAAGGGGGCATGGTGAAGCCGTTAAACTCTTGGAAGGTGGATTGGTTGACTCGACACTGGTTTAATGGTGAACCAGTCGATGATTCACAGTATTAGCCCCAAAAAATTAAAGGTTATAACATTTATCAACAGGAGGCCACAAAATTATTGCCTAGGGCATGGTTAGACAACACAATTGTGGACGCCTACCAAGAATTGTTGGTAGAAAGAGACGCCGTCATAACACAGGCGGGAAAGAAGTTAAGAAGAAATTTTTATTATCTGCCGACTTTCTTTATTGCCGTGGGTCAAACTATGATAAATGTCGGAGTCGAAATTGATATTGCAAATGCTGTTGACTTTGTACAGCACTTTGTAGAACAAAATGGTTTACGTGTTTCGGAATGTGATGTCATATTCATGCCATTCCATTCCCGCATACACGAATATTTTGTCCTGGTGATGTTCAATGTTAAGGCATGGGCAATAAAAATCATTGATCCCATGCATCCTGAGATGACTCTGACATAGTTGGATGCGCGATACCAGGCGAATATTGCAATTGCGGTAAGTACAAAATATTTTATGTTGATTTACATATGATTTTAATTTGTTATTGTTACTTACTAATTTTTATTTTTAAATTGAGTAAAAGACTCTTGTACCTATCTTGCTAAGATTTGCTGACCCCGAAACCAATTGGCCCCCAAGAGATGCAAAACTCGGGAAGAAAGTTGAAGTGGCGAAACAAAATAATGGTTCAGATTGTGGGGTTTACATTTGTAAATATATGAACGCAATCTCACATGGACTAAATCCCACTGCAGCTAAATGGACAGTTCAAGATGCATCCATTTTTCATTTGCGTCTTGCTTGGGAACTGCACAAAAGAATGACCAAGGGCCCCCTATAAGGTACAAGATGACAAGATTACTGATGTTGGATTCTGATGAAGAATAATGATTAATATATACGATCAATGAGTGAAGTTGTATTTCTTTTAATTATATTTGATTCAGATGTAATACAATTTGTTTCTCAGTGTAATATATATGTTTTTTGTTGATGGTATGTTATATATTTGTATTTATTGATTGTGTGTTATACAATTTGAGATTTCAGTGTAATATATTCTATTACACTGAAAACATATGACATAAGATTTTAAAATAAAAATAACATTTTACCAAGCAATTCTTTTTTTACATTGGCGGAAGACTTAAAAAAAAAACTCTTAAAAGCATAAATATCAAACACAACATTGACGGAAAGCAGGCGAACGATAAAAAAAAAAAAAAAAAGACTGACAGAAGGGAAATTTTTTTTTTACACTGAAAATGTCTAACAGAAGGTTTTAAAAAAAACAACACTTTATCAAGAAATATTTTTTTAAAACTGACGGAAGATTTAAAAAAAAAAATAGCCTTAAAGAATATATATCAAGCACAATATTGGCGAAAGGCCGGCAAAGGGAAAAAACGGAAGGCAAAAAAAAAAAATTTCCCTTTTTCGTCACTCTATGGCGGAAAGGGAAAATTTTTTTTTTTTTTTTTTTACCTTCCGCTAGTGAGACTGATAAAAAGAAAAAAAAAATTTAAAGGAAATTTTTTTTTTTTTTGGCCTTCCGCTACTAACATTGGTGGAAGGCATATATTATAAATGTGTTAGTTACGAAAAACTTCAAAGCTAACGTTAGACATGAATCGGCTCTCTATATATATATATATATGCACACACACGCAAACAAGTAGATCTATGCTATGAGTGGAGTGGCCGCAGGAGAGATGGCTCATTACTGAATAAGATTTAACAATACTGGATTATTTTTTCGCCATTTCTTTGGGTTTCTCCTTCCCACGTACTGCCCATTTTAAAGCCCATTCGGCAAACCCTGCAGCAGCATTGCTGCGTAACAGGTTGCAGCCGAAAGCAAGTGCTTCTGAACTCTAATATGCCTTCAGAACAGGCAACTTGAGGGCAGCACTGAGAATTTGTTTGGTCGGTGATCTGTGTCACAAAGTTGGAACCTCCTTTCAACTCATTCATTCATCTGCAATAAAAGGGGAAATCTTGATTACATCAAACATACTACTGCTATACGTATGCAGTTATGCTGAGCAGTTGAAAAAAGAGTTGACGCATAAAATAATGTCCAGTGTGTTTGTTAATATAACATTAGGATTATTAAACTTACCCTCTGAGCTGAAAATTTGTAATTACATAACAGAAAAAAAAAACAAACAAAAAAGGGTAATGATAAAAATTGCACAATATAAATGAAATGGAATTCCAACTATTACATAGAGAATTATCTTGCACCAGACCGCCAACCATCTTATACAAACCTTAACCAACAAAAACAACACTTTTGACCACTTGTATCTGAACCCACAACTTGAAATATTATAATTGAACTAAATCCTATATTTCTGTGTAAACGATGCTTCACATCATGAGAAAGGTGAATTGATTTAAAATCTTCTCAGTCTATCGCATTGCAGATGTCAAAATGAGCTTCTGAGTAGAATTGATTAGGTCAATTTGTTTAAGGGACGGAAAGCAGCGAAACAACCTAAAACAATCGAAATAGATCTATGAAGATAACCAGTATGAGAAATCATCGGAAAGATTGGTTACTTGTAAGACTTCATACATGTACCCAGAAGAATCTAGTGTGTACTTTGTAAAACTAGGCTTGTCAATTGGTCAAAGCAAAGCAAACTTGGACCAGTGATCATTAAATTGATCCATCCACAATGAAGCATGATTTGCTTTGCTCCATAATCCACCGAATCCAACAAATCAGATCACTGTTCAAATAAACCCAATTACAAAACAGTGTAATCACCACGACGGTTATTATTAGATTTATAATTATTGCGATCAGAAAACCAATCAAAGAAAGCTTAATAAAAGCACAAGAATTAAAAGCAAGAACGAACAGAGAGCAGCTGACTACTTCAACAAATTATCCTGACATACACACTTAATTTATACACAAATGCAGATTTTTTCAAAAAAATAAATTCTTCTTGTAAAAAATAAAGAAAAAGGGAAGAAATTGAGAAGGGAGAGATGGTAAGATTGAATCACCCAAAGGGGTTCTTTCAAATCAGAAATAAATTAGATGCTAGCGAGAGAGAAAAAAGAAGGGTATGGGCTTAGATCGAGCGAAGAAGATGCAAAGAAAAGAGGCATAGAGTGGCGCAGCGGTGGAGAACAAAATGGAATAAGATCGAGATGCAATGGCATAGATGACCTGAATTGGTCCATTGCAATTTTTGATTCGGTGAAACGAGATTCACCCATCAATGGCAAAACTTTGACCCAATAAAATGGTTTGAATCTGCGTAAAGATTTGACCTGCAGACTGACTTAGTACTGATATTAATAAAGAGATCTACTAATAGATCATATAAAGATGCAAAAAGGTTGTGGTAGAAAACTTATCAATAATGAGAAACAAATCTAGACGTAGAATTTTCAAAATCTAAAAGAACTACAGATAGAAGATTACATGGGATTATGAACACAAGTGCAATATTCCCTCCTTAAGCATGACTATTAACACAATCATGATATAGTTCGATATTAACGTTCAAGAGATAAAAACCAATTAGTGAAGAGAGATAAACAGACTCATCAATTACTTGAACACACTCAATCAATAAAATCTTTACAAGTACACCTTGGCGATTTTCCAAAATTTGCACTTTAAATAGAGCCACCAAGAATTTTCCAAAATTTGCACTCAATCAATAAAACCAATGAGCCATATCCTGATCTTGCAAATTTCTGGAACCCTACCAAGAAATAGAGCCACCCAGAACAAGCAAACCATCTGCATAAGAAATGAAGAAAAAAATGTGGTGGAGAGGCTATCTCAAAGACGCCCTTTATAGTAGGGGTGGGGGTGATATTTACTATGATAGGCGATATCAACGGTGCTAATAAGAATTTGCGTTTATTATATTACATAAAGTCTAAATAGCATGACGAAATAAATTCCAGCTATGCACCATTATTACTCAAAACATATTAGTTTGTGGTTTGGGAAATATGATCAAAGAAGTTACGAATTATTTGTTACTTTTCTTATCTTGGGTATTATCTATTTACCGGCTGACCACTGACAAATTGAAAATCCTATTGGAGGTTCAGCATATGGGGTACTTCAGCTTTGGAGCTCCTTAATCTACTGCAGCCCTTTTCTACAAGGTGAAGTGAATAAAAATTCAAGCACTTCAGTCTGCAATCGAAAAGCTAAAACTAAAGATCTAGAACACCAGCCTTCTTATTCCAAGCTTTCTATATATTATTTCTATGTTCCTTGCCTTTTGCAGGAATTCATAACTGTGGACCCATTGCCCAAAAGAAACTAACGGGGGATACTTTCACACAACACAAGTGCACTCGAAAGACACTTTGTATGGTGCTTAACAAACCAGTGTTTATATGGTCTCTGGAGTCAGTTATTTAGCAATACACTGAAATGGCTTTAAACACTATTCGAATGCTAAAGTGGGGTTTCACCCAAAACAACATTAAATCATAATATGATAACCAGCTCCAATCCATCGAGAACAACAATAACAATAAAAATTCCTTGTATTTGGCCTCCTAAAATTGTAATGCCTGTTCAATAGCAAATTTATATGCAGTAAGACAAAGAAATGTTACTGAATGATCTAATACAGCTTATATTACAAGCAACAGAGCAATTGCTAAAGCAGAAACATTCCAGTTGGATACCTGAATTCAGACCTCAGCAACATCAGACCTGCATATATTACTCACCGCTGTCTGAAGAAGTTCATCATCTTCACCGACAACTACTTCTCTGATGCAACCTTCTTCATCTTGCAATCCTCCTGCCCGTATCATTGGCAGAGATGCGAGCCAAATTTCTACATGCATAATTAGATACTAGTCAATGTGGCACACACCTATGCGTGTGAAAGTTTGTTATAGTTTTAACTGAATACTCTCCATCCTAAGTTAGAATGATAAAAAAAAGTAAACAAAAAACTTACCATGACTTCATGAGATGCAATTGGCATGATAGGGTGTGGAGACAGTTAGATACCTGAATGCAGACCTCAGCAACATCAGACCAGCCTATAGTACTCACTGCTGTCTGAAGATGTTTGTTATAGTTAAGCATTGGGGTGAAATAAATTGATGAAAGGGAGTGAAAACTGAGAAGGTGACCACCAGAGTTGCTCCTTATTAGATGATCTTCTGGGCAACTTTCGTTTTCTATTCTTTCTATATTTTATGATGACTCAAAATGACCAAACGTTTATTCTAAGGCCAACATGCTTAACTAATAGAGAAGACAAGCAAGAAACTGCATTCAGATACGCAGATTTCTACAACATTCATTTAGCCACGTAACTCCATCATAATAGAATTGGTTAAAAAGAGTTACACATGGTGCAGAAGCCAAATATATTATATTCTCAAAAGAATTAATTACCCAAAAAAAAAAAAGAACAACTAACTTCGTACTTATATCAAATTAACCAATGATGTTATTTTTTTAATAAAAGAAACCTATGATGTCTTGATAAAGTTCCAAGAGGTGCGAAAACACAACTCTAACTCCAACGCTAACCTCGATTAATCTAAGCTGACGTGGCACACGTTTTGTAAACTATTTTACTTTTGATTTCTTCACGAATCTATTTCAGCCTAAGCAGAGGTGTCAAGAAAGAGTGATTGCTGCACTCAAAATTTTACTTTTGGTTCCGGTGAAGAGATAAAACCGCTCAACACCATAGAAATATGCACAAATATGATCATGTGCAAACTTAAGCATTTTCTGGCCCAAAGTTCTATCTCATTTTGCAAATTTAAATTTTCCTATGTGACATCAGTATACCATTTATTGAAATTCTACCTGACAAATGAAAATTAAAAAAGCTTAATAATATTAAAAATATCAAAATTAAAATTAATCATCAATATAACTAAACTAAAAAAGAAATTTAAAAACCTAGAAACAACACCCACATTCATCTTCGTCTTCATCATTTATCTTTCTTCACCCTCCTAATACAGCCACAAGGAACCAAATTGTGGTTTTTGTTTTAATTTTTCTAATAAATTGATTTCTCCAATTTTCTCCTAGAGGTGAACGATAATCAGACAACGCTAGATCAATGATGCAAATAACGCTAGATCGATACGGTGAGGCAATGTCCAGTGCCTAGACGGAATTACTCGGAATTAATTAGACGGAATAAAGCGCTAGGCGGTAGCGCCTAGACAGAGAGATTGATCGGCTTAGCGGACTTTTACAACAGTGAGTAAAATTGTTAATGCAACAGAGTAATTCTTAACAAACCTGCAGAAGGATCTCCGTCTACGTTCGGCGGGAGAAGAGAGAGGAGGAAGAGGACGGTGGAGGTTGTTTATTAAGTTGAATAACAGCGGTTGCCGCCGTGTCGGAAAGATCTGATAAAGATTCGGTGATGACGATTAATGAGGTTAGGCCATGGAATAGTGAAACAGCGGAAACGATGGAAGAGCTCGTTCGTTTGCTACTCCAATTTTTTTTTCTTTTTTTCTTTTGTGCATTAAAGTTAAAATATAACGTACAGCTAAAGTTAAAATACGTTAAAATCATAAGTTAAAATAATTTTTTGAATAAAAATATTGTTTAAAGTTAAAAATCTAATAAAAGAAATAGTCAAAATTTAAAAAGTAACAAATACTTAATTTGGATTAAAATTAAAAATTAAATTAATAAATAATAAGAATTAAGTAGGAACAGAACGGTCTAAGAGAATGGTTTTATTTCAATTTTTTTTATTTAATGCAACTTCAATTTCAAAAACTTTGTTTGTATTTAGAGTGAGCTATCTTTTCATTTAAAATTTTATTTTATTGGAGTCATTTCCTTTTCAAATACTATATCTTATACAAAAGTATTAAAATTGTCATTAATTTTTATTTTTTTTTGGTTATAACTCATTAGTCAACTCGTTGGCAACTCATTGTCCATGTTAGCATGTTCTTGTAATTGGGGTTAATAACATTCTAACAATTCTCATTCTTTTAGCACTTCTCTTACTTTTTTTTGGGCTAAACTAAAACATATTGTTGACTATTAAATTTTCAAGTTAAGGTGATCTAATATGTTAAGTCATAATTATATTCCAAGACATTTTGATTACTCATTTTGCTTTTCAACTTATAAAATGGTTGTCTAAAATCTAAATCCGTCGAATCAAATACCATTTTGATAGAAATTTTAGTGGTGTTGGACAAAACTTTATAGCCATAAACATTTTATGGTCATTCGATCTCTACACCATATATTTAGATAGAAATGATAAGATGATGTATTTGAAGAAATAGAAAGATTGATTTGGATTTCTATAAAAGCAGAAAGAACTGGCAGGAACAAATGAATTCAAAAGCAAGGTCTTTGTATTACATAGAATAAGTAATTAAAGCAATTCAGCAGTTGCTATACTGTATGTGCTTGAATTTGGAACATCTAGTGTCAGATTCACCGTCTTACAAAATAGCTTACTTCAGTTGATTCGACTTCTGTACACAAATACCTCCCCGCTATGATGAAGAATGATAGCGAAGAAAGGTGATACATAATAATAAAATCTACTTAACCTAATTCAATTTTTACATATAAGTACTCTACTCTATGGGTTAAAGAATGACGGTAGCAGTAGGCCAGTAGCGGTAGCAGTAGCAGCAGGAGCGACAAGGTGAAATCTTAATGCAGCCCCGTCTTGTATCCGCTTGGACCGACACCTGTTTGGCGATGATCTATGTCACAAAGTTGTTGGAACATCCAATCTACTTGGTCATAAATCTGTGTAGAAAAGTCAAGTGGCTATTAAGTCAAACACACCATTAAAAAAGACTGATAAAAAATAACTCTGATAGTTTCAACTTTCAACATAGTGGCTCTTATGTAACATCAACCGAAAAAAAACACTATAAATAATACGTATATACCACTAACAAAACATAACACTACATATGTATATATGATTAGTTATGTTGTGCACTACGAATACAGACAGGAACAGACGGAAGGAGCAAGATATAAAGGATATAATAACATCCAGTGTGTTATATTAATTCAACAGTACAGCTACTAAACT
>CM025780.1:55113689-55163903 GCA_014636745.2 Centella asiatica
ATAACATCCAGTGTGTTATATTAATTCAACAGTACAGCTACTAAACTTATCTTATCAGCTGTAAAAATTTGTAATAAAAAACATTGATTTATAACATACGTTTTGCCAGAACTAACATGATCTATTGTCACCCACCGCCTAAATCCTCATCATCATCATCACACACAGACAAGCGCGCACAAATTCCAGCTAACATGATCGCATAAAAAGGCTTTCAAGACCACTCCAACTATTATGTTGAGAAATGTCAAGTGAGCTGGTACTGGATTGACTGCCAGCCACATAATACACGGACTTAACCCAACAAAAGAACAACACTTCGGTCACTTGAAATTGAAACCACAAATTTTTTAAAAAAAACTTGCGATTGAACTAAACCTTTTATTTTGGTATGTTCAATTCTCCACATCGAGATGAAACGAGAATTGATCAAAAACATAGTTCCAGTCTATCATATTGCAGATATCGAGATGAACTCGTGAGGACAACAGTATTTGACGAAGAGAAAGAAACGCAGTCAAACCACCTAAAACAAACTACACATCCAAGGAAAATGACACGAGCTCATCCTCCCACCGTTAATGACCCAAAAAATGTTAAAGCATGGGATGTTAATCCGGAGGGGTGTTGGGGCGATGATACACTGAAAGCAGACATTAATTTTACGAATGAATTTAACAAGTTGATATTATATCCACCTCTTAAAAATGGAGGAAAGTGGAAAAGAAACTTCTATCTCACATGTGATTTCCAGAAAATATCCACCCCAACATCAGCTAAATAAAAGACAGCCTCATAAACAATTATAGTAGCTAAACATCTTCAAAACACTATCTTATCTAACAAACAAGAGCCATCATAATAATCCTTAATACAAAACGTTCAAGGATACCAAAATATATTTGAAGGGGAAGAAGGAACGCAGAACAGCTCTATTAAAGCCACTCCCAAAGTTATATTACATCAACCCCTCTGTGTTGTGTGTTCCCTGCCTCCCTGGCAAGGATCAGGTAAAAACAATCATCTCTGGCCTGCTATCTATTTTTCCTTCCAGCTGTCACAAATTAATTCTAGGACCCAAAAACTTGCAACATACTTTTCTTTTGGCGGGTTGCAGGGCGAATGGGGTGACAAGTAACAGTTCCAGAAAGGATGAATTAAATTTTACTTCAAGAAAATTGAACAAAGATGCGTATACAGGCACATGGTACACAGTGACCCTAAATTCACTGAAGCTAACAGCTGGATTGCTGGAGTTGGCAGGCCAAGATTAGAAAGGAGGAAATCTAGAGAGAGATGACTGAATGCCTAATAGGAGATGATTAGCAAGCAGCATCAGACTTGCTCTAATATGTTTGTCCACTTAAATTTTTATAGAAGTAAAACAGCACACTAGATTGAACGAGTAGATCTCCTCATTCCAATTATGCAGGAAAACAAGAAGAATAGGTGATATTATTATGCCACCAATACATGCGGCCCCTACCGCCACCCTTGGTCATCCCCTGCAGGCCGCCCTCCACCACCTCTCCCCCCACCCCCCCCCCCCCTCCCCCCCACCTCCCACCCCAAATAAAATAAAAATAAAAATAATAACAAATTGAACCAAAGCTGGAGGGAGAGTGGGATGTAATTTATGGATCATGAGAATGTGTTACATAATTCTAATAAATGGCTTAAGAGGTCTGCATATATGACCCCACGGATAGTAATTATATTTTTAGTTAAGGAGAAAAATTGAATATAGACAGCAGGGAGAACAAAGCTGATATCAAACCCGCCTAATTCACCCTTAACCTAGTGAAACACTACCCTGTTCAGAGCAGGGAAGAGAAGGGCCTGCAGGACTGGATCATAATTACCATTCCCTAGATAGGGCAGTTGTTACAGTCGGAAGATGGGATTAGTACCAAAGGATCCCACAAGAGTAAATGTTGATCCCTTTGAAAAGTAATGAAGGACGTGACTATAAAATCACCAATACTGGAAATCTTGGGAATAATTGATTACCAGTAAGACTCCATAAACGTAGACAGAAGGATCTCTGTGTAAAATCATCAAGAGATCTATGAATATCACCAATAGTGGAAATCTTGGCGAAAATTGATTACCATTAAGACTTCCCATAAGTACAGGTTTGCCAATGGATTGAACCCGAGCAAATCATGCTCTGATTTGTAATAATCCATAAACTTCGATCATGGATCATTAGTTTGACCTATATCCCATATTCAAGCATGTTTTGATCCATTATCCATCTGATCCATCACATCAGAACACAACTCCAAATCAATCCAATAAAAATTGAAATAAATTAATGGAAAATGTAGTACTATTGATTATTATGATTAGAACACAGACTAAAGAAAGCTCAAGAAAAACAAAAGAACTAAAAAGCAAGAACAAATTGAGCAACCAACTGCTTCAATGATAATTTCTTTTTGCTTAAAAAAAACAAACAAAAAAAAGACAAAAACGAAGGAGAGAAAAGGTAAGATGGGTATTGGATAGTCTCATAACGGGTTTCTCTAATCAGAAAATATACTAGATGCTAAGGGTGAATTAGGAAGAGGTGCAGGTTTAGATCGACAGAGAAAGATAGATGCAAAAACAAGAAATAAGCATATAACCTTGGCGGAGATCAAGAGTGACTGAGATGAAATGGTCCTGCCCAAAATAAAAGGGGAAAGTAGATGACTTGATTGTGGGACTTACCTAATTCACTCCATTAAAACTTTTGATTGGTGAATTGAGATTTACTAATCAAAGGATCAAGAAACGGCAAAGCTTCAATCCAATCAAATGTTGCAAATCAGGTCAAATAAATCAAACTTAGATCCATCGATAGGCCTACGTAAAATCATCAAATAGATCTAACAAAATAGATCTAACAAAACATTATATTAAGATGCAAAAAATCATGGCAGAAAACACGACAACAACGAGAAACAAATCTACAAGTAGAACTTTCACAGTTCAACAAAATTACTGACAGATTATGATATGGATTGATGATCACAAGTATTGCAAACCCTCCTTAAGCACGATTAGTAATAGAGTCATGATAAGTTTGATATCAAATTTTCAAGAGATAATAAAACATTCCGAAAAGAAAAAGTTTCTGACACATTAATCACTTGATTGAAACCAATCAATCACATATTTATAAGAGCATACCTCTGGTTCCAACATTTGCACTTTGGCAGCAACAGCCATATCCAGATCTTATAAATTTCTGAAACCCAACCACAAAATAGCGCTGCCAAGAATGAGTGAACCATCTGCAGAAGAAATGAAGAAAATTTTGCGGTGGATGGGTTATCTCAAAGATGCCCTTTATAATAGTGGACGGCGATATTTACAATGCTCAAAAGAATTTGCATTTATTATATTACATACAGTCTAAGTAGCATGACAAAATAAAATAAAGATATGTGCCACTATTATTCAATACTCGTGAAGTCGTGAATCAGGAAATAAACAGAGATCCACAGAAGAATTTGAGTCATCTGTTACTTTTCTTATCTTGGGCATCTATTTAGAGTGAGTACTAGTCTAACAGTTCTTCTGGAGGTTCAGCAAACGGGGTACTCCAGCATTCAAAGCCCCTTAATCTACTCCAGCACTTTTTCGACTAGGATAAAGTTAAAAATTCAAGTTCTTCAGCCCTGCTGTTGAGAAGCTAAAACCAAGGATACAAAACAATGGCCTTCTTGTTCTAAGTTTTACATATATTGTATTTGGCGCACCTTTTGCAAGAATTCGTACTTGCAGATTCGTTAGTACTAAGAAACTAACAGAGAAAAGTTTCACAAAACACCAGTGCATTGGCAAGACACTTTGTATTGTATAAAGAACATCAGTTTTTGTCCGCTTCAGTAAACAACATTATAATCATAAGATGGGAACTGGCTCCAATCCATGGAGAAGAACAAACTAATAACTGAAATATAAATATAAAAATCAAATTAACGCCAAAAAGGTCATTTTATAAATTTTAGTTAGTTAATATTTGGTATCCACCATGAACTAGTGCATGGTAACGCCAAGCTTGAAAGAAAGACCAGAAGCTAATTCCTTGTATCCTTGACAGATAAAAGTATAAAGGTAGACAAAATATTGATAACAAGTAACTCTTTTTAGTGCATTCCCTGTGCTCCCTAATATTCGGGATTTGACTTCAAAAACGACTAGTAACTTGGGAAAACAACGCTTTGAAATCCTTTGTTGGTGTTCCAGTTCCCTCAGGCTTTGAGCCCAGATCAAATGCCTTGCATTTGGCCTCCTCAAACTGTAGTGCCTGCTCAAAAGAGCAAATTTTATGGCATCAGGCAAAGCAATGCCACTGAAAGATATAATGCAGCTTATTTTATAATAAAAAAGAATAATTCAAGCATAGCAGTTGTAGCTAGCTACCTGAATGCAGACCTCTGCAACATCAGACCTGCAAACAGTTTTCATCTCTGTCTGAAGAAGTTCATCATCTTTACCGACAACTAGTTCTCTAACACCACCTTCTTTGTCTTGCAATCCTCCTGGCCTGTATCATCAGGAGAGATGCGAATCAGATACAAGAACGCTGCAAGAAATTGCATTGAGATGACAGATTTCTACCAATATTTATTTATACATGCATCTCCATTATAATCAGGCATGATTCAGATAAACATAACGATAAGTAACTAACACAAGGTTGAAGCCAAATTAGATTATTTTCCCAAAAGCATTTGTCTACAATAATGCAGGTCCATAAAATTTCTGCATAAATAACCCCTGACATATTGAACAATATGGAACATACAATGGAACGAAGAATCCTGGGTAACAGAATTGCAGGCCAGTTCAGGGTCCAGGACTAGTCATGGCCATCAATACAAGTAACTCCTTCAAATCCAAATTAGAGATAAATTTGGTTTCATACCTAGTTCCTCATAGATTTCTATTTGCTGTGAATCTCTTTCTTTGTAACTAGCATGAAAGGTAGTAAAGTACTGTTAAATAAAACTCGACAATTATAATCATTCTTCATCAAAATTTAAATATTACGATTTTACAAATTTACTATAAGCAAACTGAAAAGTATCCGTAATTTGAAAAGGAGGGAGTCATAAATATGACGTTTCAAAAGTTTTTTTTAGAGTAAAGTACACATTGAATTTCACCAATGAAACTTACAAATATTATCAGTCTATAACTCCAGAATTAAGAAAAGCTAGTACATAGTTTCATAATCAATATTATAATTTTAACATAGTCTCATAAGTGCTGAAATGATATACAACTTCTTGAAGGCTAGATTCTATTAAGAAACTCTATTCTTAATCGGTCATTAATTTAATGTGTAATTTATCATTTTACCAGTTAGTCATTGTGCCAATTGACAGGTAATGAGAGAAATGAGGATGAGAGGTTGTCAAGCAGATACTTATAACTTAATTATTCATCTCTTTTATTATTCAATTTTTATTTTTGACATAGATATATTCTTCAGAGGCTATCCTAAAACATCTGAAGAGGCCATGGAACAAACACAAAAGTGAAAGCACACAAGATTTCCATATTTGATTGTCTTCAACTAATAAATGCTAATAAAAGTATGAAGCAAACCGAATTTTATATGAGAAGGGTCCGATACTTGAAAACAGCTAACAAAGCAAAGATCTGGCAAAAGTTTCTCAAACTGATGGAATGGAAGGCTAAAAAGGGGGTTTTATAAGCCTTTCATGAGAAAAACTGGTTTTGAGGGGTTCAGTATCGTAATCTTTGCTCTAAGCCTGAAACCTCACATACTTGCAATCGTGCACAGTTGGCCCCCTTTATCAAATAAGGCAAAATTATAAATACAGTACATAGACTGCCGGCAGTTAAACTCACGCCCTTCTCTCCCATCCGTGATGTTTAAATAAAATACAGTTAGAAAGATAGATGAAAAATAAATAACCTTCTTTTATCTAGAACTTGTGTTGATATTTTATCTAGGCCATATTTAAAGAAGATTGATGACTGTACCTTATAATAGTGTAAGGAACTCCAGAATCAACTAAATATTGTTCAGCCTTTCTCTTCCATATCTGTAACAAGGGAAAACATGACAATTAAACTTCACTGTGGTGATTCTAGTATAACAAAGCAATATAATCTGCTTTCAATCAATTGAATTTCAATTTATCTGAGCCTCCTTTACGAAACCCACAGGATCTTACATAGTAGAACCATGTGATGTTTTTTGGAACCCATGAGCCCAAGGACCACAATAGAACTCAATAAATTCTAGGGGTTTGTTACTAGTCAAAACTCAAAGTAACAATGTAACAATGCCTTAGGAGACAACATAGCCACATGGTAGCATAGAATCCTACATCCCCAAGTTCTTCCTATTTCCTGCCTTATTTTTCCTCTAATTCAGCTGTTAAATGTTTAAAACCACCTATTAACTTTTTATCAATTGTTCATGTAATATTTTGGTCTGAAGAGGCTCAAGACTTATCCTATCAGAGTCTATTCTAGAAACTTTGTCATCTTCAAGAACTTATTCCTGAATATCAATATCAGGTAAATCTGTTTTCTCCTGTTATTTATGTATGCTTCACTTTTTCTCAACATTTTCTTATTTTTATATCACCTCTGGATTCCATATATTCACATTTCAACCTGGTATCTATATATACCAAAATTTAAGTACAATGCCCGAGTAAAAACTGGAATATCTTCTTCCCCAATTATTTGCAAATTTCTCCATTATTCACTTCATATACAGTAAATTGTTTTGTTCTATATATTTGTATGTGATTCCTACGCTGCTTCTCATCATCTTCCAATTTTTATATCTCCTCCACATTCTGTATTCTTATTTCAATCCTGCAATTCTGCATGCCAATTTGCCTGAATAAAGTTTTGAATCTCTTCTTCCCAATTCTTTGCAAATTTCTCCACTTTTTGCTTCTCATACAGAACTAGAATATACATAAATATACTCAACCAAGGAGAATACAAAGGGCCTCATACAACATCATCAGTGGTAAGTTGCTTAGGCCTTCAACTTTGATGAATATCCAATCGAAACAACTTGTTGCTTCAGTTTGTTGTGTTTCATCAAATGAATAACCAAGGACCTCTCTATTGTAATTCCTTCAATGGATTAATGGATATAGTTTTTAGATATACTAGTTACAAAGTTGAACATCCATGAAGATTCATATATGTTTCTTAAGGTTCAAGAAGATCATAAGGGGAGAATATTGTCACCAACCTCAACTAGAATCTAAAGAAAAATTCACTTTACTGCATAATATCGAAAACTATCTGCCAACTTCTATTGTTTCTTGGTCTTACTGTTTTGGATTTTTGGTTTGGAAACACAAGTAATTAATCCTGAGATAAATACAAATTAACAAGAACAAGAACAGATACAGAATGAACAAAAAGACTAACTCTCTTCATCACAAAACAAACAATAAAAGAACTCCATGCCTGAAACTATGAAACCTCATACTCACACATATGAGCAAAAACAAGAATAGGAAAATACAGTGAAAGAGTAAGAATAGTATAGACCAATATATTCCCATTTCCCAAGCTGTTTAGTGGGTGGCTGGTATTTGTTCCTCCCATTGATCCAACCAGCACGATGTGTTTGACTCCAGCAGCTTTAGCTGTGAATGCATAACACAAAAGTATCACTTAAATACAAGAACATAAATTGTGCTAATAAGCCAAAGTAAGAAACCCTCACCAGCATCTATTTGGTTTTTCTGCCCAATCCAGTCAACCTAGCAAACAATTAATTTGATCAGAAAAATTAAAATGGTACAGGGGAATGACTAAATTTTTGTTAGTGGAAGGAAACCAATAAAAAAAGAAAAAGGAACAAGTATCAACAATTTATAGTAGATGGTGGTAAGGTCATTACCTGTTCAGGAAATGCATCGTCTTCAAAATAGAATTCAGGCCTTCCGCCTTTACTAGGATCGTAACCAGGCTTCATTTTTGGTACAGCACTGGTAAGAATTATAAGAGAATTAATACTTTCCATTGCCGGGACAATGCTGTCAGCAACTCTAATGTCCCCAACAGAAACATCATCAGCTCCACCAATTTTCAGTTTACTCTCCTCTGTTCTGACCAAACCTCTACCAGTGTACTGGTCAGACTTTTCCTTCAACTTCTTATAAACGATTTGGCCTGAATTTAACAAGATTTAAGAAATTATTTCAATAAAAAACCTTATTATTTGTTACTAATTTTGAATTAATTTATTTTTGCATTTTAAATGAGTTCATCAATTACTTGCTCCAACTAGCTTAGGGATAAAGGTGTGGTTATCGTTGATCCTTTCAGATAATAACCATAGTTTTTTTCTGGTAACTATCTGATGCATAATGAACTAGATGATTCATCTCACTTAAAAACGTAAATTTAACGAATGCAACCAGTATCTCTAACCAATCCTTCCACGACAAATCTTTGGTAGTAATTCCAATAATACGAAACAAGAAATACACAAAAATTGAACTTTTTCATGCTATACAAACTGAAATATCTGAGTACAATAAACCAAAATAGATAACAGACGTACTGATTAGTAACAGAATCTTTCTTATATGGCCTCTCAAATTTCCATGTCCAGAGATGCTCGATAAGTACTTTAATTGGACAAGCAAGCTACAGAAATGTCCTAGCAAGACTTTATCCTATTAGGACGTGACCTCTAAAGTTGTATAGTAGAACAGATTGCTGCCCGATTAAAAATAAAGTAATATAATATTTCCTTTTACATAATCTAGCAGGACATTACCTTAACCAGTTCCTCATTTCTTCAACTATTCTTTTTGTATAGAATAAACAATAAGACGGTGATCATCATCATCTCAAATGGTACAATCCCACTGAAACTCAAATAGATGAGCATAATTCAATTGTAGAAAAGAAAACCCTGAAAAGAGCTTCAGAACTGGTGATAATCATGAAAAGATCAAGCTCTATGCCATCAAAGTACATTCTAAAATTGTACCTATCAAAATGCAACCAATTGGGGGAATTTAACATCAGAAAATCGTAGCATTATATAAAGTGGAAATCACCATAGTCTAAAAGAATCTTAATCCTATGCGTCTCTATCTAATCAATTTCATGATTTATTAAACCAAGCTTGAATTCTTTACTATTGGGTTATCGCATATATATATATATATATATATATATATATAGAGAGAGAGAGAGAGAGAGAGAGAGAGAGAGAGAGAACACTCACCGGTTCTACCACCGGCGCCGGTGACAAGGACAGTGGTTGGAGCGGAATCCGCCATTGCTGCTGCTGCTTGACGTTCTAGTACTCTCTACAATGATCAGTCCAAGAGCAAGTACAACCAGTTCTACTATGAGTTTGGGCCGATGAAACCCAGTAACGGGTGGTTGGACGAAGGGACACGTGTCATAGAGATAACATCTACTCCGTTGGTGAAAAAAATAAAAAGAAGAAGAACGAGTTACATTTTATTTATTAGTTAATACATTTGCAACATTTTAAAAATGAATATGGAATTGGTATTTCAATTTCTTTGTTCGGAGAAGCTCGATTCGATTCGAAGTTTGTTTGTAAAATTGGGTCGTAGGAGCAGTATATGATTTAACCATGTGAATTGTTTATAAAATTGAGTGGTAGGAGCAGTATACGATCTAACTATGTGAAAGCACACGGTCATGCATCATATATTTCAAAAATTGTGACTTTTTCTTTTATGTTTTGATTTGTTTTTCAGTGCAACTTGATAGCTAAATTACATGATTCCAATTCTTAGTCTGATTAGTGTTGTAACTTGGATAAATAGACCTTTATAGATTTATTTGTTGATGGATATATAATTATCAAAAATTATAAAATTTTCGCTAAAAAGTAATTAGAGATTGTGAAATTGAGAGTTTTTGGGTGTGATCTATCTTGTAAATTCTTCAATTTCATATAGTGAAACTTGTTAAGTGTTGTGAATTTTTCATTAAATTTTTGTGTTGTCTTTTGATATGTTATTTACTTTGTTAATTGTGTATTTGTTGGTTTTGCTTTTATTATGTTATCATCCTGTGTATTTTATAACAATAAGTATATTATTAATTTTGACTTTGGCAAAGGAAAATGCAACCCGATTTCAAAATTTTATCAAGTTCATATTGCATTTCAGTATTAGGATACAATTATATTATAAATAAATTTAAATTAACTGTTTTTTTTCTTTTTAACTACTCCATACTATGATTTGAGTAAAACAGAAATTAACAAAGAGTATTGGAAGGTTACTTCAGTTATGATAAAGTGCCACCTTTCCAAAATGAAAGAGCACTAGAGAGCTAAAGATTGTAGATAAAATTGATTTTGCACCAAAAATCTACATATTAAACGATCTACTGGATTTATTTCATATATATAACACGAAAGTAAAAGACGAATGACAATGGCAAATGAAGAATTACTATTTTTTTCATAAATATAATTTTGTTATTTTTTTTTAACAAAGGAAAATAAAAAGACCACCTGCCCTTGAACCATCTTTTTCCAAATTTTGTTTGCATGCTGAAATTTGTATCCTGTCTAAGCAGCAAAAAGGTTCCATCACATAAGTTTTTAAATTAAATCTAGAAAGTGTATGAATATTATTGTTATTAAAATCCTGCCATTCATACACCATCACAATGAAGTAGACAGTTATGAACCATTTCAAACGCTTAACCCCTCATTATTGAGCTACTTGTAAAAGTTATTCAATGACACACCAATATGTCAACCTTCTTTTCTACCTTTCATTAATCAACTAAACAATAATTTGAACCAGCAATGATAATTAGAGAAAAATAAAACACCTTGTTATTATATATGTAATTAAGTAAGGTGGGCATGATCAATGTGCCACTTTTTTTTTCTCTCTTATCATGATCTCAGCTTGATCATGACCCCTAATCATATACAAGTAAGTTAAGAAAGGCAAGTAAGCCACACAACTAACTTGAAAGGCAAGGTACTTCATTGATAGATTAATTGATAATAAAAACAAAACATTTACATCATTAGATTAACAAAGACTGGAATTTAGGGATACACAGAAAATGATTCCTCCAATCGTAATCCCTCTCTTTCTAACAATGATTCATGATAATATAATTATAGTATTTAAGACATAAATCTACGCTGTCACGGACGTTTCCACCGCGACCTTGCTGTAGCTGCCGACGTCAGATGATATCTTGCCGGCAACCCAAAGCTCTGGTAGTGCTTCCCTAATGTTGTGGATACTTTCTAATGCATAATCTGCTCCTTTAACCCTTTGAGAATTCCCCACCTGTAGATACAGCAAGCGTTATTATTCAGTGTTTATACTCGCACAAAGTCAAACAGTCGAATGAGATTGTGAACATACAAACATGACTTTGGAAGTAGGGCGAAATGTAAGATAAGCCTATAAATTAATGTCGAAGATTCAGAAAGTGGAATAATAATCAATTTATGGACATAGGGTGGAATAAAGGTCATTTCGTCACTGACAATATGCGAAGAGAAAAGCCAAATGAGACTCTCAAGTTACAGAGCAGGAGTATAAACATAATAGGCAATTCTATTAGTCTAAGATATCATCTAGTGCAAATAATCACTAGAGACTTACCAGCACGGTATCAAGGCCGAGGCGCTTTCCAGCCAGTACGTTCCGGACACTATCTTCAAAAAATAGCTGAAAAAAGGAATTTGACAATGAGTCGATGACAAAAATTAGAATAGCACTTAATTTTGAGAATATGACTTTTAAAACCACAATGGTGAATGTCTTACAGTTCGCTGAGGGTTAATATTGCCGATTTTAAGAGCTTTCTCAATGGCATGTTCAGATGGCTTGCAGACAATTGGTGTCTTTGGTAAATCTGAAACCGAAGCATTAGGCTTCGAAAAATGTCCAATTATGTCAAAATATTCTGTTCTGGAAGTAACACGAGATATTCTTGAACCAGTGAACTGAATGTCATCCTCATCATCTGAGACGGAGTTCTTGTGAGTCGGATTTAGGGTCTCAAAGCAAATGATCCCCTCAAAACAGTCTTCCAATCCAAGTCTGCTAAGTGCTTTGGCAGCATGAACCTTATCGGCATTTGTAAAGATCTAAATTTGCACATTAAGAAGTAAAATCAAGATCAATAAATTAAAAACACCTATGTACCTTTTTGAAATTCGATAACTTGTGTTAAAAATAATATCACTTACCACTTTACGGATAGGTAAGCTAAGCAAAAGACTTCTTAGAACAGGGTCAGGTTTTAGATTCTCGTATGGTAATCTTCCATGAACAAAGCTGTGAAATGCAACAACATTTAAAAAAAAAAATTAATAATTGAATAAACAGGTTGACTATCTAAATACAGTACAAACAGGTTATATGCAGAGAGAATTTTATAACAAAATTCCTTAAGGGAAAAACATCGGGATTACTTTTTTACCTGTGATATTCATCATAATCAAAGTCATAGCCGATAGCCTGCATAAGTAAAACACCATATATATTACTTAAAAAACCAAGAAAAATATTTCAAAAAAGATTACAGATTAAAAACTAGTAAAAGCAGCATATGGTAAAAGCCATACCCTAAGGCCTGCCATTGTTGTACCATAGTTCTTGTATAGTAAATTACCCAACTCGGGGATTATGCTCCTATCTATACCAAGCTTTTCAACCATATAATCTGGAGAAAATAATCAAAAGCAAATTAGATATCAAAAATTATTTCACACTACTAAAGGGATTATCGACTATGAATTAACAATAGAGCAATACCTTCGATATTAATGCGGCACGCTGTTGCCAAACCACAACTTAGAGGGTAAAGAGTATCATCGAGATCTGAAAAGTTCAAAATCATTGTTATTCACCTTATCTATAAGCAATGCATCAAATGTAAAAACTTTTTTGGTGCTAAATCAATTCAATATTTAAGCAATTATTTCAAATTAAGAACTTACCGAAAAGAAGACAATCATATTTTGATCTTTCAAGGTGCCTGTACCGGTTCTCAAATTCCATCTTGATTCTTGAAAATATAATGAAGACGAGTAAGCATTCCGGACAGCGATAATTTAAATTTACCAATATTTATGTGAAAATTAAGTTTAAGTCTCAACCTAAAATTTCTCATAGATTCAAGTAACTGAGTATTGGAGTATAAAAAGCAACAAGAATAATCACATGATCTTTTAGTATCACAGATTTGTGACCATCCCCAGTACTTTACATTGGAATTTATTGAAATTTGATCTTAGATAGGACAGATTACAACCACTCATGCAGCCTTTACAAGGAAATGTATTATAAAAGTTCACAACAAAAAAGAAAAAGAGAACTCAAAGTATTTGTAACAATAATTAATTTTAAACTAAGCCCTTTTTAGTGAATATCTTAACTATTGCAAAAATTACAGTGTTTGTGTTCTTCATTACAGAGTTCCCAATACAAGCTCCCACAAACTCCCAAATCCATATACAGAAAATGGAAAAGCATAAATAACAAAAGTCTTCAATATGAAAGCATAAATAAATGAAATTTTAGCCTTTCGGGATCAAAATACAGAACAATCTAACCAAAACATTAAGATAAAAAATTTCCAACTGAACAAGAAAACCCCAAGAAAATTGGGTCTATTCCAATTGAGAAAGCCCACTTCTTTTCCTCTTAAATTCATTTTTTTTTTTGGTAAAAAAGAACCCAAATTTCGTTAATTTGACATAATTTCAGTAAATTAAGAACAACCCATGTTGCTGTATACAGAGACAAATGAAATGCAAATTATATAATTGAAAAAGAAGAAGGTTTCAAGAACTGAACTTACCAGAAAAATGATAATGGAATGCTCTAAGAGATAATCTTTTTTTTTTAAATAGAAAAAAAGCAGAGGATTTATGAGAAGCAATTAAGCAAATGCGTGTATGAAATATATGGAGGAGGAGTGCAAGAGGAGGGGAAGGAAGATGAAGCAGGGGAGGGGTTTAAATAGCCGAACCGTTGCGTATTTCAAATAATTTTCATTTTTTAAAATGACTTAAACATAACAGAAGGCAATATTTTAATCGGGTCATTTTAATCGTGTTTAATAACTTGTGGTGTTTTGAATTCTAATCAGGATTCATGCGGTAGTCGTAGTTTTCTTCTTTGTGTTTATTTTAGTCAAGTAATCTTAATTGTCTGAACACACAATTTCTGTGACTTCCCAGTTTTTTTCTCAATCCCTTCGTGTTAACTTACAAATTTATTTTATTATAGTTGAATCGGTAAAACTTAGTAAATATTTCTATTGAGAATTCAAATTTTATTAATTATTTTTTTAAATGGATAAGGTGAGTGACATGCTATGGTCTTATAAAAATTTCTCTCACTTAAATTTTCTTCTTAAAACTATTGAAATTTATTTTGAATGACATGTTTTGGTCTTATAAAAATTTCTCACTTAAATTTTCTTCTTAAAACTATTGAAATTTATTTTGAATGACATGTTTTGGTCTTATAAAAATTTCTCACTTAAATTTTTTTCTTAAAACTATTGAAATTTGTTTTGAATAAGTAGAGAGTAATAAAGAAGTTAGTGCACAACATGAGTTTTTTATTATTATTTTTTAGTATTTGATAGTTTTTTAAAAATGTTTTAATGATTTTTTTTATTGGTGTCGTTTTCATGTTTTACAGATTATTTTTATGTATTATTATTTTGTTGTTTTACAATTTGAATGTATTAATAGTATAAATTAATGTAATATTATACTTAAATATTTATTTTTCAATTAACTAAAATAATATTTTATGTTTTTTATTTTATTATTATCATTGTTCTGAGTAAAGTCATAAAAAATAAATAAATAATTTACCAAAAGTTATATCTTACACATGCAGCTCACGTAACACATTCATATTTTGTATTATCACTTGACTTGTATTTTATGCATAATTTAGTTTGTGTAATTTGTATTGAGCATTATATATCATTATATTGTATGCAGTTATCACATAATTATCCTAATTTTTGCCAACTTATGTTTAATACCAAATCTCAATAAAATTTATTATTTCATATTTCAACTAATTCAATAATTTAAATATTATTCTTCAAATGACTTGATTAGCTATTATTTATATATATTATTTACTCTATATTAAATTGACAAAATAGTTTTTTTTAACTTGTGCACGTTACAGATAAATTTGTATTACAGTAATTTATTTTATTATTGTAGATTTGAAATATCACTGATTTTGTTATAATTTGATTAAATCGTAATTGATTAATTATGACAGATTACATGATTATCTTTATTATTAAATTGATTATAATTATTTTAATAAAATAAATTTAATTAGTATTTAAGATTATAATTAATTTAATTATAATTATTTTATTAGAAATTATTTCTACCCAATTACATTATTTATTTTTTAAAATTGATTAGATTATTAACATTAGGAGACTTTCAAAGTCGCAGGTTTTCAGACTCGCACCACCAACTCTCCAAACCAAAAAGAATCATTCACACGACAAACAATTTATGCACCTTAATTATTGCGTACAACTCTCCAAACCAAAAGGGAATTTGAAATCTAATATTTTCGTATGTAAATTTCACATAACATAACATATTATGAATTCACATTTCAAATTTTATCCACTAATTTTATATTTATAAATTTATAATCTATCTAAAAAATTCAACAGTACAAATTGAAAGAGTATCAAAAGATAAAGTAATATACAAATTTTCAAATCAATTTATAATGTATAACATGATTAAAATTATGTTAAATTTGTATATTTTCAATGGTTAATATATAATAATTTCTATATGATTATAAAAATTATGTAAAAGAGCTCAAAAAAATCTCAAAAAATTACATATAGTATATTTTCACATGTTCTTTTAATTTTCTAATATATTATGAAAACTAAAGTATAACACGAGTGAGTATAATTATAAAAATGAGTTATAGTTTCTTCTTTTTTTCCTTCATAAAATATACATTATATTGATACTTAACATGTAAAGGTATCAAATTTTCTTATGTAATAATTATAATCTTATATATGTCTTGGACAAATTTTAGACTATCAATACAATCTTATCTTAAATTGATCTCACACAAATTTGAGATCTACTAATTAATCCTAACATTGTTCCCATTCTTTAAAAAATAGAATACTATACATTATCACATTGCAAAAACCAAATAAAACAATTTAACACCCATTATTGGTTCCATGCTGTTCATATGTGAGCAGACACATCAATGGGTTCATACACGAGTACAATACATCTTGAAACTTCTCGGATCTTACACATGGAAGTTGGTTGGCAAGCGCACGGGCGATTTTATTTATTTATTTTGTTTGGAAAAACGAAAAATATCTTGAATGTGAAAAATTAAAACTCCTCAATTATATCACCATAATGAAAGTTTCAATGCGTTACGTAATTTGATTTTTATTCTTTTTCTTATTGAGTTTGCCGGACAATAAGTTAAAAGTACCTGTTCACTTCCTCACACAATAAAAATAACTCATTAGGAGTATGTTCTTGTGAGATTTGACTAATCTAGATTTATCTTAAGATAAAAAAAAGTCAGAAATTGAAGGTAATTATATTTTGCAACAATTTGAATGTGCTATGTTTGTAGTATCATGGTGGCAGATAACAATTTTATCATTAACAAATATCCAACTCAATAGCAGCTATATATCCCAAAGCAAAATTACCATTTGGATGAAACAGGTTTTGAAATTTATTTAGCACCTCAATATTGGGAATTACAGTCTCTTTCTAAATTAATTGCTCCAAATTATTAATTTAAATATAATATTATATATAAATAACGAGATATTTTTTCTAAGATTCATAAATGAACACTTAATACATGTCTCGGTCTCGACGAATCTTCATTATCTTTTTTTTCTTTGATTAATTCATGAGTTATGAATATCATGATACGGCTCGCATATCTAATTTCAATGAATGAATGTTGATTTTTAATAAGGCTGAAAATAACAAAACAGTACACGTGTTCATTTTAAAATTACCTAACGATCGAGCTGGCTATATAGGTTTAGAAATCCCATTGATTGGGCTTTAGGCAAGAATAGGTTATATGTAGCAAGTGTTATACAACCAAAACAGCTTTACTTTTTGGGTGTATGAAACCACTTTACAGCTTTCTTTTAGAACAAAGATGAAGTTTCTTCCTTGCTCAAACAAGGGGGATCGATCACCATGTTTCCTACCAAAAAAGTTGCTTTTCAACTGTTCATATTTGTTTGAAGGTTTTTAACTTCGAAAAAGAATAAGTGGTGAACTAAACAAGTTAATTAGTATTAGTATTTCGGACACATATTTATGCGTGTATAAATTTATATTTTAAATTACATGCAGCGTGTTGTCGTTTTCTTAATTTTTTTTCATCTTTTTGTTACGTAAATTTTTCCAGAAAAAATGTGAGCTCTAATTTCTTAATAATACAAATAAGTCTTCAAAAACATATACTCGTCTTGAACAAAAACTCGGCCTTAATCTAAATTTCTTATAAAAATTAAAAAAGATAGTATAAAATAATCGATGAATTTAAAAGCGATCCACTACGCTAAGGGTGTTACAAAATAAAATGGCCGATACAGTGGTCGGAATTTGTTGCTCCGCCTCTCACTCTGCAGCATTTATTAGCTTTATTGGGTTGGGTGGATCATGCAATAAGCCTTGACAATAAACATTTTACCATAACATTATCAAATGCCAAATTCTATTGTAAAATTTTAAGAAGTTTTCCTCTATAAGCTAATTTTATGTATTCATGTACGTACTGTAGTCAAACTAGACCCCTTTGTAAATATTATTATATATTCCCAAATTGGCCATTTACTATAAGGTGGTGATGCCATAAATTTTCACCTTACATAAATGACAAATAACAAAGATTCTCAATACTAAACTTGGATTGACGGTCACCCAAAAATTATATATTAATCCCGCCCTTCCAAATTAAGTTTAATCTTTGATGGTTCACTCTCTTAAAAAAAAATTATAATGCTTTGATATGATAACAAGTTAAAAATGATGCATCGATCAATCATTTACATAGACTCTCATTTCGTCAGTGTTAATATCACACAAAAAAGAAATTACAAAATGATGCTTAAACATAATATAAAAAATGTAGACATCTAAATCTAAAAATAAAGTAGGAAAAAAAAATTCATCTATGATCGAGAAAGGGATATTAAATAAAAATAACTTCCATATATAATATACTCCAAATGTGATGTATGGCGTCTAATGTTTAGTAAATTACTAAATACTCAGTATTATTATCAGAATTTAGGTTGATGTTTTCTTCTTTGGCTACAGAAAGTTTAGGTAAGTGGAGATTTTTTCACTCCAGAGTTAGAATATACTATCAGTCTCTTGGTTGATATTATGTTATCGGTTTTCTCCGGTTGATGTATATATAGGTATTTATAAAGCTTAAATAAAAAATTATAATTTTATTTATTATAATAAAATATAAATTGATTAAAATAAATTTAATCAAAATTAATATACAGGTCTTTATCGCTAATAGAGTATTAATCCAAGTCCTGTGCCGCCACCATGAATACAAATTTAAGTGAAAATGACCAAGCTTATGTGACGGAACTCCTATATTTGTTTAATTGATGGAGGACAATTATTGAATCCCTTGTGTTTCCACAGCTGGGGGAGTAAAGTACAATTTAAATAAATATTCAAATTAATGGAGTTGGCGTATATGAAAATATGCCCCGAGAAGGAAAAAGATACCTTAATAATTAATCATTGAATCTCTATTTAGTCATTTATTTATTATTTCCTTTCTGATAAATTAAGTTTAAGAGCCTTTTCCACAAATATATACCATAGTTTTCCTAAAGATAATTTTGATCGGTATAATATTACTATAATATGTTACTTTGGTTAGAAATATTATGTACTATATAAACTGTTTTTACTCATGTACTATTTATGTGCAATTCCCATTTATTTTAATGAGCCATATATATTTTAAAATTAAAACATTTTACTAATTAATTTTCAAAAGTTAAAATAAACTATTTTTTTAACAACTAGAGTATTTACTATATTTTGTTCGGAAATGTAACAACCATTTGTAATATTTGAAAACCAAAAATGCCTACTTGTCTTAAAATATTAACATATATTCCACACCGTTCCTTGTTTTTTTTTTTTTTTAATATTTTCTGATAGGTGAAATCCCTCCTATTACTGAAAACTGAATTCTTACAATATTCTCCCCATAAAGTTTAATTCTTGACTTCTAAGGTGTAATGGAGTGCTCAAACCACTTAAGCACACCGGTTCGTATAATGCTTTGGATATAAATATTATGTATTATATTAACTGTTTTTACTAGTGTATTATGAGTTTCTGACTCGTTGACCAGCTTGACCGTAAAATTTTAAAATGTAGTATTTTCTTAATATATATTTTTAACTTTACCAAAAAATGTTAAAAATACAAACACAAATCTCGTTTACAAAGAAAAATTCAGCAGGTATATTATAATTAATTGAAAACAAAAAAAAAAAAAAAAAGGGTTACGTGATTGCAAAGAAAATTGCAGCATCGAGGCATGCTAACTAATGTTTAATGTTGAATGTTGAAAGGGCGATTTGTATAATCTCCTTCTCCCTCAATTATTTTGAGGAGCAACCAACCTGGATGCTTGACTATGACCTCTTAATTGTTTTTTACTATTACTTCAATTTGGCTTTAATAATTAACTATATATTATATTGCTCAATGTATTTCGGTAGGCGAGAAAATTGAGATTAGTTGAAGAGAAAGCAACGACGGCCAAGATCAAAATCTTCATTTTGTAAATAATTACTTTATTAGTGTTGCCAAAAAACAGCACATAAGATTGTGCCAGCTCTTTCTGTACTGTTTAGCAATGGTATCCTATAGTTGTTGAAGTTTCTATAACTTTATTATTCCATTAATTATTTCTATAATAAAAGTCATATTTAGACGAAAAACAGAAGCAAAAGAGAATTAAAAAGAATAACCCATCGATCTAAGAACGTCAAAATATTGATTGATATATATAATCTTTCATTTAGCAACTTGACATAGGATTCGATGTACGTACATATTTTTTTTAATTTTTTCCACGTGAAATCCATAAAAATAAGCAGCATATTCTTGTAATTATATTGGGTGAAAATTACATATTCATATAAAAAAATAAAATATAAATGTGGAGAGTAGCGTTTTTCTAATTTTTGTTCTTTATATCAACTAAAGAGAATAAACTATGTGCTAACGAAAATTAGTTTAACTGATAAAATTCAGTAAACATTCTCATTTAATTTGTAAGTACTATTGTATACTTTCAAAAAGATCAACAACATGCCTCGACCTTGTGGATTGAGGAGTTTGTCATCGTCTAAACTTTTTGGAATCAAAAAAGAAAAAAATACCATTTTTCTATTGTTCAAATTAACACTCGAAATAAATAAGAATTAAATATATAATTTAGATACCAATTATGTAGCCTAGATACCACTGAAGACCAATAATGTTGGAGACTGAAGTGGTACGTATCAAGTCAATCAAGTTTTGTAGGCCTTAAAATCCCATGATAGAGGAGGACTATATACATATACATATACATATACATACATACATATATATATATATATATATATATATATATATATATATATATATAAAATTTGCGTAAGCAATATTGCAAATAAAGCTTTGGAGGTATATGACAAATAATGCAACTTCAAATAATATAAAATTGAATTTTTAGCAAGTCTTTCTATAATGGCAGTTAGCTCATCAAGAAACAAATTCTAGAATTATTGGAAACAAGTCTAGAATTATTGGAAACAAAAGACCCACAATGAAGTAATGCTTTTGAACTTAGCCATGTACATTCCTAGCTTATCTGCTTCATATATATCCCTACCTTGTGGTTGTGAATGATTATCCGATAACTTAAAAAAAGATGCAAACATTAAATCATAAACCTTATAATCTCATACAAAAACATGATAAGCTTCATTTTATGATCTAAACTAGACTTTTCTTAACAATAAATTACAAATGTAGCGTTCATTAATATCATCATAGCCCCTTAAACGGATTAAGCTCCCCTCCGTACTTTTTTTCCTTATATCCTCTGTATTACAAATCTACTTTTTTTTTTTATTTTAATTTCCTTTTCTTTTGGAAATTAGATTATTGAAAAAATTCACAATCGAAGAAACTTGGATTATGAACTGAGTACCGAATATCTCAACCATTGATCAAACATTAATTTTAATTATTTCTTTGAAAAAATAAATTCAATTAAAATTGATCAAAAGATTGAGATTATAAATATAGAAAGTAAGAATGAAAATAATATGAAGAGGAGTTTGATCGATTTTCTAAAAAATGTTATAAATAGTGCTAAAGGCTTGGTACGCATCTAATTAAAGATTAGAAGAAGATTAAATTAATTGGACTTCATATGTTTATCTCCTTTCATTAGATAATTTATGAATATCATTGTAATTTTTATAATGTCTGTGACATGTCTAATTTCCTTTTAATTTCATACGTTTATCTCCTTTCGTTAGATAATTTATGAATATCATTGTAATTTTTATAATGTCTGCCATATGCCTAATTTCCTTTTCCGACCTAAATTTTTTTGTTAAAGAATATATGTGTGAGAGAGAGACACGTCTGTTTGCAATGTAAAAGTAGGAAAAGTTTTGAAAGGAAAAAGACTTAAAATATCTGGAGCTCTGAGTCAGAAAAGACCTACGATTCTTCTCACAATAATAATTAAGTTGTAAGTTCTCTTTTCGACCCTTTTCTCTTGGTGTGGAGCGGAAAGTATTATTGCTTTTATATTCTTTTTTGTTATTGTACTTTTCTTCAGCCAATGCACAACTTGTACTTTACTAATTCAATTATAATACTTTTCATTGGAAGATACTTACTTTAAAGCTAATGCATAGAACACAAGATTTTCTGAAGTAGAAAATTCAACAATCTTAAACTACATTCACCAATATATCATAATACTTGCAATTGCCCCCCTTTAGAAAGTTGTTTTAACTTAAAGAATCGATATGTTGGGGGCAATGGAAACATGAGTTTGTGCAGTTTCATTTACATATGAGGATCTTACCAATCAAAAGTATTTTCTTTTACATTCCATTTCATCACAATTAAAGTATCTCATTTGGGATTTTATTAATTAGATAATATTGATTAATGAGGTTATTATAAATAATTACTACAATTAAGAAAATAGAATATATGGAGTTGGTACAATCAAGTAATCAATCAGCCCATCAATGATTGGGTATGGATTTTGTGTATTGTGTTTCATTGTTGCTTTCCAAGTTGGAAGCCATGTATATGATGTTTATCAATGCCTTTCATGCTCAAAAGCAACAAATGGTTGGCTCACCATGGTTCCCAAGTATCCAAGTTGCCCACTTAACCCTCAATCAATCAAACCAATCTCACACATAGGCATACCCGCATACACAAATACACACTTGATAAATGTATAATGTTGCCTCAACTATATTAAAATGAAAATCGATTTTGTAATCAACAAATCTTAGTATCTTAGTTTTAATTATTATGTCAAGATTTTCTTTTGGTTTTCGTTAAATAATCCAATTAGCAAAATATACGTAGTGTTTGATTTTTTTTTTCGTTAC
This sequence comes from Centella asiatica, assembly GCA_014636745.2. Classification (NCBI taxonomy): domain Eukaryota; kingdom Viridiplantae; phylum Streptophyta; class Magnoliopsida; order Apiales; family Apiaceae; genus Centella; species Centella asiatica. The sequence goes on from CM025780.1 coordinate 55,136,457, forward strand.
GAAAAAAGTTTTATGTTGAGAAGTATAGCACAAATCTGTTTGCAGACTTACGATGATAATTATAGTTTAAATTGTTTGAATAAAATATAGGCGAGAAGAAATTTACTAAAGAATAATTATAAAAAAAGATATGTTCATTATTGTGGAAAATTGAGGAGGAATAATAAATTCCTTTGTATTAATAACATATATCTCCCTCTTGTTCTCTTACGAACCACTATTTTTCACAACTTTTTTTTTCCTTTTCTTAATTATTATTTTTCAAATCATTCCTATTATCTATACAAGGTGACAAAACAAAAATTGATTTTGGACACAACACATGGATAAATGATATATCCGCATGACTTAGAATTAAGAAAGTTATTCCCAATAAATTAATCGAATTCTATAAATTAAGGCGTTGGACACATAATAACCATATCAGAAGAAAATATGACTGGAGAAAATAATTGTAGTGGGTAACCCAATAAAAAGCGGGTCAAATATACAATACTTCATATGTTTGTGTACGTAGAGTATGATATTATCAAACAGTAATTCTATGAATATTATCAACTTGTGCGGATCATGATTTGCTGCTCAAATAGAGGGATATTATCCACCGGTGCTTAGCCAGTCCGAACTAAAGAATTTTCTTTCGTTTAAACTTTTTTTCTATCTAAAAAAAATTCTATTCTACGTGTCAATATGTCCTATATGCTCTTCTAGTTACTTGGGTTATCATTGTTGTACCGCATGTAATTTTTTTTAGTTGTTCTAAAATTAAAAATATATTTTTCTTTTAATGTAATATTATTTATAAATTTTAAAATTTTATTTGTGATATTTATTTATGAAAACATCAAATGATAAAATGTTTGTATTTGAGAATATTTTTTGTATATTTTATAATATTTTGCTTTAAAAACTTTTGAAGTAAAACATTTTACCAAATTTTGAATTATAAAATTTTGCATACCTATTTTTCTGAAATAAAATGTATTTTTAATTTTAAAATAAAAAAAATTTTAATAACGCAAATATAAGGTGAGACACGTGATTAGACGTAAAGTCAATGAATTCTTAAAAAATGGAAACCACCCCGCAAAACCCACCCCACAATTTCAAACTTATAAAAATTACGACCCAAGAGGCCAAGATCAATATTAAAGTTTTCTACCGTTCATATAAAATTTTCCTCGCTTAAATTCAAATGTATTTAATAAAAATAATTATATACGGAGTACACATTTTTTTTAATCTAAAATTTATTACTATAATCTTCTCATTTTATTATTAATCGAAAATTTATAACAAATTTTACAGAAAAAAAACTTATTACTTTAAACATGTAATTTTCAATAAAACATGCAACTCTAATGCGGTCAGAAATCCAAATACAACTTCCTCTCTTTTAACAGTATTATATAATCTATGCGACTGTACGATTAACAAGAGAAATATAGCTAGAAAAATCAGCAAGGGGGGGCTTTCCACTGGGAAGACTGGCACAAGCTGCGAATAATCGAATATTCCAAATTGAGATGGGCGACCATAAATTGACTTACACAAATAATTAAATAGATAATAATATAGTTCAACTCAATTCATATCCTTGGAGTTCTTTATAAGACGAACTAAACAATGAAAACGTTTTAATTGATACCGATCTACTTGGTTCTAATTGACGAAAGAGTTAAGAACTTAACTAGTACCATTATGCACAAATTTTGTAATACTAACATATAATAATTGTAACTGAATCCTTAAATTTTCATAACCTACCCAATTTTAAAATGAACGTATCTCTAACTTTAGAATAAAAAATTTTATAATTAATTTTGAGAATTCAAAGGATTTCTTAACAATACAAAGCAAATTCTGTTTTCATATATTGTCTAGAAAGTACTTCCGATTAGAACTTCAATTTATTTCCCCAGAATAAGAGATTAAAAAAAGTTAAGTTGGATTTACTCTAAAATACATAATGTACTTATCATAAATTTTATAGTAAGATTACTTTCAAGTGAAGTGTTGTTATTTTTGAGACATGCATTCAATTCATAGTGGATATGTCCAAAAAAAAAACACAACTCATTTGGATACACAGAACCACAAAACTTTTGTATGGGCGGAAACATTAATTTTGTACATATATATGATGAAGATGTCTTAAAAGTTAAATCAAAACAAGGGACCTTCAACTAGCAAGAAAGCTACAACCCCAGTTTCAGCCATATATAAATAAATAAATTGTATGAAAATGAATTATTTATGAAGCTCTATCTATGGTGAAGAATGAGGATGTGACAAGAAACTATTTCACTTTAATTCGAATGGTCTATATGTTATGAACGCAGATGTGATCATATCCATTTAATTAATGGATTTTGCAAGGCCAATGTTTTTTTTAGGACTGAATAATTAAACTCCATTTAATAGTTGTCAAAATCCTTACCACAAGGTCAGTCACAAAGATGTTTACAAGAAAGTCTTTTCATAAGGTAACCTTTTTTTTTTCTTTTGTTTTTGGTTAGTGAAACTTTTGGCGAGAACATACTCTTTATTCGATATTAAAAAAATATTATATATCTGTTTTTTTTAGGGTTTATGATAATATTTTCAAATTGTAGATCATGAGAAATTGTTGATGATATGATTAAATTTGAATTATTACAAATAAACATTTAAATCTTACCGATTAAATCAACTATATTTCATGTCTTTATCATTAGATTACCGTCCAATGACTTCTATCCATACAATATGTGCGTAACTCGAGACACTAGATGGTGCTTCACTTATGACTCCATGAGGGGAGCAATGAGATCTACTTAAATGTCATCAACTAATAATAGTAATAGATTTTATGAAAACCCAATGTAATAATCAGTGATGTATTGTTCTAATAATTAAATGGTCAATTTTTATTAATTATGATTAAGATCTTTTCTCCCTTATTACAGTGCGATTTTCTCTCTTTTGAGTGTGCAAATATTCTTCCTCCTTTTCTTCTTCTATTATCTTTTAAAAGAATTCTATTTACATTGCTTTAAAAAATTTCATATATATATGTACCGAAAACAATTAAATATGCGTACGTATGTTTAGTGTTTACCTACTCCTATACTCCGTGGTTTGCTTGTTTTATAATTGGCATAATATTTATTTACTGTTCGCTAAACCATTTTAATCCAAATCAAGTACAGTTAGATAATTTAATAAGTAAAATCTATTAATAGAATCCATTTTGTTGATGAAAAAGTTTTTGAATGTTGACGTTAGCTCAACCAATGTAACCCATTTATTTATTTACAAGTGTACGATGGATTTAAAACCTAAAAGAATTACTCTCTCAGTCCAATTTTACTTGTTACTATTTTTATTTTAGTTTGTCTGAAATTATTTGTCTCATTTCTATTTCAATACTATCTTTTGATATTACGCTCATTTATGATTTAGAATTTATAGTTGAGTGCATTAATTATAGTATTAGAGAATGTAAAAATTAAATTAATAGCACTTTTTTCAAAATAATGAATAAAAATTAATGTGGACATTTTGGAGATATTTTATTTTTCTTAATAATCATTTAAAGTTAAATGATGACAAATAAATTCGGACAAATGAAGTAGTAAAACTTTTAATTTAATTAAAATCCAATAAAAATGGAATTGTAAGGCTTTGCATAACCTATATATTCTAGGTAGAGAACGTGATGTACATTATGTATGTGCGTTGCTGAGTTGGGAATGAGTTTTTGTGGTATAATAAAAGTGTAAATTGCACCAATATCATGTGAATGGTGCAAAAGTCGATTCTAAGTTTTGCTTACCAATCAAAGTATTGTACAAATCAAAATTATATGTTCTAGCTACTCTCAATTGGAATGTATATTTATAGTTCTTTTAAAAAAAATTAATTATTTGAAAAAAAAATCATGTATGCATATTTTTGTAATCAAGCCTTAGATTTTACGTTGTTAATAGAATTTAATTTTTTAACATGAAAAATTGATCGATTTTGCATTCCTAATTTGATCTGGGGCAAATAAATAGCACAATTTATTAGGTTACCTTCTTTACCAATCAATTATATTAGTCTTGTATCAATTTTTTCTATTCTTAATTGTTTTATAGGATTTTAAGGGTGAGCATGGAGAAAAAGAAAAAGAAAATAGAAGGAAGAAAATATATATAGGAAGGTAAGGATTTGAGATGGAAGTAAATATAAGATAAAACTCATGACTTGACGAGAGCTAAGTGATGAGTGAATCAACAATGGCGTGCAAGTTATACCTTAAATGAAAAGGAATAAAAATTAACAAGTCTTAACTTTTGTGTAGGGAAGTAAACGAACCGAGTTAAGTCGAGTTTTTGTGAATTTGAGTGTAGTTCAACGTTAAACGAATTAGAGTCGAGTTAGACCGATAACTTAAACGAACGAAATATGTTGTTTAAAATTGGCTCGTTTATAAACGAGCCAAACACGAGCATACTTGAGCTGATCTAAACTTAGTTGATCCCGTTCATATTCACAAGTTTTTTTTTATTAAAAAAAATCTATTATATATATTTTTTTAAAAAGACAAACTCATTTTTAGTTTCGCATGATTGAACATGGTTAAGCACTTTCTTAATTAAAAAAATATGTACTCCCTAATTGTACTATACTTCCTATTTGTTGTTTAAACACTTTCTTAATTAAAAAAGTATCCATTTTCTAATTAATTGGATTATAATTTATATTTCTAGCTTATTAATTATATCCATTATTTTTCATATATAACACACACACACACTATTGATTTAGATGTAATATATTACATATTATATATTATACTTTAATTTGACATCATTGATTGTATTAATATTTTGTAGTTTTATAATAGTATCGTTAAAATTTGAGTATTTAAATTAAATAAAAATTACAATTAAGAAAAGTATATTATGAAACATTATTTATTTGCTAATACATTAATTAAATCAAGATTAAACTAAGTTTTGAGTAATATTTTGTATTTGAGTTGATTAGTGATGATCTCATGATCGATTGAAATATAAATTATTTTTTAATTGTAATATTTAAACGAGCCGAATCAATCTCGAATGAGCTCGAACCTAAACGAGTTGAGCTCGAGCCTAAACGAGTTTAGCTTGAGCTGAACAAGAGAAAAACTCGACTCAGATCATATAAGTAACTCGACATAATTTGATGTTTAAGATTGACTCGTTTATTTTAACGAGTTAAACCGAACAAATTTTAAACGAGTCGAATTGAACTTATCTCTAAACAGACCGGATCATTTGAAGCTTTGCTTCTATGTAATCATACCATTGTGAGCCAAACTTACTGACAATAAATCGTCTAAGAAGTATGTATAATATTAATAAATAAGTTATATACTTGAAAATTAGAAAAAAGTCACAATTTATTAGTTAAATTATATTTAAAATAGATGTGACTACGTATAAAATACAGTGAATTATTTAGGAATATTATATCGGTAGGTACCATGTTATTAAAATGTGCAAACATTGGGTCTCAGTAAATAACATGAACGATCAAACCTGCGCTTATGATTTTTTTTTTTTGTTACATATGAAACTATCGTTTAAATACTCATGCATTCACTCACAAGTCCATTAATAACTAACATGCAAAAATTTTAAATTATTTTATAATATAATTCCAATTTATTATATATATATTGAAAATTTGAAACCGTACGACATAGAAAACAATATTGAAAAATTATTTAAATTTATACATATTTAATATATTTCTAATATTTCTGAAACTAAAATATATGTCTCTTATCATGTACTAATTCACACATAAAAGGGAGTATTATCGAGATCTAACTTTGTCGATAGAATCAACAATTTAGATTATCTCTCACTTGACGATGACATGTACACATTTGTCATCATCAATATATATTACACATAGATATATATAGACATATGTGTATATATTAAGAATGCTACACTTATAGACCAATATCAAAATATAAAGGAGAATAATCTGGAGGAGACCATGAAAACGAAGGTGGAGAAGGTGGAGATGGACAAGAAGAACCAGATGAAGAAGAATAATGAGAAGTAATGTTGATTTTTGGATTCCTAATAACCAATGGGACCATATCTTCAAGTAGTCCTTGTGAGCCCAAACCCATTTCATCTTGGGCCAGGCTTGTTGATGGTGGTGGGCTGAGACTCGTTTGCTCCGGTGATTCGTGTTCTTGTGTTTGTGGTCCTTCTTCATGGGTCTGGGCCTGTGGAATGGATCGTTTGGGCTTCTTTGAAGGTGGGCTTGGACTTTCGTTTTGGGCCAATATGAGGAATGGGTATGTATAATGGAGATGAAGGCCTTCGTAAGTGATGATGAAAGTATCCGGGTCATCGGTGGAGCGTTCGACTTGTTTTTTGGCACTGCATCGGGGATTGGTGCACCTATAGTAGCTCCTGATTCAATTAATAAAGTTGTTTTTAAGCCACGAGTTGCATTGCAAGAAACACACACTCCATTATTATGAAACAACTGTCCTATTTACTTATCAATAATAAATAAACAAATATTAAGAGTTTTTTTTTTTAGTTCAACAGTATCGTGGTCGATTTTATGTAATATATTTTGATTTTACTGTTTTATAGTGGTATTTTTTTTGTACCACTATAAATTATTTTTTATGTTTGCTGCATATTCTGATTCGGAATTGAGAAATCTCCGTCGATTCTGAATTTTTGTAATAAACAGATATGTGTCTTAAGGATAGCAAATTATGTGTAAAAGTACTTTGATTATTTTGAATTTGTTTCTTACTTGATTTTTTTTTTTAAAATTCATTTTGTGTCCTTTCTTCTATTTAATTTGGAAAATGAAAATTTCATAATAATAATTATCTTATTAGATTAATTTGACATTTAGTGATACTTAATGATATTTTTTAGTGAAAGAAACTATTTTAGTGATAATTATTTACGGAGTATCTAATTAACCGTATAAATTTTATTTTGACAATATCAATAATTTACATGTTAGAGTATAAGGAGTGTTAAAAGATGACATGAATTCTAGATGGAGTAAGACCCCAAAAAAAAAAAAAAAAAAACTATGGTAATAAAATAAATTTCAAAATATTAATTACTCCTATATATTAATTACCTGGGATTAGAGCTATTCTTGATGGACTTTTGACCATACTTCCTCCATTTGTAACCATCATCTGCCATTGCATTGCCACAGTTCTTGACTCTCAATGTGTACTTGCTATCACCTTTACACATTCCTCTTTCCAACACAGAATTCCTTCATATCAACCCAAAATTACAAATCAATTTAATTTTTAACCAACAAAATATTTTCTTAAAAAATCATAATGCAGGAACATGATATTAACCTGCCGCTAGTGGCTAGTAAAAGTTCTTCAGAATAATTTTTGCAATTATTTCTGACCGACGACGACAGCGAAGTGCTTTCCATAATTGGCCCCAAATGTAGGTCGGACATTATGTGTTGCTGTTGAGGCAGTGATTCGTTTGAAGGAGAATTCGTAGAATTAGAATGATGATGAGAAATGTGTTGAGCTGGTGGTATTATAAATAATGGAGATTCGTCGTCGAAAAGCTCGCAAACAAGCTCGTCTTCCGACCACGTAATCATCTTCATCAACTCCTCCATTAAAACAACTTCGTGGTGCATTAGATGAGAAGATATATGAGTTAATTATGAGTAATTACCAGTACTTGTTTAATTTATATGTATGAAGTTGGTAAGGGGATATATAGATATAGACAAAAGTTTTTGAGATGCGAAAAGGTCAGTGAGTGAGTGAATGAGAGTGGAGCAGATGGACGACTGAAGTTTGTGTTATATGTTGGTTGGTTCTGTATGTTGTATATAAAATTGAAGCAATATATGCATGTTGGTGGTTACTACCTAGTGAAGCCTAGAGCTAACTACCAAGGTGGTGTGTGTGTGTGTGTATATATATATATATTACAACGTTGACTTTTTGGGTTTTCCCGAAGAGATTAAGTGGCATTTCATGGATGAAGAGTTTTATGTAAAATTAATACTATCTCCCTTCTAAAATAAATGAATTAGTTATTATTGCGGCACACTTTTATATTAAATTTACTACATGTTAAATATTTAAAATAAATTTATTTTTTTCAATGATATTAATCTTCACATTTCAAACTTTTATTACATTAATTTTATTAAATAAAATAAAATATCTAACTTATATTAAACTTCACCTAAATTACGTACAAAAACTGTATTAAACCACTTAATTTGAGACTGAGGGAGTATGATTCTAGTGATACATTCATTATGTTCCAAAAAAAAAAAGTAATATTTGAAATAAGATTTGTTTCACGAAAAGAATAATATTTATATAATTTTTTGTTATAATATTATATTTATCACTATAATCTTTTATCTTAATTTTAACTGAACATTCATCATAAATTTTATTAAAAAAAATTATTATTTATACAATAATTTCCGGTCAAACATATAATATTACTCTCTTCATTCCACAAAAAAGGAACATTTCAATTTGTTTATATTAGGTTGTGAAATCCTAAAATTTAAATTAAGACAAGAGTTTAATAATATATATTTTCATAAAATAATGAGTTTATTTTGTTAGAATTTTAATATATTATATAATTTTAATTATTTTACAATGAAAATCAATTAAATTCAAATTAAATTTTAATCATAAATTTTTGCAATAAATTAAATTATTTTTTAAAATGTTAAACTTTTTTTGAAATAGATAAATAATATCTATCAAAAGTTTCCTCCATTTTTTTTAAAAACAGAGTGAGTAGATTTTATTAGAGTCGATGATCTGCTAAAAGTTCACAAGTATTATGTTATCTGTTGTCTACCTTTCTATTTTCTTCTACGGAATTTGTTTGTTTGTTTGTGGACCAAGACTCCCACAACCATAACCATACATTTCAATGTAATAAACAAGAGTCAACCACTAAAGAAGAGTTTAAAAGATACCCCATAATTTGTTTTTATATTATTAGTATTTTTTATGAGTGTATTTTATATTTCAAATAATAGTTCTACCTTTTTCCTAGCAGTTGGGTAGGCATTACCAAATCCTTAAGATCAATATCAACTTTGTTCAATATTTAATCTATGGCTTAATAATGTGAGTTCATTGAAGATTGGTTGGGCTTCACCAAATCCTCAACGATTTATATACTCCGTCCATTTTAAAATTAAAAATTATGTATTTATTTTTTTGTTGTTTTAAAATTAAAAATATATTTATATTTATATTTTTTAATTATAAAAATAATAATATTTTTTAAATACCATTCCATAATTCTACTATTTTAAATAACTTCACTACATCTAATACTTAATGGTATTTATCATAACTCCATTACTATTAAACAACATAATAATAGAGATATATTCGAAATATAAAAATTATTTTTAAAAACATATGTATAATATTGACATTGATTTATTCAATTAATAATTCAACAGCTAGAGTGCAAGTCCACCCCCACTATATATAGCATGGGCTGAAATTTCACATTCTGTGTAAATATCTAGGTTTGTACCTGTGGCCGACGCGTAAATTTTTTAGTATAGGTACATAATTAGAGTACAGGATTCAGCGCAACGGCCCTCAAAATTGTTCCTTTTAATATAACTTGCAATTGGAAAAGATTAAAGAACATAAACATATGAAAAGAGATTGAACAATTAATAACCTCGTCAAATTTATAAATCAAAACTTAATTTTCTCATAAATCTCTGAGTTGCATGTTTACAAATAATAACTCGAAATTTCAAATGAAGAATAACTTTGACTTCCAAGTTATATAATATGAAATTGTACAAATTAAATCTGAAATTGTACAAGTTATATAATATGAAATTGTACAAGTTTTTATTAATAAAATTCTAAATCTATAAAAGCATTTATACAGAAGTAAATACAAGTGGCCGGGAACCAATAAGAAAAAAGAAATCCGGAGAGACTTTGGAGTGTAGAGTGTCAAATGGGTAGCAAATAAAGGAGTGAAATTAAAGTTTAAAAAAAAAAACACAGGGAAGGAAAGCACAAAAATATTATAATAGCTGTGCTTGCCCTTGCAGGCAGGGACCCACTGTGGGTCCGCCTATGGTTCGTACAATAACACCACTAGTAACGCAGACTCTCATACATATATCCAATACTTTAGAATCCTCCTGATCTTATAATATTGGAAATTACTAAGGTTAGTTATAATTTACGATTAACAAAATTTTGATTAAAACTTCTGAATTTTATTATGTGATAATACAACCAAAGATTCAGAATTTTAGTTTAAATGTCTTCCACTCTATTTAGTAACAAAATTAAAATTTAATATGTGAAAGATGCAGTGTAGCAGAGGAAGGTAGAACTTTAATTTCATTTAGTGACAATTTTGCTACAGTACACGGTTGTTGTAAAGTGGATTATTTCATACACATATACATACGCGTATGCGTTTAATAGTGAGATTGAAATCAACCCCATAAACGGGATCACCATCTAATAGCATGTTGCGGTCAGAAATAGAACCTTGTATTTCTTATAAAATAAATAAGATAATAAAAAATTGTCATATGTAAAATCATAATTATTGATATGGGCCTTTTACACCTGATTAATAAGAAAATCTTAATCAAAAGAATAAGGACCTAAACTTTTTCTTATATCAGTTGTTTTTGTCCATCTCACAAAAAAAGTGGGTTTCTTATTCAATACATTTATCGGAGGTTCTTTAAACAGAAAGAATTTGATTCAGATGTAAGATATTTATTCATAAGTTTTCGTAACTCTATCATAGATGATAGAATCATAAAAGATTTGACCTTTTCAAACTCTGTCAAGGATTTTTGATAACCTCCTCTTTTGTTTCTTTTGAAATTTTGACAAAAATTTTTTATTCCTTCTTTTAAAACTCTTAGAACTTGATATATATATATATATATATATATATATATATATATGTATGTATGTATGTATGTATGTATGTATGTATGTATGTACGTACGTATGTATGTATTCCTTCTGTCTCAAAAAGGATGATTGAAGTACAATTTGCACATAATTTAAATAGATAATTTTTTAGAAGTAAATTTTTTATTATATTATTAAGGTGAGTCTATATAATATTATTTAAATATAAAAATTGTATTTATTATTATTTTAAAGAAAGAAGTGACTCACTTTTAAAGGGTGAAATAGTTACTGTATAATTTTTTGATATACTTGTATTAAATTATTTTTTTTGATAAATGTTTGTTATATTTGAACCATCCATTATGGGACGACGAAGATAAAATATGCGAGAATAAGCCATGGTTGACTAATGAGTAATTCCAAAAGAAATTAGCTGAGAATGGTGATGATATACACAAGTCAATAGTCGTACACAACCAAAAAGACAAGGCGAAATAAATGAAGGGGGAAGGGGGAGGGTGAAGTTGGGGGGTGGGGGTGGGGTTTGACTGTCAGAGTGGGTTTAGGTTTTGGCTGGATCGGAGGCAGGCATAGACAGTTAGTGGGCACAGGTACGGTACGTTGAGCTCCTGTGATCAGATCTCTATTTCCATGGACGTTTCTAATCTACAAAAAGTCAACCCCCTCACTTTCACTAATTTGCATGTTTCTTATGAATACACAAAGGATGGTGCATGCATGCTGACATATATGGCCCATTAGCTAAAGAAATTTCACGTGTGTAGTGTAGTGTGATTATGGATTGGTTTGAGCTGTCGACGTTTGGTCGCGCGTTGTTTAATACGTACGTAAAAAATTCACCAAGGCAGGTTCGGTTTTCTTTTACAAGAAGATTGTTTCATTATTATGAATTTGGTGAATCTTTAAAACAAATTAATTAGGAGAACCTGCTTTAGTTAAGTTGATGATTGTATGTATTAATAGTAACTAAAAAGGAACAAATATTTTCCTAATAACTACAATACAACTAGGCTTAGAAATAATTTTTATTTGGTATTGGATGCCGTACGTAGAAGTTTTATAAAGACAAACGACATTGTTAAAAACAATTTTGTCAAAATGATTATGATTTTGAATTGCTGGTAACAAAATTTTTGTTTCGAAATATTAGGACATGTTTGAGTTTTTTTTAAAAATAAATCTCAAATTTACTTAAAGTTGTCAAAAGTTGTATGCGATGACAAATTAACAATGTTGAAGCTACATGGATATTAACGGTAACTATGAGTCTCTCATATTTGACTCGTGATCTCGGGAATTGGGCCACGATGCACGGAAATTGACAACAATAATTCAACTCAGAGGGGTAGCCAGAAACGCGATCCGTAGTGATCTACTGATTTTCTTCTTCTTGTTCCTTTTTTTTTCTTTTTCTTTTCTATGTGACATAATATATTCACAATCTCATACAATTTTCATTTGAGATAATATTACTAGTACTTGATTTTGGGTTATGGTTCTTAATGTAAGAACATAAATATAATTCTGGGAATACATTTTATAATCCTAAAGGTGATTGGACACACGCCTATACATATACAATTTATTATTCAATCTATGTTTACATATAAAGAAAACAAATACATCTAATTAATGCTAAGATGAAAAACATTAAATCCATCTTTTAATGAAATTAGTTGCTAACAAATAAATCACATGATAGTAAAAATGACAAAATCGTTTACAATTAAGTTTGAAATGGTTACGTAAGAACTTGTAACATTTTTTTTTTCAAAAATGTTATATATACATATGATATTGAACCAATAATTTCAAAACTACTAGTATATTCTATAAATTTGAAGTTTAAAAATAAGTCAAGTTGATTTCCTAAAGTAAAAAAATAATTAATTAATTTGGAACACAGGCAATATATATAATAACACTCCCCATCCCATCCTTTTCTCTTCGATTATAGTTTTGGGTCACGAATGACACTGAGATGTATTTGAATTTGTAATTACTCTTAAATTATATCAATCCATTTTTCGAGTATATATCGCATAAAAAACATGGAGAAACGACATATATATATTTTTTAAATAGTATGACTCAGGTCCACTCCAAAATAGAACCTCTACGTATTTAATAATATAAATTTAATATTATAGATGTATCAAAATCAGAAACTATCTGAGTTATTGAAATGCAAGAAAACTGAATTTTAATATGCTTATACGCGTGAGATCTAACTCCATGGCTGGTTTTCGCCCATAAGGAAACGACATGGGCTTTATTGGGCATCCTTATTACTAGCTAGGCTTTTTACAATTTTCTTGAACTAACACTGTTGGCGGTAAAGCACCCTTATTAATTGATATTCGTATCTTTGTTGATGGTTTTTTTGATGTGGATAATTTTCAAATAAAATCGTAAACATTTTTTTTAACCTGTGAGATGTAGTTATGGGCTTGTTTTTGGTCGGTACGGATTGGTGGAAAATATTCTCGTATAGTACAATTACTTTTTAACTTCACATTAAATTTATATTATCATGTTACTATATATTATAATGGATAAGATTTTTAAATAATATCAATAATAATAATAATAATAATAATCTATAGTTTCTCAACTAATCTATGCTCCACAACTATGTCGTAATATTGTTGGACCATGGAGCATAATTCAAATAATCAATATTCGTGACTAATTAATTTAAAGCACATGTGAATAGTGGTGGATCCACATGGGGACGAGGGAGACTACGTCCCCCCTGAACTTTAAAAAAAAATAAAAATTTATAGAGTATTTTTATCGTTTCAAAATTAAAAATACATTTACTTAATTTTAAAAAGAGTTTAATTTGAAATTGAGGTATGTTACGCAAAATAAATTACATTTGTGTAATATTTTTATTATATAATGATATTACTTTTAAAAGTTATCATTACAATATTTTTATTTTATCATCAGTTGAATATTACAAACAAATTTCTTTTGAAAAACTAATCTTTTGTATAATAAATTTCAATCAAATATGCAACCTTAATATTAGCAAAAAAAAATTGACTCCTTTGTACAACATAAGTAATATGTCATTTTATTAAATAGATCTCTAAAATATTACTCTCTCTGTCTCTGTATAAATGACCTTTATTCCTTTTTTGGAAGTTTCAAAATAAATAACCACTTTCTAATAATAGTACTACTATTTTAATCATATTTTACCGAATTTGCCCTCAACTTAATTTGTTTTGGAATATACAGTAAATATAATTATATTGAGAATAGAAAAAGAGTTTGTTTTGAATTAAAATTTTCTGAATTTACCCTATAATTTGTTTTAAAGTAAAATTTTTCTTAATATGCATGCCAAAAAAAAAGGTCTTTTATTTAGAAACGGAGGGAGTATATTTTAAAATTAAATTTAACATTCTTAACATTTAATAGTTTTGAAGTAAATATTATGAAGTGTATAAAGATTATTGTTATGTATAAATTTTTCGATATTCAAAGTATAATTTATTTTCTGATTTTAGAATAATACTATATTTTGAAACGAAAGCATTATAATTTGATAAATTTTAGAACAAAAACTGAAGAATAGTAGAGTAATATTATGAATATTTTAAATTCAATAATTTTATTATTATAATACACTATCATATTAACAAATTCGTTTTTATAATACATTAAAAAATTTTGGCCCTCTTTAACAAAAATTCTCCATCCGCCACTGCATGTGAAACTTATAATAATAAGTTAGTTGTTCCCTTAATCCTCATATAAAGGTCGTTTAGGAATTTTCGTACTGTTTAAGAAATAATATTAGTATCACCCTTTGGTAACCGACAATAATATAAAATTACCGAATTACCTCTAAAATAATTATTTTTATAGTAAATGTTATAAAGTATTAAAAATTAAAGAGATATATTAAACAGAGGGGGTAACTTTGACAATATGCATGTCTTGATATATTTCTTCAAAAATATTATATATGATGAATAAGTAAAAAATTAAGACTACAACGTTAACAATGTACTTAGAGCAGTAAACGAATTGAGTTATTTATCTGTTTGGCTTGACCGTTTAAAACTTATCGGGCTCAGCTCATTTAAATAAAACGCCAATCATGAACAAGATTTTTTGGTCGTTGTAGTTTTAAAGTTTGACTAGGTTCACCTCTAGTTCGAAAGCTCAACTCGTTTAACTAACTAAACGAATCGATCCCGAACACAAATTTTTGTTTGTTACATAAAATATATTCGACTCAGCTCGGTTAGAGTAATGAACAAAATCGAGTGGGTTCGGTTCGACTTGACTCTTTTACAACTCTGAGTGTACTAATTAATAAATGTATATAATAATATTGATAATAATAAAAAGAAAAATTCCATATATCTTAATAAAAAAAATAGAAAAGAGGCTGCATCTTATATAATTTTCAAAAAATGGGAAGTATTATATTTTTGCACATCATAAAACCTTATGAAAATCTATATACTCTTTTTTATTTATTCTAAAAAAATAAAACATACTCCGTAGTAAAGAATTTACCGGCCTAAATAAATTTAAAAAGTAGGCTTTCATGAATTTCTCATATTTCTATCTATATAATAATAGAAGTAAAAATAACTTTGAATAAAGGAAGAAACCCATATCCCGCGCAAAATACGTGAGGAGAGGCGCCGCCAAGTTGGAAAAAGGTCAAATAAAATAACGCGGTGGAAGTGGGTCCACGTCCACCCAAGCAGTGTCTGAGTCTCTCGCTAGAAACTTCTTCATCCGTCGGTCACAACTCACTTCCGATGAAATTTCCTTCACCTCCACTCCATCCACTGCAATTTATAAGTACACAACTTGGAAATTAATTATATTCTCTCTACATATAAAAAAAATTCCGGCCATTTCTCTTGGAAATTAGCACGTAATCTCTTCATTCATTACACGTACGTACAGTTTTATTCAATTACATATCCAAATATGGATACAGAGGATCAAGAATGCTGTACTCCTAAGCAACAAGAATTCCGAATACCGGAGTTGTTAGTTTGCCCGCCGGCGCCGAGGAAGAAATCTCAACTACGCAAAATTAATATCACCAAAAAGTCTGGCCGCCCCAAGAAAGCCTATTTCCGGCCACCGGAACTTGACATTTTCCTTGCCGCCGAGAAGGAGTCATTTCCTCAAATTAAGCTTAATTGGGCTTAATTAATTTGTTACTTCATTGTTAGATCTTGAAATGTCACTCCTTTGTTATTTATTTGTGGTTAGGATTTAGGAAGTCATCAAATTTCATTATTATTATTATTATTTTTTAAGTTATAACATACATCTATAGTCCATAGATGAGGTATTCATTTCATTGTTCTTGAAATATAATTGTATATCAAGATTTTGTCTCTATAATAAGAAAGAAAGGAATGTACAATAATCATTTTACTTATAAAAATCGTTCCTAAAATAATTTATACAATTTATATCATACTTAAATAAATTATTAGGATAAATTTGGCTCTAAAATATTGATATATGCTATAATATTTTAATATAAAAAGAGTAAGTGATCTCACGAATATATTCGAGTAAGTACCTTAATGTTAAGATTTTACTCATTTAACTTATCAAACTTTAAATAAAATATAAAATTTGATTCGTTTTTATATTGAACTCAAATCAAATCAACTAATTTTTAAATCGGGTCCAAGCGAATTTCAAATCGTTTGAATTTTATTATGGTCCAACCCCGGATTGTTAGGTGAATTTTGATCTTTCTATAAAAGACCATTACTTCGTGTAAAATGACCGATAGATATTTACTGGAAACAGTTGAAAGGACGTAATCGGTTGTAGCCTATAATTGATACAAAGGTGCCGATTTACTCAATTATTTACCCTGAAAATGCATTTCTTCCTATGGGGTTCACACCGTTTACATTTTACAAAAATGTTGAATGTTTTTTGAAATGTGGTTGTTCATCTTCCCTTGCGGATGAAAAATCTTTTTCGAGAGCGTTGGAAGAAAGGAAATTACACCTACTCCATCTACTACATTCCCAACGGAATTCCAAACGTATATTCTCTACCTCTCTCATTCTTTCGCATTAATTTGGATCATGTTATTTTTACCCTCATTTTTCTAAATATTTTTACATGCATTGGTGCATTGCCCACTAACCAGCAATATAATCTTCCTAAAACTAAATTAACTAATAAATATTATCTTCTACAGAGTATTTCAAAATTAAAAATACATTTTTATATTTTTGAATGAAGCAAAAGTATATTGAATTATGTTTGAGAATCAATTTCTCTCACGAATAAAATATATTTTTTTGTGTAAAAATATTTTGACCTTTTTATGTTAAAATAGAGAGAGTGTATCAAGAAAATTTCTAAGATACATGTAAGGGGGAATTTCATTGTACTCCTAAATGCATGATAAAGCTTAAGAAAGATGTTATCAATTTCCTTTATTACAAAGTAACAACAGTAGAATTTAAACAAGAGGCGGAATAATTAAGGACGAAATAATAGCAGTAGAATTCAAATTTACAATTAGGTAGTTTCTTCGATAGACTATAATGTAAAACTGTTTCTTCGATAGACTATAATTTACAAATTTTTTGGGATTAAAAATTGGATCAGATTAATTTTGATAAAATTTGATAAGATAAAGAAACAATTTTACAAAAATATTACAAATATCCCATAACTTCAAAAGGACAATTTGCATTTCAGTCTCCTTGGATATGCTCTGCGTTCTCTCGTTTCTTGTCCACTTCGACGAACTAGAAGTAGCTACTCGATCGCATGCAAGTCATCACTTCTTCTAGAAAAAAAAGGGTATAAACTTAGAAAATTACTCCCCATGGTTTCTTTTGCTAAAAATCTATCTCAAATATTTTACTTCGAATTGGTGATGACGTCATCGTAGAAAATTAAACGTTTAAGTTACATGGAGTTTTAGAATTTCCCATTATGGTAAAACAAATCAAAATGTACATATTTACAATCACGGAACGTTCAAGTGAAAATTATTGATACATATTTACGTATTTATAATAGTTAACTAGAAATAAAACGAATAATTTGTTAAAGTTTTTCATCAATATAAAATCACAAAAGAAGCACTATATGAAGTTATCGTGATACGGAGTAATTAAACACATGTTAAAAAATTTATTTAATTTTTTAAAACTCAATAATAAAAAATATTTTAAATGAAGATCGTCATGAATAAAAAATTAAACTTAAATAAAATATTTAACAAACATAAGAATTCACTTAAAACTACGTAAAAAGAAGTTAAAAGACAACTAAAAAAAAGGAGGAAGTAATGATTTTAACGGAGTAATTAGTACTCCCTCTATTCATATTTATGTTGTTTGACACGTAATTTTAAGTGTATTTTTATATTTGTTAAATATTTTATTTAATATAAATATTATATTCATAATAATCCTCATTTAAATATTTTAAATTTTTATCTTTTAATAAATTTAATAAAATGTTTAACACGTATAAAAGTGCACATAAAATTACGTGCAAAAAAATCAAACGACATGTAAATATGAATTGAGGGAGTAATGAAATGCGGGTACGTAATAATTTCAACTTGGGAAATACTATGGGCACTAACAACTTGCACAAACAAATGTACATAAAATATCAACTACTAAAGTTTTAATTGTGACTCCATCATGGTTCACTAATCCCATATAGAGTTTAGATATGTCAGTTTGTACACTTTTGTTTGCGTACAAGTTGGTATTCATGATACAACTCAATTAACTTTTCAAGTATCATAAATGAAAAATAACAAAAATCTGTTACGTTACTCCGTATTAAATAATTTTCTACTTAAAATTTAATATGAAAATGACTACATACTGAATACCGTCAATTGTATTCGCTCTATTTTTTTTAATCGTCGTTTGCATACTTTCAAGTGAATTTTTTTATATGTTAAATATTTTATTTTATTTTTATTTTTATTCATAAATAATTTTCATTTAAAATACTTTTGATTATTAATTTTTAAAAAATTAAACAAAACTTTTAATATATGTAAAAATTTACTTAAAATTACCTAAACAAAAATCAAACGACAACTTAAAAAAAAATTAGAAAGAGTATTCAATTTAATACTCCGTACAAATAGAGTGTTCCATAAGTAAAACAAAATAATTATAAAAGGTAGAATCATTCGGCAACTAATTAATGATGACATATTAAAAGTTCATTATTGCTTCGATATACCACGTATATGACTTACCTGTATACGAACTCCATCTTTCCTATCTTGGCGAAGCTATTTACTCCAGGGGAAAGATTAGTAAATAATTTTAGAGATTGCTCCAGGCGAAAGATTACTAATCTTTCACTTGATATATAGTAATTAGGCTTGCTTCATATTAACTTTTATTGCGGTGGTTGAGTCTTAACTACTAGAATGATATTAATTTCCTACCAATACTAATTATTATAAAATAACAAATCGATTTCCAGAAAATAAAAAATGAAAAATACTAGTAGATAGTTCTTACCGTGGAATCCGAGTTTTCTTTAAAGAGATAAAAATTTGCATAGCCCTATATTTTTTAATATAGATTTAATGTATGCGGTTGAATTTGATTAAAAATTTGAGTGAAAAGTGTTGTCTGTATTTAGTGTATATATAAGTAGTGTGTATTTCGTTCGAGTGATGTGGTATAGCTTAATATGGTTAAAAGATCTTTTTCTAATATACCCAAGATGGCAAAAACAATGCTACCATGGGTGCAGATAATTATTTCACTGAAAACAATTAAGGTAGTAGGTCCGGTTAAACACAATTTTTTTTAAGGTTTTCTCTCAGTATCCTAACTAATTAAATCCTATCTAATCTGAAATCGAGTTTCGTTTAGACCTACAAATGAAGAATTTTTCTTAGTACTGTTTTTTCCATTTTATAAAGTTCAAACTCGATATCATGCTTAACGAGCATCCAGCTCCTTCCACTCATTCAGGCCAATAGTTATTGGTAACAAAATCATATTTGTGCTTACAGTTATAAAAGTTCTTAAAGTAATTTCTCCTTATTTGAGGTGAAATGTACTGATTTTTTAACATGGAATATATAAATGATATTTCAGAAAGATAATTATATGCAACAAAGAGAAGGATATTAATATATATAAAAAATAGAATGAAAGGGATAATATAGCACGTTAAAAAAAGGTATAATTAAGTCGGACTAGTTGAGCTTGGGTATTTGCTTCATCGGTAAAAACTCATTATTTTTCTTAGTTGATGAGGGTTCGAATTTCTCCTCCCTATAGTCAGGAATTTCTTAATTGTACCAAAAAAGGAAGGAAAAAAAACCGAACTGATTACGTATTTCAGCTACAACAGATAGAATTACTTGTTTTCTTACCTTGAATATTCTCGGATAAATAGTACGAATTGTTTTACATGATTACGAAGGAGTTTACCTCGTACGGTTCAATGGAGATTCATTCATTAGTTAAGTTTTGACGCCAATGTAAGAAAAAATAAAAATAAAAATCCATATTTCACACTTCCATCTTAGAATTCTGAATTTTATATAGGCTCCCTTTGTCCTAAGTTAAACTTTAAAGATTATAAATCTTAATTATACAAATTATACTATTAAAATTTAAAATATCCAAAATTTTAGCTGAAATTAACGAGACCATAGTTTGATTGAGTTTTAAATTAATTTATGAGTCAACTTATTTTACAATTTAAATTAAAATAAGTTGGCTTAACATTAATCGGATAATCTGTATATCTCCAAAATACAAGATTAATTTGAAAAAGCTCACGTAAATATGCATAAGGGAAAAAAAGGAATATGTATGTCAATTGGGATTTTGAAATTGTTCAAAGCTAACTTATAAAATTAAAATCAGCACTGATCTTATTTATATCTTCGAAAGAAATGAGTTAATAGATGATTACAATTTATAATTTAAGAAAGATAACATGGAATCAAAAGAATGTCATTTCACTAAGTGGCCCTAGCCAATTTTAGTCTTTTCTCTTTATATATTGTACTTTTGTATTTGAAATGATTTTAATTAGTTATGATTATAACAACCATTATCAAATATTTGAAAATTAAGTAGTGGTGAGTACGAATTTTACAAATGTGTGTTTAAGAATGTAAATGATTACTTTGACCTAATTATGATATACAAATATTCATGTGCAGCTAGTTAGTTTCCTATTTTCCTTGTATCAGAACAAGAAATAACAATGAGTAATACATTTAGTACTCCAGAAAGTAATTCAACATAACATGAAATAATTAAATGTATATATACAAATACACATATAATCTATCAATTTGACACTGTCAGATTGTTCTTGTAATCTGAATTGGAATGAACAAAGTCAAAACACCACTTACTTTAACCTCACTCTAAAATTCAGCTCGACCTATATAGCTAGATGACCAAACTCCTTGCAGTTTTATCACTTGCCATTTTTACTATATATACATCTGCAAATCCCCACATACCGATTGCATTGTTCAAACTCAATAGAAAGAAAACAAGAGATAAAGTAGTCCCCCCACCCCCACCCCCACCCCCACCCTACTCCACACACCCAAAACAAAGGAGAAACTACATAAAAAGGAGAGAGAGAGATGTGTTCACTAGCAACTTTGCTGCTAACTGTTTGCATACTAACAACATATCCATACTTTGTTTTCTGCATTACAAGGCATTACAAGTTCAATGTAAATGATATATTTTCTTAAACTACCATAATCAAGATTTTTATTTTTTGGTTTTTAGATACTGATTCTTTCATTATTTCATTTTGTGCTAGATTGTGTCGCACAATATAACACGATTGTGCCACACGAAAACCATTATTAGCGTAAACGGACGTTTCCCAGGGCCTCGGATTGTGGCAAGAGAAGGCGATCGTTTAGTTATCAAGGTGGTTAATCATGTCAAAAACAATGTCACCATTCACTGGTATGAGAAATAATTCGTCTCAAATCATGGTTTCTTCGTTCACCAGTGCGAATTGTTCGCGATATGTAATCCATTTATTCTTGCATGCATGAAGGTAACATGTACAAGCTCACTAGTAACATGTCAAAACTATAAATGCAGGCATGGTATCCGGCAGATACAAAGCGGATGGGCTGATGGACCGGCATACATAACACAATGTCCGATTCAGATGGGCCAGACGTACACGTACAACTTCACTATCATCGGACAGAGAGGCACCCTGTGGTGGCATGCTCATATAACCTGGCTCAGAGCAACCTTGTACGGATCGATCATTATCAAACCTAAGAAACATGTCCCGTACCCTTTCGAAAAACCATACACGGAAATCCCCATCATCTTTGGTAATTCACATGATATGTTGTAACACAAATTAGCCGAAGATCCAAGCTTTTCTTGATCTACTTATAATACTTTATGTTTTATATGTTCAGGAGAGTGGTGGAACGTAGATCCAGAGGTTGTAATTGCACAATCTCTTCAAACAGGAGCTGGTCCAAATGTTTCTGATGCTTATACCATAAATGGTTTTCCAGGTCCATTGTACAATTGTTCTAAAGGTAATATCACAAGAAACCATTATAGCAATGTCATAAAAGTCATTAGACAGATTTATGCCGTATTATATAGGATTTGTTGGAATTAGGCGGACTTAGGCGCTAGGTGATAGAGAACCGCCTAGCGCGTATACGGGAGACAAATTGGACTAGGCAAGGTTTTTTTAGAACAGTGCATTATAGAGAACTATTTATTCTTGCACTTTATGTACTTATAGTCAAATTTTGGTTGTGCAGATACGTTCAAGTTGAGGGTGAAACCTGGGAACACATATATGCTGCGAATGATAAACGCAGCCATGAACGACGAGCTTTTCTTCAGTATTGCAAATCACACCTTGATTATAGTTGAAGCAGATGCAAATTACATCAAACCATTTGAGACTGATGTAGTTCTTATATCTCCAGGCCAAACAACAAATGTTCTGCTTAAAACTAAGCCATGTTACCCGAATGCAACCTTTCTAATGGCTGCTAGGCCTTACACTACCGCCGCTCAGGGCACCTTCGACAACTCCACTGTCGCTGCCATTCTTGAATACATAAATCCATCGGATCATCAACCTTTTCAGAATAAAAACATCCTCTACAAACCAATTCTTCCACCAATTAATGCCACCACCTTTGTCAGCAATTTCACGAAGAAATTCCGTAGCTTGGCAGATGTTAACTTCCCTGCTAAAGTACCACAAACAGTTGACAAGCGGTTCTTTCTCACTGTAGGACTAGGAACAAGTCCATGCCCAGAAAACACAACTTGCCAAGGGCCTAATGGCACCAAGTTTGCAGCTTCAATTAATAATGTCTCTTTTGTTCTTCCAACAACAGCCATTTTGCAATCACACTTCTTTGGGAAATCTAATGGTATTTACACTGCTGATTTTCCAACCAACCCACCAAATCCGTTCAACTATACTGGAACTCCACCAAACAATACCATGGTAAGCAATGGGACTCGAGCTCTGGTGCTGCCATTCAATGCTAGTGTGGAGTTTGTGTTGCAGGACACCAGTATTCTTGGTGCAGAAAGCCATCCTCTTCATCTCCATGGCTTCAATTTCTATGCTGTTGGTGAAGGGTTAGGAAACTATGACCCAAAGAAAGACCCTGCAAAGTTCAATCTGGTGGATCCTGTCGAAAGAAACACATATGGTGTTCCTTCTGGTGGTTGGGTAGCCATTCGTTTCCTGGCAGATAATCCAGGCAAGTGATTCAGAATACGTGTGTGTGTATAAATGAATTGTAATCACACAGTAAATATATTCCCTTTTGCTCTTTGTTTTTTTGATCGAGACAAGTTTCTGTTCTTTACCATGTGAAACAGGGGTATGGTTTATGCACTGCCACTATGATGCTCACAAAAGCTGGGGTTTAAGAATGGTATGGATTGTGGTGGATGGGAAGCTTCCAAATCAAAAGCTGCCACCCCCTCCGGCTGATCTTCCAAAATGTTGAGGGCGTCAACATTTGGGTTTAATATTCGATTGTTATTGATTTCTATGTTTGTTTTTTGATATACCTTGAAATTCCCGAAGGCCATTAATTTCTAAGATATTTAATAAAAACAGTCCTTAGGTGTGTACCTTATTATGGATTCAAATCACATGCAGTTTTGTACTCTTGTCGTATCTCAGTCAGTTGTGATGGCCGAGTGAATGAGCATAATAGAAGATAGTCTTGGACAAAACATACACACACAAACATTTGCTGCAAATACAATCATGTTTCTTTGTTGAGGTTTTTGTTAACTTACTAAGAACAGAAGACCAGCTGAAAATTATTCATCAGAAATTGCTGATAGTTAAGGATAAGAAGAATCAAGACCACATAAAAAAAAAGAGATTCAAGAAAGGATACAACGCGTTCCTGAAGCGTAGATTCTACATAGATATGAGACTCAGTGCAGTGTACTGAAAAGCTCAACTGGAAAACTAATATATACAAAACCGAACAGAATCTTTATAGTGAAATCTCCTAGGCAGAATATTAATGCATCTAGCTGCAAGCAGCCATCAAAATATGAACTCTGATTCCACAAATATGTACAGTACACAATGCCTTAGAAGTAAAGACAGAAAGACAATGTTAATCAGAGTTATCACATATGTTTATACATTGCATGCATTATTGTTAGTCACTATAAGATTCACTCACAACAATTATCTCCAATAGTACAATATCGTTGACTCAATACATGTATTACTCTTCGTTACAACATAAGCATGGAAAAGTACTGCTCAAACTCTTTATCAATGGTCAGTTTCTCCGTGGTTGATCGAGTCTCTGCAAAAAAAAAAAAAAAAGAAGCAACGGCAACAAAATAAATATACGAACAAAACAAAATCAAGAAAGTGTGAACTAGTTTTCAGTATACATGGATATATTAGCAGAGTGACTTAAAGAAGATAAGATGGCCAGATGCAGGTTGACATTCATAATCTTCTTATAATCGTACTAACACATACACAGACAACGCCCAATAAGAAATAAAATAAATAAAGATATAAATAAATGAAAGCTTGCCAACCATAAACCATATACCTTGGTTGACATCCCATCTTCCTGATGAAAGTACAAATTTATTTTGATTTTTGCCTTGGTGGAAGAGCAATTCCTGAAATTCCTTATTTGTACATTCTGCAATGCTGTCATCTGCATACTCTGAGAAATTGTAATCTAAATTATTTTCGTATTCAAAGAGCTGGTCATATTTCAATGATGCAAGACATTCAACATCATGGCGGGGAGAATTATCATCTGCATCCATAAACGATGATTTGTCTTTATCAGTCCTTGATTTTGTAGCTCTGCTGTCCAAAGAATACATGCTATTTTTGTGATAGTCACCGCCCCGGGTAACAGGAGTGGATGTGTGATCAACTGAGAACGCCTTCCAATACTGCACATCAGTTTTCACTCCATCAGACACAGACGAGATGGAGTTAGCGTCGCCACTAAAGCTGTTGCTGCCATTTACGGACTCTAGTCCTGATTCCTTGTCTCTTTCCTCTCCATGTATGCCTCCCTCGACTAAAACTGCACAGAAACCTTCTATTTCGGGAATTCTGTCAGATGGTGAATCAAGTTCAGAAGTAAAGCCTCGATTGCAACAGTTATGTTTTGGCAGAGGCAAGCCCAATTGCTCTGCTCCGAGTTTTCTTTTCTTGGTCATGATCACAATTACGTTGTTCACGTCAAAACTAGAAATTCCAAGCAATATTCAATCAGAATTTCACCTTTGCACTGGTTAGCAAATCTTTTTACTAATAAATTCAACACGTATATAAATTGCATGCCATCTTGCCAGAGGTATGAAAGCATATAATTTTTCAAGCTTTAATGTAGTCTTATAACCATCTTAGGTTTGTAGAATAAGGTCAATTGGTCAAATACACAGATTTTCAACACAAAAAAGTGAAGGTAGAACAATAATTAAATAAAAACATTAATAGAAGTGCACTCTCAACATTTTCCCATTTTCCTCTCTCTCTCACACACGCGCGAGAAACTAAGACACAAGAACACATGTCTAGCAAAAAGAGCGCAAAACTCCGATTCCAGCGCTAACGACGCATTAGGAATAGTTTAGATTCACATTGCATAGTGTGGTTCATAACCATAGGTATCAATTTCCCAAGAAAATAGATCTTCATGTAGCTTACCGATAATATTCAAGAAAAGTGATCAACTAATTACCCAAAAAGACCCTTTGTCAACTATCTAATCGAAATCCTACTCCCTCTAGTCGATTAATAGAGAGATTCTGCCTCCAATCGGACAGAACCAACTGACATACACTTTATTGACATATAGATTTCACTAGATTCATACCAAGTTTCAGATCAGCACCCTTACAGCTACACAACTCCAATATTATTTTCATAAGTATATCACAAATTCAGAGCACAAAATTATCTTATTCCAACAAATACAAGTATCACAAAAAGAAAATCTTCCATCAACAAGGGGTTCAACCAATTAATATGTGGGTTAGGGTCCAACTTAGAATAAATCTAATCAAACACTTTTGCAGTTTTGCCTACATCGTAGTGTAAAATATACAATAAGTGAAAAAGTCAACTAACACTAAGCAATCGTGAACACCATACCAAACAAATATAATAAGAAATGACAATTCAAGAAGAAAACATGAACTCAAACCTGTTAATCTCAGATGGGTCATAAAGATCTTCCTCCATTTTCAGTTCTTCACTCATAAAAATCTGAACTTTGAGGGAGTTTTAACTCCAAACAGTTGGAACAACTAAATGGAGTAGTAAAGCTCCCATCTGAATGTATGAATGAGTGAAGGGCGAGGGGAATGATGCTATAGATTAGTTTGGTATTGATTTCTTCTTGCTTTGGGGTGTTTTTTATCGGATAATAATGGCCTCCCTCAATTATATGTCAGATGTATTAATTTCATCACCATTCTCGTTTGCAGAGCGTATTCAACACGTTCCAATCCTTAAACTAGTAGATTGTGATGACATATGATATTGCTGCGGAGTATTATTTAAAACTCATACATGCAATATTGGAGGAAAAATTGCCTATAAGCATTTATATTTTAATCTTATACGGAGTACTAATTTTGTAGCCCATGCACGGTGCTGCGTTTTTTATAATTTTTTTAGTTTTATATTGATTTTAAATAATTTTGACTTATTTCATGAATGTTATTATTTATTTTTAAACTTTTGTAACATAACTATTTGATAGTATTATATAATTATTTTTGGTATTTGATGGTGTTGAAATTGGGGACTCAACTCTTGTAAGCTACAGTTGCTTATGTTATGAGTGGAGCAAGTGACTTTTAAGCAGTGTTGTTCTCCTTTGAAACAATATATATATATATATATATATATATATATATATATATATA
>CM025780.1:55164003-55256871 GCA_014636745.2 Centella asiatica
AATTAAAGCAATGTGCCCGATTAAATGAGGAGAAAAATTATATTTTTTAAATTAATATATTTATATATATATATATATATATATATATATACACAAACATGTGTGTGTATATATATATGTATGTATACACAGATATATTAAAATATTAATTTTAAAAATATAATTTTTCTCCTCATTTAATCGGGCACATTGCTTTAATTGTCCAAATAACTTGTTTATCCCAAATTTAATAGGAAATTGATATTGGCAAATTTATTAATGAACATCACTTAGAGGATAGAGATCAAAATATTTCCGAATGGGAAAATAGGAAAATACAAGTAGCTTAATATAAAGAGATGAGTTAACTATTGCTCAATACAATTACCCCAAGGCCCAAATTCAACTACCTGGCAATTAATTTTCACATTTTTTGTTGGCTTTGTTATCTCTTCCTTTTCGTTCGGAATTTATCTATATACACAAATAAATTTATAAGAGAAACTCACAAATTAATAAAATTTTGACATGAAGATAAATTTATTACTTTTTTTCTTCATTAATCAATGGAATCAATTAATTTTTTTATGCACTTTTATAAGTTTTTGTTATAAAATAGTTTATCTGTAAAAATTTATTATTTTCGTTCAATGATATTGAGTCGAGTGTAGTTAATTTAAACTAGTAAGTAATATGTAAGGGAATTCGGTCTTCGTAAGGACCAAATTAGAGTTACTTTTATAATTAATTTGAGTTTATTTCAATTATAACTGAATTACTCATTTCTCATTCCTAATCCGTTCCCAATAAGGTAAACGAGCCCAAGTGTGGATCTTCAAGCGTGCATTATATAAGAGAGGAGTTTATTGATCAATTGATCTGATTAGTTTGATTGGGTATTTATGGTGTTTATTTTATTATTTTAATATAATGTTCATGTTCTTATTAAATTCCATTAAATTAGCCTTCTTTCATTTTACATCAACTACATCATAATTAAAATTAATCATTTAACTCGTGCAATGCATAATTATACTCATAACTAGTTATAATGTCTTTTAATATTAAATACTATTTAATGTTAATTTTTTTTTCCTTTCATTTGATATATTTGTTGTTTTTAATTTTATCTAAACTCGCATTCAATATTAACCAGTTTAAACACATGCATATTAATTATGAAAAATATACATTCAACTATGTTAAGAAAACAATATAAATAACACTAAATAAATTATTACGAATTTGATCTTCTAAAATATTTTTCGTCAAACAAGATAATGGACTAATTGATTTATTTGTTATGTTAGTGTTTACAAACAAACAAATAAATAAAATTTTGATAGAGCATAAATTAGTTATCTTTTTCCATAAAAATTTCCTATTTTTGGACAATATTCTTTTATCTACTATATTATGTTTCATCCTTTTATTTTATGCCTTCAATTTTGTCACAACAAACTTATTAATTATTTCATGAAACCTAACCATATAAGTTAATTGTACCTAAAAATCACTACATTAGAGTATTTAAACATTATTTACACATTAATATTATATTGAAAGTAAATTTATTTTAAGATAAAAGTTAACATATGTAAGTACACAAATTTATGTCCGCATATAGTTTCACAAAGAAAAATAAATAGTCTTTTTTTATATAAAAGGTATATAATTTAGAAGATTTTTCAAAAATATCGACACTAAATAGTTATTAAAAATATATATATAGAGACTTGCATAATATTATGAATTTTGGACACAAGCTCACTTTTTCCTTATTTTCATGAGGATGTTATAGAAAAAAAGTTCACATTTTTTATAACAATGAAAAATTATTAACAAAGTATATGCATTTTTTTAATACATATGAGAATAGTAGGTACCTATAAAATATTTTGCAATTGAAATCTTATTTTATTTTAGGAGAGGTTAAAGAAATACGCTAAAATATATTACAAACATTATTAGGGAAAAACTAATGTAATATATCAATCTTTTGCAAACAAATAAACACACAAAAATATGACATGATATAAATTAGTTATCTCTCTTAGTGTTTCATACATATTGTCTAATTTTTGGATAATAATCTTTTTTTACATTTACTATGGTATATTATACATTTTATTCCATGACTTCAATTTCGTTACAACCAAATTATTAGTTATTCTATAAAATCAAACTATATATAAGTTAAATTGTGTTTAGAAATCATTATAAGATCATTTAGACATTATTTATCCATTTGAATATCAATTATATAGTATAATTTATTTTAAGTTAAAAGTTAATATGTACAACTACTGAAATTTATGCATGCCTCTAATTAAAAAAATTAAGTAAAACAACCTTGTTATATATAAAAGTTAAATATTTTACAAGATTTTTAAAAAATAACTTAAACTAAATTCTTAGAAAAATTATACAAAGACATGCGTAATATTATGCATTTTATACACAATTCACCTTTTTCAATAAAAAGTATATTATACAAAGGAGTGCACATTCTTTGTAACAAGAAGGGACGATATTAAGAATTTATAGTTAAAATTTTATAAGAAGTTAAAGAAAAATACTAAAAAATATTATAGACATTGAATCGGGAAAGGAAAAAAATGTTACTAATTTTGAAGACTCTTTTGCTCTTTATATGTGTGTATATTTATGTTTGAGAAGATTAAAAGTAATAAAAATATTTTAATTATGAGAATAATATTAATAATTTATAAATCTTCTTATCACTTGAATTTTATTTATTTTATGGAGTATTATTAAAATAAAATACATTTTTTATATTAATCATTAAATAAAAGGAGAAAGATGTGACACTATATTATAAATTTTATAAAATTTTTTATTAATCTATAATATTTTAATTTTTTTATTTTTCAAAAAATATAGTCAATAATAAACCAACAGACGAATCAAGTTTATGAAAACTTTTAGTTCAGGCGATAAAATGACAAAAAATAAAGATAACTCTCGTTTGCCGAACGGAGGCGTGAGAAGTGCGCGTGGAACAGCGTTAACAGTAGTTTTCGACAAGGCCATCCCCTGCCCACGTGGATCAGTGGATAAAGTAAAGCTTAGGATACACGTGGCAGTGTGGTCCTCTGACCTTTTGCCGAAAATACAGAGAACATGATTCGGTCAAGCAAATATTATTCCTTCCCTTCTAAGCTTAACATTATAAAATAAAAATAAAATATACATTTCACTTACATAAAATAAATCCTAAAATTTTAAGATTTAAATAAATTTAATTTTTTTATAACTTTGAAGTGAAAAATCATGAAAGACATGTAGAGTATTCTTAATTACAAATTTTCATAAAACTAATATATTAAAGAATAATATATATATATATATATATGTGTGTGTATATAAATTCTAAATAATAGATTAAAGGAATATTAGCAACCATAAATTGAACTGACCTAAAATTTTAAAATTCAATAACAACTTTACCGTTTGACAAATTAGTAACCATCGTTCCTCCAGAATTAATAATAAAATATTCTATCCATTCTATAATTATATTTTAGGTCATATTTGACAACTTTATCCTAATATGTTTGCAAAATTTTATAAGTGAAAATTAAAATAAATTTTTTTATTTTTAATAAATTTAAAGTGAAATATAATAAAATATACGATAAAATATTTTTAAATACAAATTTTTATACTTTAATATTTTAATAAATTTATATTAAAAATAAAACTATAATATTTATAAATAATATTATATTAAAAAAATATTTTTAATTTTAAAACGTACATGAGCAATGAATAAATACGCAAGCCCATGCTCGTGATGTGCTCCTGCTTTCGTAACTACCGAACAATAAAATACTATAATTCTTTTAGAGAGAGATTTGATGTTTTTACGCATAAGACCCACAAGATATGACATAGTATATATATTATTATATTATTATAAATATCATATATATATATATATATATATATATCAATTCACATGTGAAAATATTAAATAGTATTTTAGAAATATCCCTTCCCTATGAGAAAAAAGAGACAACCGTTTAAAACAAACTAATTTGAAAATTATCGAAATTTCCATACAATTTTGTATTTTCTTAGTTTTCATAGATGAAAAAAAGGGAAATAAAAGACTTCATTCGTACGAAGTCGGCATAGTTATATTAATCATATCAAATTTATATTCTCAGTCTCAAATACCCCTCACCTCCAAGATGTCTCTCATAAATCCTATAAATATTTAGATTTAATGCCATCGACTAATTTTAAAAGGTAAAATTGAGACTTTGATTGTGGAAAAAAGAG
The DNA here is from genome assembly GCA_014636745.2 of Centella asiatica. Classification (NCBI taxonomy): domain Eukaryota; kingdom Viridiplantae; phylum Streptophyta; class Magnoliopsida; order Apiales; family Apiaceae; genus Centella; species Centella asiatica. The sequence continues at coordinate 55,168,291 of CM025780.1, forward strand.
TAGATTATGTTTAACCTAAATAGTATATAGTGCCTCAAAGCAAAAAATAATGATCCGATTGATCCATGATTTTGGAAAACAAAGGGAATTGATATCTTGGAACTTGACATTTATATAATTTTACGTATTCCACATACAAAAATATCACACACACGTGTGTGTGTATATATATATATATATATATGTTTTTTTTTAACGAAAATAGCCCACAAATAATCTGTCTTCAAGCATATCACCCCGATATCGTCAACTTTGGGTTTGGATAAGTAATTAAAAAGTCTACCATAAAAATTAAACTCTATAACTATATTATAATGAAGAGAGAAATACAAGGTACATACGTTCAGTATAAAAAAAATCATAAAAAAAAGGGAAAAAGTCGCCGCAAACCCTAAAAGGTGAATACACCAACAAAGTTACATACAACATTCGACTTTTATTTTTTGTTTATAAAAGTTTAGAAAAAACTTTTGTGATAAAATTAATAACTTTTAAATATCAATATAACTCCAGCTAAAATTAATAACTTTCAAATATAAATATAACTTCCTTAATTACTAATTTCAAAATAACATCTCCCACAAATTGAGAAAATATATTATATAATAAAGTAATAAAATATTACTGAACATACTCTCTATTTTTCAAAATTATACAAAAGTTCTTATGTAAAAGTGATCTACGCATTTTTCATACTTAAAAAAAAATTTAAAAACAATAAATTTCAAAAAAAAAAAATTAAATTAAAAGATTTCACAAACATAAAATGTTTCTTTAATTTAAATTATTAGAAATAAAATATGACTCTAATTCTAAACGAATTAAGTATCTAAATAATACTAATGATTACATTTTTAATTGATACAAACTTAGATGCACTACTACCAAAATGACCAACATTTAAATTTTATGTCAATACAAAGCAAACTCATAAAATAAACCATACAAATATTTTTAACTAAAATACAAACAAATATGTATATTAAAATACCAAAAAAAAGCTAAAAATCATAAAAAATAATTGCACGTGTGCACAGGGTACGGTTCTAATATATGTAGGAATGAAGTAAATGGATCACAATGACATCAAATAAAATTATCCTTAAAATCGCGAATCTTAGTTGTATGCCTAATTATGGAATAAAGGAAAAACCTTGCATCTGATAATTAGAGAGAATTTAGTCCTGAAGTTAAATGGAACAGAAATTATCTATATAAAAAAATTTCAAAACAAAACATTACAATTCTATTCTAAAAACAAATAAAAGCAGATATAATATTAATGTCACTTTTTAAAGTAATACCTCTGAGTTCAGTGACATCTGAAAGCTTCATGAAGTCATTTGATATAGTCATATACAGACATCAATGATATTACTATGTGCTTGCTGGTGTGTGTGAAAATCAAAGAGATGAAAAAAACTACAAAGAAAGTAACGGAACAGAAGAAAAGGTGACCAAGAAGTTCATACAACATTGCTTTCTGTAGTTAATTTTACACGACCACAACTTTCATTAGTTACATACATTTTATGCTCATTGAGCCTACACATTGTGCTGTATCTATCAGCAAGAACAGTCACTGTAAACCTTTACATAATCCACAAAACCTAAAACCGAAACCTTCGAAAATTCACCACCTTTAGCTATAGAAGACCTGCTAATGATATATTACAGCTTAGTGATTAAAAGAGAAAGTATATATCTAATACCTAAACAAGTAAGTTAACAAGAAATGAACAATAAAAGGAGACTTCTTTACATGATGGGCTAGCTAACATCAACTCTCCTCTCAAATCTAAAAGCTAAACACTTACTCCGGGAATCAAGAAGTGAAATTCATTTTGGTGTCGCTGCAGCAATTCTTTTATCATATGCTGTGCGAAAGCAAAGACCAGAACCCACAGGCCTTGTGGGACATATCCAGCAAAATAGATTTGGACCAAGTATCTGTCAATTCAAGAAAGATATAACACCTTAGCTTAATCTTGTATGCCAGTCAAAAGACAACCGAATTGAGGCTTCCGTGACTAGATTTGCTTAGTGACAAAAATTTAAGGGAGTAGAACCATGAAGGAAAAACATTCTTACAGAGATTAGGTTCTCATAAGCACCAAGATCGTATGGATGCAAATAAATGTCCCCTCCCTTGTCCGCAATCCACAGAGCCCTTACTCCTTCAAGGTACTGACAAATAGAGCAACCATTGTAAATCAATTGCCCAACTTCAGAGTTACTGGTCAAGACAAATCACAGAATCAAACAAATAAAAAGTAATAGTGTTCCTCTCAGCAGACCTCAATTGTGGTTTTGTTGTGCAATATAAGATAAATATGCCAGCCCAAAAGATAACTCAGAGCCGCACTTAACAGGACTAGCAGAAGCCCTGAAATAACCTGGAAGTAAAAACTTGAAGAAATTAAACCAACAGATATTGCGAAACTGAGAGTCTGAGAGGACAAAAAATTCCAATGAGTTTACATATAAAGATTTTGGAAAGCCTTTGGTTTGTCGATTATCCTTTTGATCATCAACAGTCAAAACAGTCAAACTACCCAACAGCAAAACCTGAGAAAGTAAGAAAGGAGAAACACAAATAGAATGTAAAGGTTAGTCCACTGCAGTTAACCGCTGGTTGAGGGAAAATAACAGGAAAAGATGAGGGAAGTGATGTTGCAATCGTGCGATATGGATAACCAAGTCAATCTTTAGTAACATAGAAGGTTCAAAAACAATAAACATACCAGGGAGTATAGGCAACCAATAAGAGCATACACAATGGACACAAAGAAGATCTTATAGTTATTGTAGCCCACACAGTTATTCATCCATTGACAGTGGTGGTCCTACATGTACGAGTAACCTCTTTAACACATTATACAGAATATTACTGATAAAACATGGCCAATAACTTAGATTAGGTATACCATTTTCAGAACACATCTCCTACACATGCGACAGTGATGTGTGCGAGGTGGCTTGTAGCGTGAACACTTCTGGCAGTATCTCAAATTCCCATCCTGCAAAATAATCCAGAACATCAGGTCCATGATCAAGGTTTTTTTATAGCTTCTGAAACATAAAACATTATCAGATTAGCAGTGTAAAAAACCCTTTGCTAGCTTGATGTTCAGGTTTTGGGTGATTCATTATCATGAGGTCTGTTAAGTTGGGTAACTTTAGAAAGGATCTTATAATATCATTACTGTCTATAAATGTCAGATTAGCCGTTAGTGTTTAATTTAACAAGTTCAGAAAGGTCGTGAAGCCACAAGTGCTCCATTAGAGGATCTCTATATACCAGTTGGAAAGCTACTCAAGTAAGTGGATATGGATCGATAATTTATTATTTTCTTAAAAAAAAAATTCCATAAGCTCACGTCAGTAGGAAACTGAAAATATAGAATTATATAAGGCACAGTGACCACTCCATGAATGAGCATACGATAGATAGGATCAATACCTACCCACTCAAACAATGTGCGTTTAAACTTTAAACTTCAATTGCAGCTACTCGTAGTAAAAAATTAGTGAAAGCTCATCTACAATCATGACTACAACCTAATTACAGTTCAAAGAATACATCACTCTGACCAGTAAACACAAACACAGCATGTATTCCAGAACTAAATATAATCATCAAGTAAAGTGCTCCAGAGGAAAATTTCAATAATGACAGCACAAGAACAACATCTGCAAGTGCTTGAAGATCAATTGTAATATGAACAATATACACCAGTGGGAACAAGTTACTCTTTATTGTGTCATTTCATTGTCATCATATGAAGAAGAAAGAATGCAAGATTTCAGATACAAGAACTAAATATCAGAAGCATCAAACATGAAACAATAGTTACATAATTGTCAAAGAGAATATGATAAAGAATAATGTGCAAGTGCTGGAAACAAAGGTCATTGGGGCGATAAACCAATGCCTTTAACTGCATCTGATCTTCTATATGTACATCTGGTTGCTAATTAGAGATGTACTTAATTTGGAGACCAGAAGTTGCAGAGGCTAATGCACATGCCATGTGAAAGAGGATGTCTTGCAGGTGCGGGTTGATTTGATTTCAGTGTCTATTTTAAGTTAGGAAATACAAAATGTAAACTGAATATGTACTGGCACAACAAATTGTAAATAGCCTAAACGAGGAACAATGCAAAAGTAAAAGCATTATAGATGACCAATGTGTACATGTAGGAAAGGTTATAGTGGTATGCACTTAGCATATTCAAGCTATCAAGAGGGCATAACTTAAGCCGTTACAAGCAGAGAATGTAATACAAAGACAATCTTATCCCGATCAAAGATAAGGCTTCAAGCCTGCAAAGCTGTCAAAGAGAGCAGTAAATATGTGGGTAAACATCTAAATTTAGGGCTGATGTGATCAATACGTCGGTTGTAACCACTGCAAGGAGGAAAGAAGTTGGTGCCGCTATGCTTGTTTAGTTTTGTTAGAAACTTGTAGTCAAATCCATGTGTGGCCATGTGTAGAAAATCATTTGGATAACTTTGTCGTATACGGTTTGATTTTTTCATGAAATCAGTAATCGAAACACACATTGACACGTATAGGGATTTGTCTGCTTAGCCTGTAAACTTTTACTTCATTTTAATTCAGCAATCAAACCACATTTTGTCGTATTTATGAACCATCGATTTATTTGTCTCATACGCGTATAGGAGTTTGGATGATGCCTTTTCATTTATTCGTTACATTTCTCCGGTCCACTTTCCATGTGGAATTTCATCTGTGAGGAGAATCTATAGAAATCATCATCATTACTTGAAATTCCACAAATGAGTTTAAGATACGATTTCCTATTGCCGTTAGTTGCTCCAACAATTTGGATACAAGTTAACCGAAACCCGATTAACCCTATTCACAGCAAAACTCTCACTAAGCATAACATCAACAACTGAATAGATATTTTAACATCAATTGCATCAAGTAACAATTACACCTAAAAGGGAAAATCTTTAAATCACACAAAAGAAATGTAGCTGAATAAATACATGAAAATTCATAAAAGATTCTAATAATTAGGACACACATTCAATATCAACATTCTGTATAATAAATATCAGCTCATTAAAGTAAGATTAATAATTGCAATGTCACTCAAGAAACAAATATATAAATGAAATTGAAAACCTAGAAACCCCTATAAGGTGATACCTTTCGTTTGACCTCGTGAATGGGGTTCCGCGCGTCCTCAACATTCGGGGAGAAGGAAGACGGGACCCGACCCGGATCAATGAAAAGGGCGACGGCGTAACTGGAGACGCACATAAGAGCGACGACGGTGAACATGACCGCGTTCAGCAACCCCGGTGAAGACCCGAGTCCGAACCACCTGTCAATGAAAACCAACACAGTGGTGAAGTAAATGTACGCGACTCCACATACGACGGTGGCGATGGGGAACGAGAAAAGAGCCATTCCTGATCAGCGAAAGCTCCTATAACATAGAAATGAAGTTCTGATTTGCAGTAAATTGAGAAGGGGTGTGTCGGGAATTGAGATTCGTGCAAGAAATGTGAGTTGAAGGGTGTCGGAGCCACCGGCGTACTGGGGTTACGGCGGTGCCTCCGGGGAGATATATTGGGGCGCTTGACGGTGGAAGAGAGAGAGAGAAGGAGAGAGAGTGAGGAATGAGTGAGGTTGATAGAGAGTTGCGTGAAGAGGGTATGTTTGTTCTGGCGGTTGCACACTTGTATCAAAATTGGAAGCGGCAGAGATGATGTTTTTCTTTCCTTTCTCATTACTTCTCTTCAAAACATGTGGCATTTTCATTACACTCCACCTTTTCTTTTGTAAAATCACCATACCATTTTTGAAATTTCAGTATGACGGAGTATATCATGAGTTTGCTAGAGCTATTTCTCCCATCCCCATCCCTATCCGTCTATGCCTCCATTGTATTGAGCTGGAGACTTGCAATTTGCAATAAAATAATATATATGAAATATATTAATAATGTTCTAATAAAAAAGTTAGATTATATATAATATATATTATTATAATTTTCATATTTTAAATTCAAAATTTACAATAATGTGATTTTGTGCAGATGTTGTGCAATTTACGTGCAGATGCGATTACAAAATTATACTCCCTTCGTCCCAATTTTTTTTGACTCAAGTACAAAATTTTTTTGTCTTAAAATGGATGATTTAAGTACATTAATAAAATATAAGTTTAAAATTTTAACCTTTTAAATTGACATATTTTCTTTTTGAAAAAAATAATAAGTATAATTATGATATTTAAATATTATTATGTAGACTTACTATAAATGATATATTGGTAACTTCATTTCTTTGAAATGTCTTTATGATATACAAATTATACTTAAATATTCCTTTTTAGAATGGAGTAGTATTTAGAAAAATCGCAAGAAAAATTGTCAAAGTCATATTTAATTCTTCACCAAAAAACTATGTTATATTTAAAATTAATATATAGCTTGTATTACAAATAATACAAGCCTAGATCTCAAGTTTCACCTTCATCCATGTGATTGACACTAATTAGAACATAGCATTAATATATAAGATTTTTTTACAAATATTTATACATTAAATATTTATGCAAATATATTTGTGTGCGCACACACACATACATATATATGTCGCGTGATGCAAATATTAAGTATATTTGCAATTATATTTACAAAAGTGTGGATACTAAAAATAAAAATTGTACGACATTCGCATTACATTCACGTGTAATTTTTATGGATACTGTGTGAATACGGTATCATTTATAAATTCTTGCTCAACCTTAATTTGTTAAAATTTTATAGAATAAATTTAGTCATTCACTTACTAATTATCGATTAATTTCTCAAAAAATAAAAAAAATTATGTTTCAAATCTTGTAAAATAATTAAATAAACTTGAAAAATAGTTGATGATTGACTTGTGTGCAAATGCGTGCGTGGGATTTTCGATAAGCTTGCTCTTAATTTTTTTTTATTTTTGAATGAATATATACCGTATGGTTGGTACTTGTTCCTTGATTTTATTTAACAAAATTATGTGTCCCTTATCTTTTGAAATTTTATAAAAATGTGCTCGTTTCAATGCATTCACGATTTTATGTATTCTTTATTGTTGGTATTTTGAAATTAGCTAATTTTGTGTCATTTTTCCTTTTTTCTCTTTCCAACTAATTGGTTTCATTCTTATGTCATTATTATATTATTTTTTAATATATTGTACTGTCATATTATTTTATTTTAAACAATTAAAAACAATTATTATCAAATAAAATATCCCTAAACACTTGTATGAGTACTAGCGAGACGAGGTTTTCTGTAACATTTTCGGATATATATGTAATACCAAATCATTTTAAGGTTGATACCATCATAATAATATTTTAATTCTATTTAATAAAAAAATTATAAAAGAACACTTGAAATAATTTAAAAATATATTATATACAATGATACATATTATGATACAGATAAATTACTTCATGCTCGAATAACTCAACATAAGAAAACAGAGTAGGCATTTTCGTACAGTGGATAAATGGATTAATTTTGGTCATAACATTATTTTGATTGACTGATTTTTGTCAAAGTTGATTCTAATTTTGGCTAAATCAATTTATTTCTTATTAAATTAAAATTCTATTGTCTTTCCCATTTCATCATCCCACTCCAACTGAAACAGATGATCACAAACAGAAATATATTTCAAACTCTAATAATACAAGTATATTGTATAAATTAAACAGAAATATATTCTATAAACTCTTGAAAAAGATGCAAAAAAGAATCAATTAGAAGTCTAACCACGTAAACATCGAATCTTAATATTATCTTTTGTTAAAAAACGTAGTGCAGTAGACCCAAAGTAATACGAAACAGAGTAATGTATCCAAAAACAAGAAACGTATAAAATAGAGTACAATAAAAAAAACCAAGCTTATTTCTAGAATTATGATGGTTTGATAACAAATATTTTTATTAATTATTATTATTATTGACAAATGGATTTAACAGTAGCTTTAGAGTGTTGTCAAAGTCAACTTTTCTTGTTTAATTAGTGTGTGTGTATATATATATATTCGTAGTTTATCATTTTTTTCCTTTCCAGATTGCAACGACAACAAGACCCGATTTTGACATACCTCCAAATGTTAATTTGCCATGAAGAGAGCTAACAATTACATGTTTCCTATGCATTCTTTAAGTTACATCGTTAATAATTCATGTTTAAAAGTTAATGTTACATGCCGCCACTTGAAGCCTCTTAAATATTATTTATTCTTTCGGTTCCACAAAAACAATTATTTAAAAATGAAAACTTTTTGTAACAAAAAAATAATTTTTTTTTGCAAAATAAGTTAACAATTGTATAGTTTTTCTATTATAATACTATATTTTAAAAAAAAATTTACTACAATATTCACATTTTATCATTGATCGAACATTTATAATAAAACTCATGAAAAAAATTTATTATGTAAATATATAATACTCAATCAAACATACAATGTAATATATATATATATATATATATATATATATATATATATATATATATCTTTTTGTAAAATGGGCCATTTTTTTGTACGACGGAGGGAGTAAATAAGAACCAACCAACAACTAACTAGCTGCATATGGATTTATTGTATTATATATATGTTCAAAAATATATCTAGACATTTCATTCGACAGGAACCTTATAAAAGTAAAATGCATGGAAGACATTTGGAGGTATATCAAGATCAATAAGCCAACTAAGATTAAATTGACTTTGACACCACTCTACTTTTGTCCTCCAATCTGTCTTCTCATGACCAAGAAAAGGAAAAAAAGAAAAAAAATAGAACATGTTTGTTGAAGCAAATTCTTGTTTAATTTTCCAATATTTAAACAATATATTATATCTCCTCCATCACCTAATTGACTAAACACCTCTGGTACTCTTCACAAACTCTGTGCAACTATTTATAGAACATTGTGCACAAGACCTTTCATCAAGCTGTGCTGCCTAAAGAAAAAGGTTAAGGTTCAATAACCTAGCACAGAAAAAATTAAAAAATTAAAAAGAGAAAAATGGGTGCTATAATTCTTCCATTGGTAACAATATCTATTGGAGCTTATGCCTTGTTGATGGCCTTGTTTTTTCTTCCGGAGATTGCGCTAGCTGATCAGCATGCAGGAAAAACCAGGCATTATAAGTTCAATGTACAAGAATTTACTACGTTTGTACATTGAATTATCAAGTATTAATTAATTTCCATTCTGTTTATATCTATATATAATTAACAATTTTGATGTGAATAATGTTTTGTAGATCAAGTTGCAAAATGTGACACGATTATGCCACACAAAGAGCATTGTAACAGTCAATGGCAAATTTCCTGGACCAAAAATCATGGCTAGGGAGGGCGATCGCGTACTGATTGAAGTGGTTAATAATGTTCAAAACAACATTTCCATCCATTGGTATGTATCGGCAGTCTAGCTTGGTCGACACAAAACGATCTTTTTGAAAAATGATTTTTCCGAAACAAACGGAGTTTTAACGGAAGCTTTTCATTTTTTTTTTTGCCGTTTTCGTAATCAGGCATGGAATTAGACAATTGAGAAGTGGTTGGGCTGATGGACCTGCTTATATAACACAATGTCCTATACAAAGTGGACAGAGTTATGTGTACAACTTTACAATAGTTGGACAAAGAGGGACTTTGTTTTGGCATGCCCATATCTCATGGCTAAGATCCACTCTCTATGGTCCTATTATCATTCTCCCCAAGCCCAATGTGCCTTATCCTTTCACAAAACCATTCAAGGAAGTTCCTCTAATTTTTGGTAAGAAATCATATCAAGCACCACAACTTAAAAGCCATTAACTGAAGTATATTTAAATTCTTGCTTGTATATAGATAAATCGCTATACTGCGACAGAAAGTGATCTGTGCTTTAATAGATAGTAGAGATTGACTAACATCAAGATCTAAAACAACAAAATATTGTAGGAGAGTGGTGGAATGCAGATACTGAAGCAGTCATTAATCAGGCTATGCAAACTGGTGGAGGTCCAAATGTCTCTGATGCTTATACCATCAATGGACTTCCCGGCCCTTTATACAATTGCTCATCCAAAGGTATTGAAATGACATTTATATGTACAATGATTTGTTATATAATGACATAATGTAGTAACAAAGTTGAAATGTCAGATACTTTGAAGCTGAAGGTCAAGCCAGGGAAGACTTATCTTCTTCGTATAATCAATGCTGCACTCAACGACGAGCTCTTCTTCAGTATTGCAAATCATACGTTGACAGTAGTCGAAGCTGATGCCATCTATGTCAAGCCATTTGAGACAGAGACGATTGTCATTACTCCGGGACAGACCACAAATGTTCTTCTCAAGACTAAACCCCATTTTCCAAATGCCAAGTTCTATATGATGGCTAGTCCATATGTCACTGGCCTTGGCACATTCGACAACTCCACTGTTGCTGGCATTCTTGAGTATGATTCATTATCCACTCCTCATCGCGCTAAAAATCTTCCAATTTTGAAACCATCATTACCTTCTCTAAACGACACAAATTTTGTTACAAATTTCACGAACAAGCTCTTTAGTTTAGCTAATACTCAGTTTCCAGCCAATGTGCCTAAAAATGTAGACAAGAACTTTTTCTTTGCAGTAGGACTCGGAACAAGTCCTTGTGGGCTTAAAAATAAAACCTGCCAAGGACCTAATGGAACGCGATTTTCTGCTTCGATAAACAACATATCATTTGTGCAGCCAACAACATCCCTTTTACAATCCCATTTCTTTGGTCAATCAAATGGAGTTTATAGTCCTAACTTCCCAGTTAGTCCAATGCATTGGTTTAATTATACAGGAACCCCTCCAAACAATACGTTTGTGAGCAATGGTACAAAACTTGTTGTTCTTCCATTTAACACAAGTGTAGAACTAGTTATGCAGGACACAAGTATTCTTGGTGCAGAAAGCCATCCTTTTCATCTCCATGGCTTCAACTTCTTTGTTGTTGGGCAAGGTTTTGGCAATTATGATCCAAATACTGATCCCAAGAACTTCAATCTTGTCGACCCTATTGAAAGAAACACAGTTGGAGTGCCTTCAGGTGGTTGGGTTGCAATCCGTTTTCAAGCAGACAATCCAGGTGAAATAAAAGAACATTTTTTCAACTTTTTTCTTATGGGAACTGATTTTTCCACAAGCTTTTTTGGTATTTCCACATGAGATCTCACTTCAATACAATCCCTAACGCATATGTACAAGTAGCTTATGCACAATATGTGGGGTTTACACGTGAAACTATCAAAAACCCTTGTGGAAATAGTGCTTTTCTTTCTTACTTGCAAATAGTAATTTGAGCTTGTTCGACAATAACCTTTAAGCAACTTTAATCCAAAAGTTACTTTTTAAACGATTATACTGACTTATAATCCAAAAAAAACAAAAACAAGTTCTACTTACTTTTTAAAAAGTCACATTTTAAGTTAAAATTGGATTATAAACCAAAAGTTAAAAGTTATTTTGATTACATTAAGTTGGTACTAAACAGGTCATTATATTATGTTTTGATAGGTGTGTGGTTTATGCATTGTCATTTGGAAGTTCACACCAGCTGGGGTTTAAAGATGGCATGGCTTGTTTTAGATGGAAAACTTCCTAATCAAAAGCTGCTTCCTCCACCTGAAGATCTTCCCAAATGTTAACCTTTGGCAGAAATGACATTATAAAACCTTGAGTAATTTTTTCATTTTTTTTGCCTAAAGATTTCTAACTTGTTTCTTTTTGGAGTTTTGGTTTTGATGTTTCATTTAATACATCACTAATTTTGAGAAAAAAATCCGGTTCTTTTGTAAAATGTTGTGTGAAGTGATTGAAATCAATAAAACGATCCACTGTTTATTTTTGAAATTTTACTTGTTCATTAACCAGTTCGTGGAGAAATATTCTCATTTATTTGCAAACTAATCTTTTAACGATCGATACACGAACCTAAACAGAGGGAACGTGCTCATTGCGATTTAACTGGGAACCCTAAATAATTGAGAGCTTCATCTAATACTTAAAAAATTGCTAAGTTTTTAGAACATGATAAAATAATTACAAGATTCTTGTATAATTAAGAATTACAAACGCATCATGTTGATTTAAGATATATTTATCAATTTATCCATCTATATATATCTACCGATTTATCTATATTTGATAATGTTATTCACTATATAAAAATTCATAAATAGTTTATATATATATATATATAAATAATCGTATTGTTTTACAATATTTAAAATTTGAAAATGAGTTTGAACCAAAATTAAGAATTCAATTATTACACGTCTTCACAATATTAATTTAAATCATAAGATTTCACAAATTATAGGTTAGGGAGGAAGCATTGTGTACCCCCTCTTTTGGGGGTAAAATAAAGTTCAATTAAAAGTCTTCCCTGAAAATAACTTAAGTTTTTCATGGAAAATAATTCAATTCTTACGGGTTTAATCAGCTTTCATTGATAGCCAATTACTTCCCTTTAACTATCAAATAAAAAATTATACTTATAATCAAGTATTTTAAGATTCAGTAAAAAAATAAAATTTGCTATAATTGGCAGTGTCAAAGCGGAAATGCGATTTTTAAAAGTAAAGCACCAACGTACACTTGTTTTGTAACCCAAAAAAAAAAAAAAAAAAGCACTAAACAATCCGGATTCAACTCTTGGCTACGGCATTTGTTTGGTCCATACTTTTTCCTTTTTGTTTTTTGTATTTTTTGGTCAATACTTTTTTTTTATTTAATTTACTTTAACTTTTTACTAAACGGACCAAAAATATACTCCATATTTAACACTGGATCATTGTAAGTTCCCCCTTTTACTTTATACAATACATACCTACATACATATGTATTTGTTTATTTTTGCTAAATGTTATCATATATATTTATTTTGTACCAACTTGAAAAACTATTTTCAACAAAACAAAAAAAAATTTAACTAAAATTTAATTTAGAATATTCTTAAGTTCCAAAACAAAGAAAACTCCTACAAAATAAACCATATAAATATTTTTAACTAAAATATAAACAAATACTAAAATACCCAAAAAAATGTATTAAAAACCAAATACTCAAGATTTATTTATATTTTTCCTGAATATATTTTAAGCGAAATAGGCAATTGTTAAGAAGATAAACAATCCGGGTTCAATTCCCGGCAACGGCATTATTTTTTCTCTTTCCTCTTTTTGGTCAATACCGTTTGCTTTCTGATTTTTTTTAGCCCTCTTTTTGGCCAATATCGTTTTCTTTTTGAGTTTTTTTTGGTCAATACTATTTTTTATTTTAGATTCCTTTGACTTTTGTATGGTCGAAATATATATTCCAATATTCCATATCAACGCTATTACATTTTTCTTCCCCTGTTTTGGTGGGTACCTTTTCTTTTCTTTCTTATTTTTTTTCAATTTTAAATTACTTTGACATTTTAAATATGTACTCCATATGAATGTTAAATCATTGTAATTTGTTTGCTCCCGTTTTTGGTTGGTATACTCCTGCACGCCTACATACACACATTTGTTTTTACTAAATATTGTCATATAGATTTATTTTATTTCAACATAGAACTTTACTTTTCGACAAAGAATTCTTCAATAAAATTATAAAAGACTATTAAAATAAAAGACAAAATAAAAACAGATACAGATAAAATTAAAGATATTAAAACGATACACATTATATAAAAGAAAGGATAGTGTGACATATTTATAAAATTTTGATATCTTACCGAGGTAAAATTTATCATTAAATTATTTTTCTAAAAGAGAAGAGAAACTAAATCACAATAATCCAACTTTATTATTGATGCCTCACAAATCATAAACTTCCCGAGATTAGAATGGTACCTAATGTAATTAGACTATCTCAATGTGCATGGATGCAAATTAATCACATAATTGCAAACTAACTCAACTAAATTTGAGAGCTTGCTAAAGGAGCTGAGACCAGCCACGCCGAAAAATGGACTTCAATTACAAAATATAAAAAATAAATCGACAATAAAAATTGAAAACTCATCAGGGAAATTTCTGAAGTAAATGTGACTGAAAATCAACATTTGGGCAGATTTGCAGGTGGTGGTGGGAGCTTCTGATGAGGAAGCTTCCCATCTAAAACAAGCCATTCCATCTTCAAACCCCAGCTTGTATGGACCTCCAGATGGCAATGCATAAACCATACCCCTGTTGGTACATAGTCATGATCATTGTCATTATATAATTTATGAATTTTTACACAATTAACTGCAAGCTGTAATTTAGTTAGGTAAAGAGCACAATTTGTTGGAAAAACAAAAAGAAATTGATTATAATTATTTTCTCTTGTTAGCCTTTTTAGAATGTATCTCTAATTCTAAAACTACTAAATTTATTGTTTTTTTCTCCTTTTTAGTGTATGTTCAACAAGAGCCGTAAAAGTACTCTCTCCCATTCCAAAATCAGGAGCTGAATTAAGTTGGGACAAGGTGGTGGCCACCTCTCTCGATTTTTCAAAATTTATATTATCACCCTTAGAATTTTATATAATATTAATATGTATTATATATTATCTTTTGCATTTCGCCCATTCCGATCATATTTTGTTTGTCTCGAGTCTCGCAGCCTGGATATGTCATTTTGGTCCACCCCTGGCCAAAATATAATTTTTCTGTATTTTACGACCCCAATTAACTCATCTATATATAAGCTAGCCTAATTCCATTATTTGCATGAGCGTGTGCATGCACGGCAGCATATCAACTTGAACTCGCCTGGATTGTCAGCTTGAAACCGAATAGCAACCTATCCACCAGAGGGCACACCAACAGTGTTCCTCTCAACAGGATCAACAAGATTGAAGTTTTTAGGATCTTTATTCGGATCATAATTTCCGAATCCTTGTCCAACAACAAAGACATTAAAGCCATGGAGATGAATAGGGTGACTTTCAGCACCAAGAATGCTTGTATCCTGCAACACTAGCTCCACACTTGTATTAAATGGAAGTACCATAACCTTAGTCCCATTGCTCACAAACGTGTTGTTCGGAGAATTTCCGGTATAATTAAACCAATGCAGGGGACTAACAGGGAAATCAGGATTATAAACACCATTTGATTGACCAAAAAAGTGAGATTGAAGAAGAGACGTTGTTGGCAGTAGGAAAGATATATTGTTAACAGACGCTGCAAATCGCGTTCCATTTGGTCCTTGACATGTTTGGTTCTTTAGGCCACATGGACTCGATCCGAGACTGACTGTGAAAAAAAAGTGTTTGTCAATTTTTTTAGGGACATTGGCAGGGAACTGAGGATTGGCTAAGCTAAGAAGCTTCTTTGAGAAATTAGTCGCGAAAGACGTGTCGTTGAGGGGAGTTAAGATTGGTTTGAAGAGAGGAAGTTTCTTCGTTGAGATGGTTGAATGCTTAGATGGCCATTCATATTCAAGAATACCAGCAACGGTGGAGTTATCAAATGTGCCGGAGCCTGTTACATATGGCCTAGCAGTCATGAGAAAAGTGGCATTTGGAAAATTTGGTTTTGTTTTGAGAAGAACATTTGTTGTTTGTCCAGGAGTAAGTAGAATTGTTTTAGTCTCAAATGGTTTCACATAATTTGCGTCAGCTTCAACAACTGTAAGAGTGTGGTTTGCAATACTGAAGAAGAGCTCGTCGTTGAGGGCGGCGTTGATGAATCGAAGAAGGTATGTCTTCCCTGGCTTGACCTTAAGCTTGAATGTATCTGCGCACGACCAATTTAATCTTATTACCAAAACTTAAATTACATAAAAGTTTATTTAAGGTAGGTGATACTAATTGTCAAAGCAAAACTGGTTAATCTCACTTCAATTACATATGATACCGGCACTTGTAAATTTCTTGAAGTGACACATTGCACTTTTAGTAACATTTTTATTTTTATTGTTCAGACAATATCAACCGCCTTACAAAATATTTATACCTTTTGCCGAGCAATTATACAAAGGACCAGGAAGTCCATTGAATGTATAAGCATCAGAAACATTTGGGCCTCCACCGGTTTGTAAAGCTTGGGTAATAATAGCTTCAGGATCAGCAATAAACCATTCTCCTACAAATGAAATTTAATTTTCGATTATAAATTTAAAATTTTAAAAGAACACAACCAATATTTGGTTGTGGTTAGCTAGCTAGTATATTACCAAAGATGATAGGAACTTCCTTATGGGGCTTGGTGAATGGGTAAGGCACATTACGCTTGGGGAGAATGATAATAGGACCGTGGAGAGTTGATCTTAGCCACGAGATATGAGCGTGCCAAAACAAAGTCCCTCTTTGTCCAATTATTGTAAAATTATACACATAGCTCTGACCGGTTTGTATGGGACATTGTGTTACATAAGCCGGTCCATCGGCCCAACCACTTCTCAATTGTCTAATTCCATGCCTGTTTCAATATAAGTGTTAATATTATGGCTTGTAATTTACATTTATCATGAAAAAAAAAAGTGACACAACGGATTCATGACAGGTCACGACGTGCACGGTTATGGGCTATATAGTGGATTGTGAGTGTGAGACATGTCAGTAGATCTATGAAATTTCTAGAAAAAGGAAATTTTCAGAGTATCACAGAAAATCCCCAAAAGTGAACATGAGTTTTATTTCACACTTCGCGCCGCATCAAAAAAAGGTTTGTAAGAAAAAAAGAGAAAAGATTACTGTTAAATATGTGTATACCAGTGGAGTGATATATTGTTGGGAACATGGTTGATGACTTTAATGAACAAACGATCACCCTCCCGAGCTACTATCCGAGGACCTGGAAATTGACCATTTACTGTAACAATGGTCCTTGTGTGGCACAGTCGTGTCACATTTTGTAATTTTATCTACAGAAGTTGTCATAAAATAAATTTATTTTATTAACTATAGGAACAAGTATATGTGGAAATGAAAAATTGGGGAAAAAGAAATTGAAAAATTCTGTATGTTTCTTAGACCATTGCATAAGAATATATATAGAACTTACGTTAAACTCATAGTGTCTGATTATGGCACCTGCATTGCTTGCTATGCTCAAATGGGGCAGGAGACAGAACGTTACCAACGAGAAAAGAACAGTTCTAGAGACTGATATTAAGAGAACAGAAACCCCCATTTTTTTTATCTTCTAGAAATTGTTTTATAAATTAATAAAAGTTGTGTTTGAAACAATGTTCTAGGGGCGGCATACATATATAAAAGAGTGTTGGGGTTGAGCAAGTTATGCATGAAACGAGTATATAGATAGTGGTAAATATATAGGCCACAATAGTATTGACGAGGTAGAACAAGCTTCATAGTTTGGGTACGTGGCTTGGACCATCTGTTGTTGGAGAGCAACTTTAGGGTGATGTGAAAGCCAATCACTTAGGATTGTTGGATTTCTATCTCCCCTGTCAAATCTCTAAACCCACACCACCCCCCACCCCCCACGCCCCACCCACCAAAAAAAAAGAACCCACATCCAAGTTACATCTTCCGTTTCAGTGGTGTTACGTCCTGCATATTATTTATAATTTGCATCCAAGTGTTTTAGAAATAATTTTAAAATTAAGTTTTTAATTTAGTGAATGAAGTAGTAGAACTGCTTCACTAACATAACTTTCATTTTCTTTCATGCAAAGTCAATTGCAAATACATAAATTTAGCTATTTATAGTGTGGAACAAACTGGATTTTTAGATATGGTTTGTAAAATTGGGAAGATGAATTTGAAATATAAAACGAAAGATTTGAATAATTTGTTTGTGCATAATTTAATTTTATGATGAAAATGAATTATACTTATTTCAATATTTTACAGAGTAGTCATTGCAATATCACTGTCTCATGGCCCAGAAAGTGCATTCACAATCTAATTAAAGTGGGGTAATTAAGCTTGTGAATTAAGTTAATTAAATAGTGCTTAACCATTATTAGACCTGTGACCAATTTTAATAAAAGAACACGTAGTGTGCTGGTGGCTAAAATGGTAAGTACTAACGAAGCTCGATCAGTTTGGTGGCAAAGGTATTGTCGTTTGTCTGCTTTTAAGAGTTTCCAAGCAATATCAGTTTAAGCAATTTCCCATTCAGCAAACATGGGACTCCCTGAATCCTGATGTTTGTAGTCTGATTAATACTGAGTTTAGTTGTTGATGTGCTCTAACTTTTTCTAGATGATGAGTGTATTTGGTCCGTAATTAGCATTAATGTTCGCATAGTAGAACAGTCACACTTCAAATATATATAAGTGACTTGTTAATATCACTCTCGTTAACATCATTCTATATATTTCACAGTTCTCATATGCACTTCAGACGAAAATACGTCGAATGTTTTATGTCACGTGTCATTAAATGTATTAATTAAGAGAGGTTTATTATCTTTCGACAAAAATGTCATGTAATCTATATCTATGTTGCAATGCATTTTTTTCGGAGTGTTGAATATTTTGTTGAATTATAATCAGGGACGAAACTATTAAGTGACAGGAGTGATGGTTGACCTATTACACTAATTTAAAAAAGAATTCATTATATCCATCAAAATTTTGTAAAATTTTAATTAATTTCTCCATATTCAAATGACTTTGGTATATCATCTTTTTGTGTTTTCTTTTTTGAAACATTTTCTCCTCATTATTTCGCATTGATATGTTGACTGTAAATGACATGAAGAGGTGAATTTATCAGGTGGAATACGTGATAAACTTCAGTTTAATGAGTCATGAAAGTGATTGGTGCCAAGTACTCCCTAATGACTCATTTTTCTTGCTGGAGACAGATTAAAAAGTGAGATGTTGACAAATTAAAGAGAGAAGGTCTGGAGGTAGTAAGAAATTTTTGTGTAGTTATTATCTTTTTTTTTTATATATATATATATTTATCAGTTGAAAAGTTTATTATAATTTTATGCTAATTCTTTTGTTTTCTAAAAAAAATTATACATTGCACACACATCACGTTATGTGTGTCAGATTGACTAGTAAATAATTAAGGATCTTCAAATTTTTTAAGAGATATTACTATGTTATTGATCAAGAATAGGACTACACAGATACATGTATGAGAGAGGTGGATTGAACAGCAAAAAATAAAAAAAAATAAAATTTAATCTTAATTTTATTTCCTTGAAATAGAGAGGGGTATCAAATGCAAATGGTCTTTCTTTTTGAATCTGAACATTGATATGTCCTCAATCATTATTCCGAACTTGATTCTAGTTGTACCAACCACTCTCTCTCTCTCTCTCTCTCTCTCTCTCTCTCTCGCTCTCTCGCTCTCTCGCTCTCTCTTATATAAGCATATGCTACTTGGTTCAAATTCAGGTGATATTTATAGAATGTATATGAAGAGAAGTACACAAACTATACATTAAAAAAGCCCAAAATCTCACCAACAAACTATACAAAAGTAAAAGACTTAAGAGTAAATTTAGGGGATATTTATAGATTGTATATTAAGAGAAGTACACAAACTATACATTAAAGAAGCCCAAAATCTCACCAACAAACTATACAGAAACAAAAGACTGTATCAATCCACCAAAGTCTTAATTTGGCTGCCACACAAAGAAACCCAACGCAACACAAGCATTAGCTTTCAAGGCAAAAGCAGCCGAAGAACAATTCTTCTTCCAGAGCTGAGAATCAACTAATCGCATTTTCTAATATAGACTTTTTAATAATATTTTTGTCCAGTTTGAGAGAATATACCATTTAATTCAACTAGGGTACATACAGTGGCCTCTTTTTTACTTTTGCCGATCCAAAAAAAAAAAAACAAAAAAACATTGGCCTCATTTTTTTTGTTTTTTGTTTTTTGACACATTATAGCTACATATAATTGTCCCGCAAAATAAATACGTGGTAGACCCTCGCAACTATTTCCCTTATTTTGACTTATTTTACTACATTGAATATTAATGAGGGTTTTCATGTGGTAGACCCACTCAATTGTTAAAAACAATAATCCATGTGCACTAAATTACGCAAATAAATATGTATAAGTGCATGTAGTAAATGGCAACACATTAATTCTTAGGTGCGACCTTAGTAGTGTTCAATAGTTCTCAATCTGGTTCACAAATTGGTGTACATATATAATATTCGTATGTTTTTTAAGAATGTTATAAATAATGTTATGAGTCTTTATTTAGGGGGTGTTCGGCAACTCCCTTTAAGGAGCTTAAAATTCAAAAATAGCTTTTTGCACCAAATACTAGTAACTTCTTCAACTTATAATCCAAAACAGTCACTCCCGAGTCCCAAACACCCCCTTAAAGTCTTTAAATATGACTCAAACTGAAACAATAAGTTTTTCCTATTTCTTCATTTTGTTAAGCTTATGTACTAATTGCATGTTAAAGTTGATAGTTTTACTTCAGCTTTTTCGGATTGTTCAAAGTTTTCGTGTCTGTTGTTTATTTTCCACCGGCAGTTTGCCCACAAAAAACTGTCAAGTATATATCAAGTCTTTTCGATAAAGTTCCCATATTCGTGCAATTATATAATTTATACATAAAATGATACAGCTTATTTGTAGGTAGAAATAATATAAACAATTGGAACAGATCAAGTGATCTTTTAAGCACAATATATGACTTAAAGACACACAAGTATGATACAATTTATATATAGCAGTGAGAAAAACACTAATCGCGCTCAGAGTATCAATTGACTAAATTGTAAATGATTATTTCACGCAGCACAAAATTGTTAATGCAAATTATATCTTCGACTTATCAAATCACATTGTACTTGGGTTAATCCAATCCTTGACTTCTCTAAATCAAATTCCATCCAGAAATTTTTCTGATGGTGATGTCCAATTATATACGCCTCCATCCCCAATAAATCAGAATTTCCAAATGTCAAACAATAAATTGAATCATTGCCCCGAATTTCGCCCGGGGCACGATATAATAATTTCTCACCTGAAATATTCATTTCAGCACCTCGAAATATTATACCCACACTAGGTAAATTAGGAAAAGAAGTTTGATTTGACGGAATCAGATAACACAAATCCATAGTCCCTTGGAAAACAAAATTCGGGTCGTCCAAGACCCGTAAAGATCTGTTTGTTTGGTTCAAAAACTCATTTCTCAAAGCAGTGTAAGCCGGACCAAGTAAGAAAGTGAATTGGGTGCCCGAGTCAATCATGGTCTGACCCGCCCCGGTGTGATCGGGTTCAAGTATTGAACTCGGTATAGGCAGTAGTTTTTCAGAAACTTTGATCCCTACGAGCTCGACAGTGTACGCAGTCCTATCAAAATAAGGCAATGGGGTTGAAATTTGAATCAAAGGGGTGTAGTTTAATGAACGTGTAAAATTCATGTCGCCAAATACTAAAACACCCGAAAGATCCGAACCCGGAATGCAATAAGAGAATTTTGAAAAATTCTTTTGTGATACAAAAGACAGAGACCCACGGTTCATACCCATTAACCCCGTAGTCTTATTGTCCTCTTCCGATTTACTACTTGAACCCGAATCCATGCATCCGAAAACAGTACCCGGTATTTCGAATCCTCCGAGATTGAACGTATCGTACGCTAAATTACCCTCAAAGGACGATGCATCGGCATAGGAAAGGGTGGCATGGCAGTGTTTATGGGAATCACAAGATGTGGGTAGTGGGAAGTCTTGGGTTCGGGTCGTGCATGTGGGTGATGAGCAAGTGACGGGTGAGTATGTCGAAGACCAGTTCGGGTCGAATATGGGTCGGGTGATCCGGGTCGTGTTGCATTGAAGCCATGAAAGTTCACTGCCTGTGTCCAGGACCATGGTAACATTTTGTGGGGGTGTTCCAACTGAGATGGAGACTGTGAGAGTGACATTGTGATGGAATGGAAGCTTGTTTGGAGATCTTGGAAATGACCCGGATAAAATTTCTTGGGTTTTGAGCGGTAGAATTAGAATTTGTGTAGTTGAAACATTTCCGAGGGAGAAGGAGAGATGAGTTTGGATAGCAAAAAAATAAAGAATATAAACTAGCAGTTTCATCTCGAAAATAACTAATAAATTTTTTTTAAAAAAAGGGTTGGATTCGGATACCGGCGAATAAAAATTTCTTTTAACCAATAATTGGTATAACAAAGTTTTGTAGACAATTAACTGCCAAGGCCTTGAGGAAAATTTTTTTGGTCCAAAAAATTGAAGTGGAGATGTGTTTTAGTTGTTATCGCTTTGGAGAAGAGATGTTGTAATGTGTGTGGAAGGAGTGTTTGTTTGAGAAGTGTTTGCGGTGGTAGTAATAATAAGGAGATGGATGAGAATGGAACGACGTCGTGGTGATGTTTGCGACTGATGTCCCAAAGCAAGTGACTAATTTTTTGAAGCCCGTTAGTTGAGACTTTTTGGAGAGTTTGGTGGATGTTTTGTCGGTAGTTCAAGCGCTCGAGTGAACTGTGCATAATTTGGGGAAAAACATCCATTCTTATATTATTGTGTAATTTTTCTTGTTGAAATAAATTAATGACACACTTAATCTTTACTGTTTCATCACTATGTGTATGAGATCCGGTAATAATGATGAAAGCTGCTAAAAACAGATGGCAGTTTTTGACTTCACTACCATATTTTAAAGGAAATGATACTGTTACGATAAAAAATATACTGTCAAAATAATTTGACAATTAATGATACTTTCTACTAAATAAAAATTATTTTTTATAATACTTATATTTTGTCAGCATAATTTTTACTCTGGACATATTTATATACTCTTCAACGAGGTTGATATAAAATTGAGAGAATTCGGAAATTTTAGAAGATGATCTCTCTTAATACTATCAATGGTAAGTTGTCTTTGAGCATTGTGATATGAGTTTTGAAAAAGAGTTCAAGCAAATCTAAATCAAATCTCAAAATTAAAAAAAAAAAAAGGCTAAATAATACGGAGTAGTTCATTTCACAGACTTTGCAATGACAATTTCTAATACACACAGATTTTAAAATTCAGAATTTCATAAATTCAATTAAAAATGTGACTTTAATTATGGAACAGAGATGGTATAAGCTCATTAATTTCCGTATTAATTTTCCATAGTTTGAGTTTGTTTTCTGTTGACCAAACACACGGCAAATAAATAAAAAATGTGAGCGCTAATAAACGCCATGCTTCTTTTTTCTTTGGATAATGTGAATTTGTTTGACGCACCCATATGACCCGATAAGTTATTCCTCGCAACTCCCTCATGAACAACATTTTGTTTCACATATTATATAAACACAAAAGAATTTATTTAATTTTATGCAAGGTTGCACTTTAGTCAAAAGGCATGAACGTTACTACAGATGAAGTTAAAATCTGTACGTATAAGACAGATTTTAACATGAAATCTATAAATCATTATTTGAATTGTAATAAAAGAAAAAGATAACATTAAACTCCATTAGAAAAATCTTTCTACATTAACTGATATTTTATTAATTATAACCCTTTTTTCCAAAGCTATATATACATATACATATACACACACATACACACACACACACACACACATATATGTATGTATATAGATATATATAGTTTGATGAAATGGAATGACATAGGAATGAAATAAATTTTATACTATTTGTTAGTTTATTATGCGTATGGTTAATTCATTTCTACAAATTCATATGTATTTCTAAGCTCATCCTCCAAGATCGAGATCATCTATTCTATTACAATAAAAAATTTTAAACACAATCTACTATTTCTCTATTTCCATACCCCTCTCATAATTTTTGTGATCTTTGTCTTCCAACTCTATTTTTATCTTATCCACTTATTCAATTATTATGTAATTTCATTTCGTCCGATCAAATGCAACTTTAGATTTTTTTAAACGGTAAAATGAATGTTATTGCACCACTACTTGATCATCTGTTTCTAATTTTAGCATGAATAACATTTCTTTTTTTATTTTAAAATCATTAAAAGGGTAATTTTTCATTAATATTTGGTGTTATATATTGCTCACAATATTATAATGAAGGTCGTTATCTCTAATTTTCTCCAGCAACCCTACTTGCCAGCATCTAATTTTGTTAAATCCATATGTTAATTGATTAGATTGAATCTTGCTCAATAGCCTAACAATATATCTTGGTTGTTGAGTGTGCACCCCCTCGTTTGTTTCGTTATGGGCAAGCAGTTTTATTTAGAAATGAAATAATTATTGCATACCTAAGCAGTTTTATTTAGAAATAAAACGACTTTTTGGTTTTGTCTAAGTAGTTTATTTATGTTTTCATTTAATTACTTATACCGAATTCACAAAATCCATAGAGGCGGCTTATGGTGCTTAGAAAGATTTTATATTGATCGAGATTATATTCATATATAACTTTCATCCACAGTATTTGTGCAATCACTAACTTGAGAAAATAGTTGTGTTTGTATATATTTTTGTGGAGTAAATGAGAAAAATACAATTATGTAGAGACATAATGAGTTTCAAATATCATCATTTTTCATCATAAATTCTTTTGGGGCATTTTAAAATTAGATCATGTTTGTTCGATCAGTTTCTATGTATATATATAAATCTTATTGAGTAAATTTAACTTTATTTATTTCCTTAAATGAATTAGCAATATCTAATTTGCCACAAATTACCATAGTTTTGGTTTCAAAATAAAATTTTAACTGTGGATAAATAAGGTGGATGAGTGGAGCATATATAAACTTAGAAAGTATAATTGTGTTAAATTGTGATTTGGAAAAGAAATAAATATTGAAAAAGAACTTAGTTAAAAAGGCAGAACATGAGTTGATAATCATACATAACTAATGTACGTTCAAAGTTACGATAAGAGT
The DNA here is from genome assembly GCA_014636745.2 of Centella asiatica. Lineage (NCBI taxonomy): Eukaryota > Viridiplantae > Streptophyta > Magnoliopsida > Apiales > Apiaceae > Centella > Centella asiatica. Next base: position 55,193,162 of record CM025780.1, read on the forward strand.
AGTTGCACATGCCATGCTGAAGCAAAAATGGACAAGAAAATGATGAAATAGCTGTTGGGACCATTAAGCTTAAAATTCACTGGATGCGTCTTTAAAAAGAGGCATTATCGAGGAAAATACAGTTTTCTCTTCTCAATTGGAATCAAATTTTAGGAAAAGCTGTCTTAATCTTTTATTACTAATGATGAAAGGAATTCAAAAAAAAAAAAAGCCTTGCAATCAAATGTACTTCCTCTATTCCACAAAAATAACAACATTTAAATTTTTGACGATTATTAATTTTGCATCTTTGACCAAGAATTAAATGTACAAATAATAAGTTAATCTAATAAAATTTATTGTGAATTTTTAAGTTATGACGAGATTTATAAATTTTTAATTGAAAGTTTTTTTAATTTATAACAAAATAAAAAAAATTCCAAATAAAACTATTTTTTGAAATAATTTTTTTTCAAATGTAACTTTGTTTTTTTGGAAAGTAGGGAATATATTGTATGTCCAACATTTTTTTTTTGCTAATTGTTGTACATCCACAATTCATCTGTTATAGTGAAGATAATTGTTTTAGTTAGCTACTATGACAATAATTGGTACTTAGTAGTACGGAGTAATAAATTTTGGCGATGCATATCATCAAGACTTCACTTTGAAACAAATAAACGATAATTGGTTAAAGCTGTTTTGATTGTTTGCTTTTTTTCCCCCTTTTAATAAGATAACACAAGAAATAAGTAATTGTTGAATGAATTATTTCGATATTCAGTATATAATAATAATGAGAGATATTTAATTTGACGCAACTTCTATACAAATAAATTTATATAAATTTAATTAAGTAAACTCTAGAAGAAGATTGGTAAGTTTGAAAGAGTTCATTGTTAAAAAAAGATATTATTAATAATTTAGTGTATGTATTGAAATTAAGTGATCGTTAAAGTAATTCCTTTCAGCGGCGACTTGTTTCTTGTTTTCCCTTTTTGTAATAGTATAAAATAAAGAAAGCGTAGATATCATCGGAATAAAACAAACATGCAACACTTTCTTGAGGTATAATATTGGGATACTTATCTGTCTGGGGGCTTGCTAGTGCACCTGGAAATTTTCATGCACTCAGACTGCGAGATGCGACGGACAAATTGACTGAATAATTATATATTTTTACTTATTAAAATGAGAATTTTTTCCCTCGCATTGAGGTTGAAATTTGAAATTTGTTTGAAGCTTAACCTTTGAACGATTGAAAGATGAATAATATGACGTATGATAACGATACGGAGTATATGTTCATAATGGGCTTCAAGAAAAGAGGATCAACCCATTCAATTTAAAATTTTACAATGATAACACTTGCGGTTCATGGAGTTGTATTACGTCAAGAAATCATTAATTTCATAATTATACAAGTTATACTCCGTAATCAAAAAGCTTATATCAGTTTTAGGGCTATAATAGAATCAAAACGGTTTGGAATTCGCTTGGGCTCGATTTAAAAATTAATCGGCTTGACTCAAGTTCGATATAAAAATGAATCAAACTTATAACTTATTTAAAATTCGATAAATTAAACAAGTAGAATCTGAGCATAGAGGTATTTGATTGATATATTTTGTAAATTTAACAAAGATAAATACTCGCGAGTAGTTTGAATTCGATTATAATAAAATCTGAGTATTAAAATAATATTTGATCTAATACTCAAATTCAAATGCGAGTATCGAAAATTTAATTAGAGTAAATTTGAGTACAATAATGTTCACTCGTATTCAACTCATTTACACTCATAATCAATTCTATATGTAAAGATGAGTAAAATTAAATTAAGATTCAACTGATATTTTTGGTTTGGGGAAGCAAGGTAATAACTCAATAGCATTCACACTAGCTAGTATGAGTTAGATTTGGCATTGAAATTAGTATGGTATTTAACATTGTTTCAATCCAATATAAGACTTGAAAGTCAGAGGTGTTAAATATAGGCTTATTTGGTTCCGATTTAAATTTTGAAAGTTCTAAATTTTAATAACGTAATTTACACAACAAAAATTATAAATTTTCAAAATTTAAGTTGAACAAAGTATAGTTCCATTAGATTTACATAATACGGAATAATAAATATGTCTATTTATCGACTTGATTAAGCTTGCCAAGACCGTTGCAGCGAGCACATACAATCTGAACCTGATCCTTCCGAGCCGCATTTGCCCTCAAAGTAGCCCCTCCTTTCCGCACAAAACCAGCGCCGTCACATTCCGGGCACCTACCACATTTCAATTATTACCTCAACTCAGTTACTTATTAAGTAAGGAAAGTCGTTGAGATTGTATGTTAATTCAAGTATTTAGGAGTATTCTCTGTGTGGTCTAGAAGTCAAGAGGTAAGATGAATTGAGTGAAAATTAAGTAAGATGAATTGAGATAATTAGTGTAAGAGGAATTTTGCTGACAAAAATAAGGGGAGTAGTTTTATTGTTTCAAAATGTGATACATTTCCGGTTATAAATATATGAAAGTTGACATGTGTTTATGTTACTAGTGAATGTAGGGGACTAAAAAAAAAAAAAAAAAATGTAGACTTGGCCGCTATTCTTATTTGTCATTCATTACCTATTTGAGTGAAGATTTATGAGTTTTGAACTTTATAGATTAATAAAAAAATTTACAAGGTAGTTGTTAACAAGTGTGAGTGTTTAGACAACGACATCCAATGTAAACAAAAAAAAAATTATATATGACTTTTTTATTAAAGGAGATGTATTTTCATTTGATGAAGACAATCTCATAGGCTTGTTAATCTAAATTGGAATAAATTTTGAATTCTGTAAAATAAATTGAAATTAAATATAAAATTGACGTTGAATTTTAGTTCGAAAATATAAAATTGAGGATATAAATATAAGTAACTTACAGATCCTTCCGAGAGAAGAGAATGGGGAACGCAGTTCCAAGCAATGCCACGGCCGCAGCGCCAGCGATCAGATAAACATTGCCATCAGCCGATACATCTCCAACTGCAGCAACCACACTCAAAGATTTATTTTTCTTGGTCTTCTCAATTTTGTTCCAATACGAAACACTTGAACCCAAAAATGTTGATCTGCTGCATAAAACTGGAGCAAGTCCTGATTGTTTTACTGAATTATTGGAAATGAAAGCTTGTAAAGGAGCTGTTGATGCCATTCTGTAGGTAAAAATGGATTGATTTGTTTTAGAAATAATAATGTGTGCAACTTCGCGAATGCAATTTATATGTAACAAGTGTGTATGTTTTGTCCATAGATACATGTGCATATGTTGTTGATAAGGCCACATCTGAAATCTGGAGATATGAAGGTTTCAAGATAAGATTGGTCCCATTTATTTATCTGACTCAGCCGAATGGCACAAAGTTCAGCTTTTTGTTTCCATACGAAAAATTGTTACTTCAACAAGATTCTTCTCGCGTATAAAATTATATGGAACTCACATTTATATGAAATAAAATTTTATGAAAATATCACTTTATGAAAATGTCGTTTCTCTCATTGATGAAAGTATATAACATGGCTGTCATTTTTAAAATTTAAAAAAGAAAATTTTGGTTACGGAGAAAATAAAAATAATTGAACAGATGTTTATCGAGTATCAACTAAAATGGTAAATTGTAAAGCACATAGAAAGTCCTAATCTAAAAAATATGGAGTATTTTTAGGTCGTAAATTTGAGCCAAACAATTTTGGTTGAATTTGAGATCACTCTAGAAATTCAGTTCAGGCTCAACTGAAATTAAAATGATACCTACTGTGAGTTCAGTTGATTGCTAATATCTTTTTAATTTTGTGAATTTTATTGATATTCACTTATAACAATTAAATTGTATGGAGAAATATTAATTTCTTTTACTTCAAAAAGATATTTTAGTTAAAATTATTTGTAGAACGGATTCAATTCTACTTTGACTCTATATCAAATCTATTTTAAAATTCCATAGGTTACGTGGGTTAAATATGAGTTACTAACGTCATACTATTTTTGAATATGTGATTCAGGAATCAATAAATTATTTAACGACTCCAAAATATATATATATATGCCCTAAAATTCACCTTAAAATTTTTATCTAAGTTCATCTCAATTATAATATATTTTAATAATTTAATAAATGATCTAACTATACGGATGAAATAAGCATACAAAAATAAGTTATTTTATAGAATTTCATTAAATTTGAAAATACGGGAAGTCTCTATCTAATTTGTTGAATTTATAAGATACTGCATCCGGTTCAAAATAACAATCGTTTTAAAAGAATTTACGAATATTAAGGAATACAATAATTAAATATAACTTTAAGTTACAATTTTACCCTTATAATAATTAATCAATTTTTTCTTTTTTTCAATTAGTTTACACATTTCCATAAACAATTTAAATGTGCACTATCTTGAAAATAATTAGAAGAATTAATTATAGGTGGAAAAAAATTAAACTCATCACTAATAAATAAGGGTAATATAGTAAACTTTCTCATCCAATTGACTAGATTATCACAAAGTGTCACTTAAAATGAATTTTTAACAAATTTCTAAAACTACATTTATTGTGAACCGAAGAAAGTATGTTAAAGTTATCACAAAATTATGTGAAAATTTGTGTATTTTAATAATTTTATCCACTCATTTAATCTGTACAATTGAATAATTGATTAAATTATCAAAATATGTTAGAATTTGAGGTCATCTTAAGTAAATAATCTTATGCCAAATTTAGGAATTGTTTTGCTCGATATATACCCTTTGTTTTTTAGTACGTGTTGTTTAAAGTTTTTTTTCACACAGACCAAGAAAATAATTAAAATGGTAGAAGTTTATAAATTTTATCACTAATATTCTAAAATTACACTTAAATAATTATTCTATTTATTAAGAGTAGCATTGAGAATTTTTTTTTGAATTTATCTTAAAATGTGAGAATTAAATTTAAAAAAAATAAAATTAAAATAACACATATTAAAAAACAGACCGAGTAATTAACATCAACTGGTTGTCCAATTTATCTCTCCTCTCTTTTTTCTTCCAAAACCCTAGCCTTCCTCTGTACAGTTTATAGATTGAGAAAAGTTTTCTTTCTTAATAGATAAAACTCTCCCCTAAATTTCTTTCTTTCATTTGTTTTGAATAAAATTATTATTTGGGATTTTGTTTTTCCCTATTTGAAATTATTTTTTCTAATTTTAAATTATCGCGAGATTATGTTAATGTGTAAGGGTTGATAAGAATTCAAAATATAAAACTTGGTTAAGTTGTTGAAATCTTCTCGAATCAAACTTTTGAAAAAATAGTTGTACTTGAAATATTCTGTAAATTATTGTTGATAATTGATCAAAACATAGTTGTTTTATAGATGATTTTATAGTATAACATATATTTCAATAATTTTTAAATTAAATAAAATGTGATAGTTTTGTATTTTTTATTCTTATATTTTTGTATTTATTATAATCGAATTCGTTATGATTTAAGATGATTTATTTTACTTCGCTGTAGTTCGATTTATCCCGTAAATAAAATTAAAAAATAAAAATAAATAGGGGGAGAACATATTTACGATTGGAAATTATTACGGCAATCGAGCAATTAAATTTTTTGCGAGTGAAATGGGAATTGGCGCGAAGGCCATTGAATTGTTCGAAGTAGGAGCCGAAGCTTTTATGGGTGTTTGGGTTCCTTGAAATTTTGCTGTAATTTCAATTTGGTCCAGAATGATCCTGAAAGCTCTAGTATTTTCTGGAAATCCATCAAATTAACAGACGGAAAGGTATTTTGCTGGTCTAGGGTTTGATTTTTCGAGGCGGAAGACTAACTAGTTCATTCCGATGGAACTTGCTCCTTTCGTAATGTCGGCTAGTCCTCGTACTCATATCGAATATTTGGATACAATTCTAGCTTGATGAACTGTTGTTTCTTTTGCCATATTTTATGAATTTTGCACTTCGCTGTGATTTTAGAAGTTTAATGGCATTTTCACGAACTTTCCATCCATGTTATAATTTTAAATTTTGAATATCCAATGGTTAGATATTAAGCTATTACTTTTAGTTTCTGTAGAATAACTAAGATTGTTGTGGATGGATGGGTAATTCTGATCGTAGTGTTTTCGTAAATTAATTATTGCACTGGAAAGGTTGGGAAGAATTAACAGAATCGTACTCCAAATTTAAGCAATGTGATTATCTGGATTTCATAGTTATACTACAAACAGACTTAAATGCGATTCTTCTTTTCGAATCAGGGGAGTATAATTTTTATAAGAAATGTACCGGATTTGTTTAAGTGATCGAGGTTGGGATATGTTAATCCAAGTTTAATGCAAATATATACGGAGTATAAACCTCTGATTTTAGGTTTATTAATTTTTGTTTATGCTTTCTGATGGTGATAGTGTGGAGGGCAGAAGATGGTTCATGGAGGGAATGCAAGCTCAAAGTATAGACGTTAAAAGAACGAAAGAGATAAACTTTGTTATGCAAACCCTAGAACAAGTCTTTGGAGGAGCAGGGGTTATAACTGTGTCTGATATTGAAGGTAGTTTTAGCAGTTGGCAGGATTTCTTGATTTGCAGATATAATGTTGTGGTTAGAGGTAGATTGATGTTTTTTGATCTTGCCTTTCTTACAGATACGTTTGATGAGTTACAAGAGTATGTTGAGGCATTGACATGGCCAGTGGTGAGTTTCTTATGCTGTTCTATTCTTTTGAAACTTTTCATATTGAAGTTCTATATTTCAACATCTTGTTTATTTGCGGTTAAATACAATATGTAGATGGTCGACAATGTTATCATCGGCCTCTTGAGGTTCTTTTTCTCTAAAACAGTATTACAGAATTCATCTTAATAAAATTTGAAAGCATCTTCAGTTTTGCTCTTTATAGTTGGAAAGTTGGGACCAGCTAAAGTTTGGATGAAGGAGATGAGAAACTAAAGAAAGTCCAGCAGGATTGCCTTGAGGTATTAGTGTGATGTTACTTGAAGATCTTGATGCTGCTAAAGAAGAGAGGAAACTTGTTGACTTGTTTTGGACTGCCTGTTTTAATGAGCCATCCTCTCTTAGGCAAACAGGTTTCTTGTTCTTCCTGGAGAAGATGCACCACCACAGCACCACCTGATGTTGCTAGCAAACATTTTGAACTTGCTCTATGAGCTTGTGCTGCAAACTCAATGGACGGTAAAGATTCCACTTTTAAAATGAATGATACTAGATAATATAATTATTCAGTATTGGAACTGGTCGCAAGCAATCTGTCCTTTTATAGATAATGGATTTTGTAATTTGACTTTCAAGAGTGATTTACTTCTTTATAATTCCTGAATATAGGTCTGCTTCTTAAATTTGGTTTCAGTTTTGTGATATATAGTTAATCCTAAAATCATCAGATCATGTTTATGGTAGTCTAAGTAACAAAGTTTATTGGAAGAAATATATTCAACATCCAGTGAACCCCATGAATGGCAATCAAGCAGTAAAATTGATAGTACTAGGATAAAGTGGGTGTTTATTGCATACTTTAATTAAAAAAACAGGATTGAATATCTAGAAATGGAAATATTTCATTACTGTAAGATGATTGGGACGTTTATAAAGAACAATAACAATCACATTCTGCTTAAACTGTGTATCTTGCTATGTGTGCCTTCTCTTCCAATTTTCTCTAAAATGCCGCCTTGAGATAATCTGTATACTTGATCTTCTTGTACCTTCCATGGTATACACAGCTGGATCCTAACATTTGCGTCAGTGGCTCAACTTCAACATCCATGTGAGGTGCAACAAATGCTGCGCAAGACATTCTTGCTTGTGACTCATTTATGACTGCTCTATGATCAATGCTTTTGTACTTCCCATTGTTCCATATCTATTGGGGAAACAAAACAGTATACATGATGGATAAGCTAATCATCTTTGCCGTCATATATATTAAGTAAAGTTTATTTTACCAATTGTTTAGTTATGCATGCTAATCAATTGAAAAGTTATTGGGATTTATGTACATACCTCCATAATATCTCCAATATTGACAATCACCGAATTTGGTACTGGTTTTACAGGAACTCATCCTCCATCACGTCTAATCTGCAATCCAGTAACATCATCGTCTTGCATCAGTATTGTTATGGAGGTTGTATCAGAGTGTGAGCTCAAACCCATTACTTGATCAGGCATGTGGCAAGGTGGATAGTTATTAACCTGCAGTATCGTCGAGATCTCTGTGTAACTCAACAAGGGAATCCTTCTCCGTTCCCATGATCAAAGATATAGAGCAAAGTAATTTCTCATTCACTTTTTCAATTTCAGCTGAATATGCCTCAACAGTTTCTCTGCAGAGATATAACAATTCATTTTACTTCTGCCCTTATATGAACCAATTTCCTAGCACTAACTCTGAAGGTGATCAATATACACAATTTTAACTCATATCAAGTCATATATAAACGCCGTTTGTTTCCGTTTAAACTTTAGAAATTATAAATTTTGGTAGTGTAATTATATTATCAGAATTTAGAATCTCCAAAGTCTAAGCTGAATCAAACATGACCATACTGTGTCCTAAGCAGTTTGAAAGAAGTTGAAGTCATGGGACATATCACATACTTGAATTCTGGTGGGGTGGTTGGCCAGAGAGTAAGCTTCCGAAGCTGAGGAAAGAGACGGAATGCTAGTGACCCGGACCAGTCTAGTGTCACATCTTCAGTAATCAGGTAAGGTTTCCCATAACCTTCTAGAGCATCGGGATCAAAATGCATACTTAATCTTCTCTTGTTCTGGCAGTTTGAAGAAATTGGCTGCTGCATTCTTCATGCTACTGCGTACTTCTCTTGCCATTCCATGATTTATCATCTGCAAAAGTATTTGTACTTAAAAAGTTAGGGAATTAGCCATCTTTGGTATATTAAGTGGAACAGAAACAGAACAATATAAGTTTTGATGAAGAGTCACTATACAGCTCACCAGAAAGAATCCCCAGTCCTTACAAGCTGCATCTAGCTTATCAAGCTCTTCCTTTTACTCATTTGAAAGCATTGCCAAATAGATAATTGGAATTTGTGCAGAATATGCTGAGGTTTCTTCATGTTTGGCCCTATGTTCTTTGCTAACTATGTATCTTTCTGGGACAAGTATATCGTCTTTGCTGGCCATCTCTTCAACAAGATTACTCTCTTCTACCGAAGAATTCTTACTCGAATTAATGGCTCTCTTCTTGAATTATGTTGTTACACAAGCACTAAGTACATATAGTTTAAGATGAGTTCCTTGTTTGGCAACTTCACTAATATATGCACGCCGCCTGCAGAAATTAGGTGATACATTTCACTTTTAATCAATGTTACAAAATAAGTTAGGCAGACTCGTGCGATAATAAGATAGCACTTACTCATGTAATAAGATAGCACTTAAGCACGAGTTTAATTGGAGTTAGTCCGGAGTTATCGGCCTTAGAGTTATGCGTTAAGTAGTAGAAAAATACCTAATGCTTATATTGAGAGATTAATCGGATTAGTTGAGATTTTTACACAAATATTTTTAATGCAATACTATTTTAAATCTTATAATTTTATTTGTGATATGAATTTATAAAAATAAAAGTATAAATATTTGTATTAAAATAGAAAGTTTAAATTCACTTTAATTTTGAATTTCAAAATTTTACAAACTAGTTGAAACAAAATGTATCGGATGTATATTAATAATAACTTGAAGTGTATAGTCATGTTTTTTACTTTTGTGTACATGAGATTATTATGAATCGGTGTAGTGACGTTTTAGTGTGGGCAACCATAGAATAAAACGCTTGTATCCTCATCTTCTCGTTGGAATTTTGTCAACTTCTAAATGGAAGTTTACGGACGCAGCTGTTAATAAGTAGTATATTAATATCTTTGTCTAGATTTGTCATATTTTAAATTTAGAAAGTCAAATTGAATAATTTTAAAACCTATAATTTGACAAATGTATTTTATATTTAAGTATTATAAAAGTTGATTGTGATAGTATATTAAATATATTTTCTTATGCTAATAGTCATGTGTCTTTATTTATAATTATAAAAAGATTATTTAATTTTAAATTTGGCCAATTTAATAAGAAAAAAAAATCAAAAAACGATTTGGAAGGAGGGATTAGTACATAATTTAAAGTCAAAAACTGAGCTTTCACTTATTGCGGATCTGATATTGAATGGAGTTTTATTTATTTTTTTAACTTACGTTGAAAGTTTAGATATGTCGCATGATTTATTGTTTGTTTGTCTTTTTCTTTTTCTTTTTTTAAAAGAAGAAACAAAATAAGTAACTATTTTCATAGGCAATTATCTATTTATATTTATATATGAAGTTTATCTTCTCTTTACACTCCCCAACGTTAAATTAATTTTTACGATTGTCGATAAAAAAAATCACTTATTTATCGTATTCTCTTATTTTAATATTAAAATTTTTAGATTGAGCGAGAATCTCACTTTAGCATTAAAAAGTTTAGATAGCGTGGGAATCTCACTAGGACATATCACAGTTATCAAATTATATATTATTTATTAAGAAAAACGATTAACAAAATTTTTTTAACTTGGTAAAATTTCTTGTTAAGACTTTACCAAATGAACCATGTTGTGATTAATCAATTACAATAAATTATTCATTTATTTAGTTGATAACTGAGCGGACTAGTTATTGAAAAAACTAACGTCGATCAATTCAGTTTTGAATCGATATTTGAATTAATCAAGCCGGACTAAGCCGGTCTTAGTTAAATAAAATGAGCACTATCGATGACTTCAAGCTAGGTTGATCCTAGACTGGACTGGTTTCAGTTTTAGTCCTTTTTTTTCTTTTTTTAAAACATGAATTTAACTTATTTTCAAAAATAAAATAATAAAATCTAATTTTTTTATTTTTTTGGTCAAATTTTTACAATTATAGTTACCATAAACTAATTTTCTATTGAAAATGTACAAATTTTAAATAAAAAACTAATAGTTTATAACAATTTAAGAAATATTTTATTAATATAATATTTTTAACTTTGTGTGGAAACTTAAAATACATTTGAATTATTGAGAAAATGATAATAAATTGAGAAAAAAATTATTAAACTATGAGTGTTATATATGAAAATTTTAACAAAGCTAATCTGGGTACTAGTCCGATCCAAATCTGGTCTCAATTTTGGATCCGTCTTTTTGTTATTATGTACAAGTCATATTAAACTAATTTTTCATCTTAATATTGCGGACTCTTAAAAATTCACGGACCAGTCCAAGATCGAATCGGTCCCTTAAAAGGCTAGTCTATTTCAGGTCAGTTCCTAGTCCGTTTCAGTCTAAACTATAGTCTCGATAACCCAAAAAAATAAAAATAAAAGTAAATGTGTCTCAATGAATTTATAGTTATCATCAATATACAAAAAGAGGCCTAGTGTATTGCCAAAAAAAATAAATAAAGAGGCCTTGTGAACATCCCAGATATGAGGGATGTAACACTAGATAATTACGCGAGAATTAGTTGAATTTATTTAGCAAATATATTATCCATGAAATTTGATGCATAGCGCGTGTCGTCGATCTATTATTCTGTTGAATGAGTTATACGCTGTCATTGCACACAAAGTTTGGTTGCAGACCCAAAATTTGAATTCAATTGAAATTACACAGTCAATCTCTTCAATTTTGTGTAGCATATTCCCAACAATAACAATCTAAATTTTAACTTTTCTGCCAAAACGAAAAAAGATAAAATATTAGATACACCAATCTTTTGTTATCGCGTACATATTAGTTTCATTTGTTAATATAATCATGTTATAATTGAGTAGCGACGTTGAATTATCTTCGTCATTTACGTGCACGCACTCCACAATCCCACATTCACAGCGAAATTGAAACTTCTCCCGGACTTTTTACACGTTGACTTTGAAAATGATGGTGATACAAATGTTAATTACAATAGTTGGTAGTGTAAAATAACAACAATTTTATTTAAAAACCAGATCACATAATTTCATTGTAGAGTTAAATAAAAACTTCAAAGATTAATGAAACCAGTAAGTATATATAAAACCAAACTATTGTAGTATTTGATTATTCATGACCTTATTATATCTTCTTATTGATAAAATGATTTCTCTAATATTATTTCGCATGTCACAATAGTTAAATCTCTGAAAAAGATGAATTTTTAATAACTAAAAGAAAGATATAAAATTTGAACCATTTTATTTTTTGTGTGTGTATATATATATATATATATATGTATCAATTGCGTCAATTTTATATATCATTTGATTTATGTTTATCGCATTGCCTACGCTAATACAATTTTCTTGATCCGCCCGTGATTGTGACATATTCTTAATCCTAAATTTCCAATATTATCAGCTCATGTTCATGGTAGTCTAAATAACACATTTTATTGCAAGAACTTCAATACCAAGTAAACTCAATAAATAGCAATCAAGTATATAGTACAAGTGATATGACAAATTGGGTGTTTATTACATAACTTATATTTACAACAGCAGGATCAAAAAACTGGAAAGATTGGGATGTTTGAAGAACAATAACAAGAACTTTGATATTCTGCTATATCGAACAACAATTAGAAGAAGTCGATCTGCTGTACACATTTGATCTGTTCAAACTGTGTATCTTGCTATGTGTGCCTTCCCTTCCAATTTTCTCTGAAATTCCTCCTTCAAATAATCTCCATACTTTATCCTCTTGTACCTTCCATGGTGTCCACTGCTGGTTCCTAACATTTGCATCAGTGGCTCAACTTCAACATCCAAGTGCGGCGCAACAAATGCTGCGTAAGACATTCTTGCTTGTGATTCATGTATAACTGCTCTATGATCAATGCTTTTGTACTTTCCATTGCTCCATATCTATTTGGGAAACAATATAAATGATTATGGATAAGCTAACAATAATCTGTTTGAAGTTTCAAAACTTCTTTTTTCTTTCCCAAGTGCTCAGTTCTGCATGCTAATGAGCCAATCAATCAATCAATAAAAAAAAAAAAAAGTTGGGATTTATTTATATTTACCTCCATGATATCTCCAATGTTGACAACTAATGAATTTGGTATCGGTTTTACTGGAACCCACACTCCATCATGTCGAATCTGCAAGCCGGTAACATCATCGTCTTGCATAAGTACTGTTATGGAGGTAGCATCCGAGTGTGGGCTTAAACCCATGACTTGATCAGGCATGGGACAAGGTGGATAATTGTTAATCCGCAGTACTGATGTAATCTCTTTGTGTAATGCAACAACGGAATCCTTCTCCATTCCCATTGTCAAAGATAGAGAGCAAAGTAACTTGTTAATGACTATTTCAATTTCAGCTGAATATGCCTCAACAGTTTCTCTGCAAAGATACAACATTTTATGGGGGTTTGTATAGGAGGCACTGTCTAAAAACTCAAACGAGACCCGGACATCTAATCTTTCAAAGAAGTAAGAGGTGGTCATGAACATCTTAGACATAGGCAGGGTCTGAACAATTCTGAGCTATATTGAATAATATATAACGCGTCTTAACAGTTTTAAAGAAGATGAAGTAAAGGGACATACTTGAATTCTGGTGGCCACAACTTAAGTTTCCGAAGCTGAGGAGGACAGAGACGGAATGCTACTGACTCCGACCAGTCAAGTGTCACATCTTCAGTAACTGGGTAAGGCTTCCCATAACCTTCAACGGCATTGAAATCAAATGGATACTTTGTCTTCTCTTGTTCTGGAAGTTTGAAGAACTTGGCTGCTGCATTCTTTATGTTACTGAGTACTTCTTCTGTCATCCCATGATTTATCACCTGCAAAAGTATTTGCACTTGAACATTAGGTAACGAGCCATCTTTAGTACTCCCTCTGTCCCATCGATTAGGCCTTTTTGCGTATAGAAACTTAGTTAATAAAAAGGCCTAATCGGTGGGAAGGAGGAAGTTAAGTGCAAAAGAAACAAAACAATCTGACTTTAAATTAAGAGTCACAATACAACTCACCAGAAAGAATCCCCAGTCCTTGCAAGCTGCTTCTAGCTTGTCAAGCTCTTCCCTTTGCCCATTCGAAAGCATTGCCAAGTCGATAATTGGAATTTGTGCAGAATAAGCAGAGGTTTCTTCATCTTTGGCCCTATGTTCTTTACTCACTATGCATCTCTCTGGAACAAGTATAGCGTCTTTCGTCGCCATCTCTTCAACACAATCACTGTTTTCTACCGAAAAATTCTTACTCACAACCATGTCTCTATTCTTGGATTATGTTGTTGGATATATACTTTTATACACGCGAGCGAGCGCGCACACACATTACATATATAGTTTAAGATATAGTTCCTCTTTGGCAACTTCACAAATACTACATGTAATAATAATAACTTGAAGCATACATTTCCCTTGTTGCTTGACTCCCTCCATTTTGGTATAAGCAACAATTTATTTTTGATTAATGAGAAGAAAAGAAACGCTTGCGTGGTCATCTTATCATCGTCATTAAACTAAACCACTTCGTCAACAATCAACATTGAAAGTAAACCAACTTTGCATTAACTTATTATTGTCATCATCTGGAACTGGAGCATTATTATTCTAAGTCAAAATTTGAGGTTTCACATACAGCGGATCTGACATTGAAGGAAATAATTATTTATTCTTTAAGCTTATGATGAAGTCTAGAATTAAGCTGATACCATGCGACAACAGCTACGATTTTATTTGTGATTATAGTTTGTTAACTAATTATTATAATAATTACTAGCTGTAGAAAATAAAATAGTGTAAACTGCGCAATATTTAACGAGGTAAAAAATAATTTTAATTATTATTATTCACTTATTATAAAATGTTAATGTTTTAAATATTAAAAATTATTTTTATTGAATTTATAATAGTGTATGTTTGTAATATCATCACAAAAGATTCTCAATGAAATCATTCTCCCATGTATTGAGTTACTCTTTCAGTTGATATAATTGAATTTCATTCTTCTTTATTTGCGCTAGTTACAATGTTACCTTTTTCAAGTTTTCAATCTCTGCAAAATTAGTATTTTTCTGGCCATGTTCTTTGACTTGAGATCTAGTAACTTAAATAATTTGAACTAAACAAACAATTGCACCCAAAAGAAAAATAATAATAAGAAGTTTCATGAAGTCTCTAAGGGCTTGTTTACTTTTCGAATAGTAAGGTGGAATGAGAATCCATACTCATTCTATCTTTATTTTTTTTTATTTATTTAAAAAAGAAAATTGAATGATATAATACATATATTAATATAATTATATGTTTCAAAGTACAATTTTGTTCATGTAATAGATGAAATATTTTATTTCACTCGTTGTATTTTATTTAAATAAATAAAAGAATGTAATTTTAAAATTTTATTCTCATTCCTCTTATATTTATTTTTATTTCACTTCCGGCCACTATTTTTTAGAGGAGGGTTATGTTCTGAATCTTTAATTTTAAAATTAATGCAGGTCGTTGTAGTATAGTGGTAAGTATATCCGCCTGTCACGCGGATGACCCGGGTTCGATCCCCGGCAACGGCGTTTTATTATTACATTTTTAAGGATTACCTTTTTGCTGGATCCTTATACTGTAAAACGGTATCGGGTGGTCATATTATTTTGAAGAAAAACCTCTTTTACATCTCTGAAGTAAAAGAGTAATAATCGAACAGGGTTTTACATCTCTGAAGTAGAAGAAGAAGACGAAGCACCAATAATCAGCTCAGTCGTCGACGTTCCGATGATTAGAGTTGGAGCGAAGCTGTTGAGGGCCGCCAGAGCTTTACCGACAGCTTTCTCTCTCTGCGAACCCAACTTTCTCCCTCTAAAATCATCACCACCTATCAGATTATTCTCTGAAAATAATGGTTTTAACCCCAACCCAGTTGCTCTCCAGATGATTGATTACGCTCTCTCTCTTGCAAGATCCGACAAAACAGGTCTTTTTTAATTTTTGTTAAATTTTCACTACTATTTGTCTTATATTTGTAAATTGCAGTTGAATTCTTTATAGAAGTTGTTTTTCATTTGTTGGGTTTTTAGATGTATCATATGGGCAAGGTTTACTAGTACTAGAACAGTGCCAATCTAATCAAGCAGATGATAATTCGAAGGGACTGGTTTTACTCGGCATGTCTACTTTACTATCTGAAAGGTCACAACTTTTTCTAATCTTTGCGTGTGTAAGTTCAAATTTCTGAAGTTGTAAAGTTCAAATTTCTGAAGTTGTTCCTATTGTTTACATTTTTGTGGTCAGTGGAAAATTTGAGGAAGCCATTGAAAAACTCCGGCAGATTCAGGACTTAAAAGTCTCCTCAGTGGCTGTCAAAGGTTAAAAATTAGCACTGCTAATTAGGTTTGAATTTTAATTTGATATGAGTCCTGACTTTAATTTTAACTTGGTTTTATAGTGGCGGCTTCAGAAGCTCTTGTGGGCCTTCACTTGGAATTGGTTCAGGTAAATTTTAGTCATCAAGTCATTTGCGTTTATATAGCGTATGTACTGGCTGAACTTAGTTTATTTGAGCTCAATTTCTTTGGTGGAAACATGTATTTATTTGGATTTGGGATGCCCGTGTTAAGGCATTAAAAGGCCTGGTTGAGTTTATTTGGATTTGGGATTTGGTGGAAACATGTATTTAGTATGGGATTTGGGATGCCCGTGTTAAGGCATTAAAAGGCCTGGTTGAGTTTGTTAATGGCAATCTTGACTTAGGTACGATAATTTCTTGATGAGTCTTTGTTTTCCACTTTAATTGTGCTTTATGTTTCAGTAGTGGTTTAATGTTAAGTTCTTTCTGTTCAGCTGATTCATATTTTCAAGGAGTTCAAGAAAATAGTGGTTGTGTTGGTAAGATTTTCATATTTCAGTCATTATGGTTGTTTTGGCCTTCAATATTTTGGTAAGTATGTACAAAAATACATGTGTGTATAACTAGGTGTACTTGTATATGTATATAAATAGGAAATGTTGCTTTATCATACGGAGAATTCTTTCATGCTCAGCTGAAATTCCCAACTGCAAAGGCATTATATGAGAAGGTAATTCATTGGGGTACTGAAAATAAAGATTTCAGTGATCCATATAGCTTAGCAGCTGGTAATATGGTCACGGAGCAAGTTCATTTGGCAGCTACTTGTTCACTGGGACAACTTGAGGCACACTTGGGGTGAGCTTCATATTGTGAATGTACCATTAGTTTTCAAGACCATTAGTTTTCAAGTATGATCTTCATATTTTAAATTTCTTTCATATATTTAGAAACTTTGCTGATGCAGAGGATATGCTTACTCAAGCATTGACTAGAACGGAAGAACATTTTGGTATGTTATTTAGCTTTATATTATCGTTTGAAGGTGAATTACTGATTTGTGGTCTATAATAGTGCAGCTTTACTGATTTTGATGTAGGCCAGCGACATCCCAAGGTTGGGGTTGTTTTAACTTGCATAGCTCTTATGTTTCGGCATAAAGCAACAATTGAACACTCAAGTTCCCTTTTAATCCAAGAGGTTAGAAGTTAAATATTCCCTTTGATCAACTTAAAATATTAATAGTTCCAACTGGTTTAATATTTATTTTTAATTTCAACTTATGATGTTGAGTAGTGTAATTTATGACAGCTTATTTCAGGATCATTTTTCATGATGTTTCATGATTCATCTTTTTCAGGGACTTTATAGAAAAGCTTTGGAAGTGCTAAAAGCTCCTCCACTGGAAACTGATGGTATGTGGATAGAGTATACTTTAGCTTTTGTTTCTTAGGAGAACTAACCAAGATTTCTATTTATTCTTTTGAATCCACAGGTGTGGAAGTGAAGGTGCAGAAAAGGGACATGGTTGCTCTAGCAAGAGGTAGAGTCTGGATCTCTTCACGTTTAATAGTGGTATCATTCTTCATTGGATAAGTCGATTAGTGTATTAGTCAAGATTAACAATCAACGATCCATGTCGACTATGATCCTGAGGAGTGTATTTTATCCCCTTTTTAGATGATATATCAATGTAGCATGCAAATTAATGTTCTCCATTATGCTGTCAATGAGTAAACACACCACCATGATTGGTAGAAATGGGTTGATTGTGTAGGACAGTGAACTTTGTTTTGAGTTTTCCACATCTTGATTGGCGTATCGCTTTAACAAATATTTTAATGAATTGGATTGATGCTACTAGTTCTCCAGTTAACAATAATCACTTCATGAATTTTCCTTTGGTATGCGTTCACTTCGTCAGTGAGCTCTATCAGTTCAACAGCTTTTCGTTCGACGACTTGTGAAACATGTCTTTGACATTACAAAGCTGACCATTTGCAGGTGGGTATGCTGAACTACTGTGTGTTCAACAGAACAGGAAGGCTGAAGGTGAGAGGATGAAAAAGTGGGCCGAGACTGCGTGGGGAAATTGTCGTCTGTCACTAGCTGAGGCTCTAGATATATCTGAACCTAATTCGAAGGTGCCGGTTGTTGATCTTCGCGTTAGCAGGCCTTTGTAGTTGCTTAGCATCAAGATTTTGTACGAGCCCTTTTATGTTTCTTAGTGAATAGCAAATATATTCTGCAGTTGTACATTATCTCAACATGCATCATCTAATACGATAAGCATGTTAAAAACTGTTAAAAGAGTACTTAGCATACTATAAATATGAATTAAGTTTTGTTTTCTTTATTCATTTCGGATTGTTATATTAATAATACTCTCTATTTTAAGAGTAGAGATATATTTTATAGAGATATATTTCAGTTTATATATGATAGGTTTGCGAAGTTGTATAATGTAAAATAATTTTTTATTTTTATTTTTAACAACTTTGAAGTGAAATTTAATGATATACATGAAAAATGTTCTCAAATACAAATTAAAGTAAATTCTTTTACTTAATACTGTGATTAGTTGGAGATCATTCATGTGTAGTGTAATTGCAATACTCTGAATTTGATGGAATTTTTGTTATGATTTCATTATTATACCAGCAATATGCAGAATTACATATGTATGAAAGCTTCATTCTTTTATCAAATCGAAAATGCTTGTTGTACAGCTTACATGTAAAGTTCCAGTAAAATTAACTTCACAAAACAACTAAAATATCTGAAAATGAAAACAGGGAACGTTTCTTGTTCAAAATTTCAAAGAGGAAGATCAAGGCCTTTTCCGATATCCACCCCAATCACTTGGAGTATACCCTTGTTTATAATCTGCAAAATCAAGAACATGACATCTTAAAACCAAGAAAATTCTCATAATACAACATCAAACGTATAATAATAATAGAAAATAAAAGTACTCAAATAAAATACAAATGTAAGATAGTAAAATGATAAGAGTCTTTACCAGTTCTACAAAGAAAGTTCCGATGAGACCAATCATACAAGCTCTAGAGTTCCATACTTCTGCAGTTCTTGTAAAACCAAGAAAAGGGGCATTAAATTTTGGCTGCACTTTTGGCAATTCAACCTGAAATTCACAATACCCAATTTTTTTTAATTAAATCTTTGACACATAATTGAATTGATGAATAAGCCGAATAAAGAAAACAAATAAAAATATTACCCAAAAAAAAAAAAAAACACAGAGAGAGGAAGAAAAATAATACCCCAGCAGGAATCTTTGCAGCTTGAAGTCTGAAAGAGAGTGGGTTCTTGTTTTGGAATTTGGTAGATTGATGGAGATTATTGAAAGGGGAGATTCTTTTATTATTCTGATGTTGAACTGGTAGAGGTGCTGAAAGGAAAGAAGATGAAAATGTTGATGATGTTGCCATTTTTTGAGGTAATTGCAACTAAACTAGAATTAGAACCATAGCCATTTCTTTCTTCTTCAACCAAACCTTATCTATGTCACTTGTACTTGTGGATTGTGCCGAATTCTGATGGACCCCATCTTTTCTGAGATAATGGTAGGTGTTTAAGTGTTCATACATGGGCCTCACATTTGTTTGAACCCATTATAATATGTACGTACTATAATGTAATGTATAATAAATTATTCAGAAATTGTGGCGAATATGTTCTTATATCTT
The DNA here is from genome assembly GCA_014636745.2 of Centella asiatica. NCBI lineage: Eukaryota > Viridiplantae > Streptophyta > Magnoliopsida > Apiales > Apiaceae > Centella > Centella asiatica. Next base: position 55,213,218 of record CM025780.1, read on the forward strand.
TTACTCACTCCATTCTTAAAAAAAATTTAATATTTAACAATAAAATTTATTAAAAAAATGGTAATATATGTATATTTTTTTATTATTATAACGTTATATTTTTTAAAATTTGTCACTATAATCTTTTAATCTTATTTTCAATTGAACATTCACAACAAATTTAACAAAGAAACTTATTATTTGTACATATTCTCAATCAAATATACAATATTAATATTTGTCAAAAGTCAAAAAAAATATATTTTTTTTGGGACGAAGGGAATATAACACAACTCCTAGCAAAAGAATGCACCATCCTTCTCTATTTCCTACATCATCTCTTGATGGCAAGGATTTTGTTATTGTTCCGAAATATATGTTCAGAAAATGAAAAAAATGTAAATATATATTAAGATTTTTTTATGCATAATCACTAAATGTTGATTATCCATGTTACTATTTAATTATTTTTATTTTTGAAATATCAAAAAATGACTTATAATTATAAATATATATTTTGTTCTTATCTCAAATAAATTATGAAATTAAGTAAAACATTTATTTTGCAATTAACAAAAAAGTTGTGAATTTCTCAATTAGTCAAATTTTATATCTTAAGACATAAAATAGTATTTGTATAAATAGCTTTTTGCATTGATAAAATATATTATATATCTTAGTCATAGAATTTACATGAACGCTATTTTATGCCTCATATAAATTTCTCACCTTTATGTCTTATAATTTGGAACGGATCGATCTAAGTATATACTTTTATTATTGTTTCGACCCGGGGATGGAATTATTAGAACTAAGAAATAGTTGATACTCCTCCCATATATTTCCTCAAGAATGATAAAAAAGAAAAAGAAAAAGTACCACTTGATTTTGTTAATCCAATTTGAAGTTAAGGATTTCTGTTAATAAATAAACATTTCGAGAAAACAATCAAGTTATTTTTAAAACTAGCTAAAAGTGTAACTAATCACCAAGAAGAAAAAGTATCAACTTATTCATCAAGTGAATAAAAATGTAAAATTACCAAGAATTTAATAGTACAAGGCTCTCCATTACAGTTTACAGACACATAGTACTGTTGATCTTTGATCTACAGTAATGTAGATTTGACACATATTGTTATTAATCAACCACTCGATCATGAATCTTATGCTTCTACAATAACTGCTACATATATGCTTGCCAGATTATTAATATTGTTTTTAAGGGATATTTTGAGGCTAGCTAGCTTACAACACAATATATATTTTAGTAGGCAGCATATAAATGTAAAATCTATTTTTGCCCACCATATATAAAAATAAAACAAAATTACACATTAAAAATTCTAAATCATGCTAGATGTTCAATCCTCTAGCTTCCTCTTCTTGTACGTTATATTTTGTGACAGCTTCATTTTAAAGTTTAACTGTCGATGATCACGGCCTTCGACACATGATACAGTTAATACAGTTGCTGGACTTGAAGGATCAGAAGCAAGTACATTGTACAACTGGTCAACCAATTGTTTCTCTACCATGATCTGTTGACACTTCACCACATCATCCTAGTAATTGAATAAACACAACATCAATGTAACAGTACAAATAAAAAAATAAATACAAAAAATAAAATCATGTTGCAATTTAAATGAGGAAAAATTAATCAAAAGGTATATGGATTTGTTTACCATTTGATCTTGTGGGATGAGAGTCACGAAATGAGCGAGGTGATGAGCATCATAATTAGTTGATGGAATCAGTCTTTCGATTATGCATTGTAGTGCACATGTAGCAATCACACTTGGCCTAAATGCTAGGAATTCAAAATCTGGAAATTAAGAGTCACAATAAACATTTAATCAAGATTGAACAAAATACATACGTCTTTGGGGAAAATTTACCACTTTCTTTGCATTTTACTCAAAATGTTTTTCAAACGTTACGATAATTATATTATTGATGACTCATTTTATCTGTAAGTCTTTTGGATTTTCTCATTTCAAATTGTTCGTTTTGGATATATTATCATTGTTCCAACTGGGTACAAATAAAATGAACGTCTTTGAGACAAAAAAAGATTGTATTTTGAGCGCCAAATAAATTAATTAGACATGGATAATCGAAGGGTAAAAATAAAATAATGTCACCTAAAAGAGCAGATAAAAGCATTTCAGCAAGTCCAAAGTATAAGTGATCAAGAATGAGGTGGGGTTTGATCAACTCAAGGTAAGAATATGGTGTTGTGCAGTTAAGTCTCCAATCTAATGTCTGCAGCAGTTTTAATTCCATTTCTTTAATCAGTCTTGGCTGGAACATATGCTCCAAACCCTCCATCTGCAAATATATAACAACTGCTAACATTAAACCTACTAACTCTTCATTTCCATTAAAGACCTAGCTAACTTGTTCATTTAACCCCCCAACAAAAACACACACACACACCCAAAAAAAAAAAACACACACAAACTCCTTCTGAATATGCAAAATTTATCTTTGAGTTCAAATTTGATATTAGGTCAACAAAAAGAGTTGCATTTTACTTATTATCTAATACAATTATGAAATCCTGCTATCCAAATTTCATGTAATACATTTGAATTTTATCAATATAAGAGTTTTACTGTAAACTAACTTTAGGGAGTATTAGAAAATATATAATTTTGTTATTATTAAAATTCCAACAATTTAGGATTTCACATAACAATTTAAATTTTTGGATTTCGTAAACTAACGACATACATAATTAAAAATGATACAAACGTCTATAAATTAATTAATCAGTCATATCAAGTACATGACAGATCAAAGTATAAAAATTAATACATTGTACAGTACATAGCAAATTGATTTAATGAATTCTCACCTGAACATCATGCAATGCAGGAGGGGCTGTCTCACAAAACTTGGAGGCAGTGGATAAACATGCAACTGACAGTAATTCAACCGTCCAAGATTTCCATTCCTAAATATTATTTATGCATGCAATCGTATCAATTTGTTTTTCACATAATTTTGACTAGAAGATACTTACATTTTCATAATGAAAAAAAAAAACAAACAAACAAACAAACACTCAGTTCAATACGACAGTCCTTACGTGGCATTGGTTCAAGGAAATGAAGCGATCAAGGTAATTTGCAGCATTGCAGACTGTTTCAATAGAGAGCTTCAATCGTCTCCACGACTAACAATACAAAATAAAAATAAACAAAATTAGTGTCAATGTATATACACACAGGAACATGATCATCACATGCAGTTCCTAGTTTTAATGTACGAGAAAAACGTACATTAAATTTGTGTGACTGCTGATAAAAACAATTACCGAAATTCATGTCCTTTTAACATATTCTCCATCCGTCCCATCTATTAGGCCTCGTTGTTAACTACGTTCTTATACTAAAAAAGGCGTAATTAATCAATGGGGCGGAGAGAATAATATAGTATGACTTACTTGAATGAGCCAGTGAATGGATTTGCATCTAGCCATGTCAACGAAATCATCGGATTTGAGACGATCCAAGTAGTCATTTTCTGGCATGGAAGTTAACTCCTTTTGTAGGTAAAATTTAAAAGCTTCTTCACAATCTTGTTTATTAGTAGTGTAGAATAATGTGCATGTGTTTGATGTACAATTATTTGCATGTCTTTGGTCAGAAATTGCAGCAGCAGCAGCAGCAGGAGGACTGATCATAAGGCAGCAAACATCCTCTTCATTGCAAAAAAGATTGTCCATTTTAATTTCTTGAGATTTGTGTAGCAGCAGATCGAGAACTATAAAGGTACTGGCATGCATCTATACATATATATGTGTGTGTGTAAATAGAAAAATAGTATGTATGTGTGAATGTGTGTGTATATATAGAAAGATTGGGGGTTGGGGTGGGGGTGGGGGGATGTTGTTGGTTGTGAGTAGTGGTGGACGTGTGGGTGAAATAAAAGGGGGGGAGATGCAGCACATGAAACGGGGTAAATGCAGTTTTCAAGTTTCAACTGTATGTTTGTGTTTAGATAATTGTATGTATAATAAGTAGTAGGGTTTTTTACTGCAAGTAACCAATTGCGTGACTGCTAGCACGAGAACTCTTTCATAGTTATTGTCTTGATATGGCCCAATCCTGTTCTATCTTTTTAGGGAACGAGCGAAACTAAAATCGACGGTCCAGATGCTGTTCTGCAAGTAATGTGGTCCCATATTTATTTTTTATACATAGGAGATTGGAGTTATAATACTTCATCACAACAACGGTGGTTTTAACTTTTTACACTTAAATTTATATAATTTTTTTTATATATTAAATATTTTATTTTAGTAAAATTTTTTATTCATATTAATTCTTATAACAAATATTTTTTATTATTAATTTTTTGAAAATAAAATAAAATATTTAACATATAAAAGACATTACTTAAACTTACGTACAAAAAATCAAAACGACTATTATTTTGAACCGGAAGGAGTATCATTTACTGGTTCAAAGTTCTCTATAATTTGAATAAGGGTTTATTTTTAATTAAGACAAAAAATTATAAATTGACTTATGTAATGATCTAAAAGGATGTTAAATAAATTATATTTGGTCGTCGTAAATCTGATTATCGATTATCTCTTTTGAAAAAATAAAAATGTCTAAGTTTTGAATCTTGTGAGGGAGTATGTAAATATCTCGATAATAACCTCCTATGTAACTATAAATAAAGTATATTTCTAATTTTAAAACCAAGTAAATATATATTTTTTATTTTTATATATCATCTGTTAATGGATCTTAACAAGTTAAATCAAGTCATATTTTAAGTTCTCTAGTTAATAAATTTACTGTAATGCGTGCGACTAGCGTAAGTGATTTACCCCGGAGAACTCGGGAATATGCTACCCGTCACTTTCAGTTCGTGAGGAATATTAACTTATGATCAAACTACTGCAATTCATTCATTAGTATAGGAGAATAATCTTTCCCATGTTTATTATTTTAATATTAATGCTTATTATGAGAAAAATGAATCTGAATTCATCTCTTGGTCACGAGGAAATGGGAGCTAATTAACTAATTAGCACTTAGTTACACAATCCTTAGGAATTTTAAGTAAATATCACTCCCTTCCGTTTGTAATAACTTACATTTTAGTCATTTACATATATATTATGGAAATTAAAATTTATAGTAATATTTTAAAACCTTAATAATTTTACCTCATCATTAATTAATATAGATGGGAAAGAGAAAGAATGTATGTTGTGTAGTAGTGTGACACACAGAAAAAGAGAACGAGAGAAAATAATTGTTGTAATTTATTAAAAGGTAATTTAAGAAACATAAAAGAGAAGTTTCTATAAATATGTAAAATATCAATTATTATGAAAAAAAAATTTAAATTCTAAAATACTAATTATTGTAAAACGGAGGGAAGATGAGTTAAAGTCATACGCAGTATGTACTAAGAGTTTTAATCATATCAGTTCAATAGTTTCTAATTTCGAATTTATCAGTTTTTTCCATGTTATAAATTACTTTCATGTTCTCGCATAATTAAACGATGATTATATATAGTCGGACTTCGATAGTACGAATCAAAATTCAAACTAAACGATAGTGACTCTAATATTTTTCCTTCGAATTACAAATTTTAGATCCAATTTGGCCTATAAGTGTCCGCAAACGTGTAATTTGATAAGTATATCTAATCTTGTCTATTTATTAAAAATCCCACCCTCATAATAATCGCAAGGACAGTTTGCGTCACACTTTGCAAGAGAAAAAAAAAAAATATTACCGAAAACTTGATTTCACATAAATTATTCCGCATTCACCGTATTTTTACGTTGGAAGAAAACTGATTAAATTTAGTTACTTTTTAGTAAAGCAATGGTTTCTTTATAAGTAACAATAAATTAGAATCCTATCATGAGTAGTTATTTATTCATGCTAACCCACTCTCTAATTAAAATTTTTATTTTTATTTATTTCTTTTGTTTACCAATTTTTCTATCAAGTTCTATTTTTTATTTCATGTTTACTTCCAGTACAATATTTTCTCTTCACAATCTTTCATATTGAATTATTAATTGTATTATCAGATTCTTTTATTGTGTATTTAGTTCCACTATAAATTATTGATCTCATATTTTTGTTATATCTAAGAATTTACTTAAAAATAGATATATTACACACACATTAACGTGTGCGAGTAAGATTAGTTTTCTTAATTAGTTTTAGGTTACAATTTCCAAATTCTTTTTAATTGACCCTATCACATGTGATAGTTTGTTATCAAATTCTCGTCATGATAAAGGTTAGGTAAAGGTACATATGCTTGCATATTAGTCCCCATATCATTGACAAGGCATGAAAAGCTTCACAATCAATAATAACCTAATTTTAACGTACTAGATTTTGCACATAAAATTCGTTAAGTCCGTGTATCTATATACTCGCTCTGTTTTGCAAAAAAATAACAATATTTAATTTTTTAATTAATGTTAATATTGAATGTATGATTCATAATTTACATATAAAAATACTAATTTTTTAAATAAAATTTGTTATAAATGTTCTTGTAATGAAAAAACTATAATGACAAAATTTAGGATGTATATCATCATGATGATTAATAATTTAAACTAATGTAACTCTAGTTTTAGAACAAATCTAATTTTCAAATAATACTTCTTTTTTTACGAAGGGAGTTTAATTTTACTATATATGTTTTATGAAAGAAATTATTATTATATAAATGAAAGAAGCAATATATAGAGCACTGAAAGGTAAGATATCTTCAAGAAAATGGAATTGATATTCTTATATATAGTCACGCATTTGTATAATTTTAAGTACATATGGTATAATAATATATATGAATGCTACATGTATAAACATCAAACATCATTACGGGAATATGATGAACAAGAAAAAATATATTGGATTTAAAATTATAATTAAGCATTTAAGATTATGGGGATGGATCTTGGATTGTGTTCTTCTCTACATTTTAGTAGGATATGATTAACAAGAAAAATATCTTGAAAAAATCGCGAAACAAAATAGTTTTTGTTATTGGCTCTACTAACGTACAGGACGTGTTGGACGGCAAGCATTGGCGTCCGCGACGTGAAGAAAGAGCAGAACATATACCTTTCGACAAAATCGATTTTGGGCGCTTTGGACATGGTGGTACTGCAGCTAGTAGCTTATAAATATTAATGCCTCAATTTTTATTTAGCTTAATTGTGTGATAAAATACTTATTACAGTTATTGTTAATCATCAAAATTATTATTATGGCTGATCAGAAAGGGAACAAACCAGTTGAAGAGTTCCCTCAAGACTTGCCTGCTGAATCATTACAACTTCCGAGTGAGTTGTTGTTAATTCTCTACGCTTTCTTCTTTAAATTAATTCATGTACATTTGGACTTTGAAAATTTTCTTTTCTTCTCTACGTAATTCTTACCTCCAAATTTATTGAATTAATCTTTCCATAAACTTAGCTTATTTCACCTAATGGGTGAAATACCACTCGAACCCAGAGCTAGCTGGTTCTCCCCGAAATGCGTTTGAATCCGTTACGACCACTGAACAAATTTGGTTGACGAACATGGTTTATGCGCCGCTAATGTAGCGGCTTGTCGAGCATTTGACTCAATCAACAGGATTGGGATGATCAGGTCGGTTGAGGGCAGCAGCACACAAAAGCGATCAGAATTCGAACACGCCGCGTTTTACTGGGAATTATATACGGAGTGTATTTAGAGATATAAACAAATAAATAAAAAAAATCATGTATACATATAATATAATTTTTTCATCAAAAAAAAGAATCTTCCCGCAAAGAAAATTAAATTTACTGCAGCCCTAGTAAAAGTTGATGTACGCATACATATTTAAATTTGACATATTTAAGTGAAAAGTTTTGAAATTGACTTATTTAAGTGAGAAGTTTAGAGTTTTGAATTTACTGGCTAATAAAAACTCTGCAAAATAGTTGATAATTGTGTGAGTATGTATGAATTTTTAGGCAGTGACTTCTCATATGTAAAAAAATATGTGACTTTGTGTACAAAATCTTCAATTTTATATTACAATAATGTCAAATTACTTTATTAACATATCTACTTCAAGTCACTTTGTATATACAAAGTCTCTCACGTTCTTGTAACCCATATATATGTATATATATTTGACGGATTTTTCAGTAATTGGTATTACTACTAACTTTTCGGAGAGCAATATGTCAGGAAGTTATGGAAGCTTGCTCGGAGGAAACACAAGCGGTGACAAAACAACATGGCCGGAAATGGTGGGTCTGACAGGAGATGAAGCCAAAAATAAGATTAAAGAAGAATTTCCTCAATTCAATGTTCAGATTATTCCACAAGGCAGCTTTCTTACCATGGATTTTAGAACCAATCGAGTTCGGATTTTTGTTGATTCATCTGGCCTTGTTGCCAAACCACCCAAAATTGGCTAAAAAAAAAAAAAGAAATATATATATGTATGTATTATCTTCCAAATTTTAATATGACATCAACATGTTATCAAATAAATTAGAGTATTATTAAACATTTTTCATGTTATTTATTTATTTATCATTATTCTCTTTTTGTATATTTCAATTAGTGAAAATTGGCACATGTTTTAGTTTTATAAATTGAAAATGGGGACATGTTTCCTGGAGAATAAAAGGTAAGATATAATTTTAAACGTATATGATATAAGTAATTATATAAAAAATAATATGGATATGCTGCCCCAGAAAACAAAAAAGATATGCTTCATGTATAAATATAAAAAACAATTATGAGAATAATGTTTTCTCTAAAAATAATGAACTGCCAACCTCGATCAAACTTTTTTCTGTTCATCTTGTTTCATTCTTCGTTGATGTAGAAGTGGGACGAATTCGTACGAACAAACAAATCATCGAATTGGTTTATGAATTAGATTTGGTATGGCTTAATTAAAGTTTTTGATACATTGAATCACACAAGTGAAGTAATGGATTAAGATAATGTAAAGTTTTGACCTAGGATAAACAAAGGATTAATCGGTATAGATCGAATCGGTTCTTCAAAAAATTGGTGTTGACTAGTGTAATTTTGTACCAGTGTTGAAATTGGTCAGATTGAGACAAGTTTGTGCTAATTCAATAAAATGAGAACTAACCAGTACTTCAGGCTATGCCGGTTTTGGATTAGACTAAATTTTGGCCGATTTCAGTCTCAGTCATTATTGTTCCTTTTTTTAAAAAATAAATTTAACTTATTTTTGAAAATAAAATATTAAAATCTAACTTTTCTATTTTTTGAACAAATTATTACAATTATAGTTACTACAAACTAATTTTCTATTGAAAAATTTACAAATTTTAAATAAAAAATAACAATTCATAATAACTTTAGAATTATTTTATTAATATAAGATTTCCAACTTTATATGAAAACTTAAAATACATTTGAATTATTGAGAAAATGATAATAAATTGAGGAAAAAAAATCAAAAATTGTAAGTGTAATATATTAAAATATTAACAAACCCAATCTTACTGCTAGTACTATCTTAATTCGGTCTCAGTCTGATCCTAATTCTAGACTTAGATTAATTTTTTTTGTTATTATGTATAAGACATGTCAGACCAGTGTTTTATCTTAATATTGTGGACTTCACAGACCAGTCAAAGACCATATTAGTCCCTTAACGGACCAGTCTTTTCAGGTCGGTCTCTCGTCCGTCTCGGTTCGAACTACAGTCTTGATATTTTTGTTCATCCATATTTTAACCTATAAATACAAAATTTTATACTCTAAAATGAGAAAAAGTGGTATGAATTATATTTTATGATTTATTAAATGAATAAGCTGAATTATAAACCTGATTTGTTTTGACTGAATTAAAAATATTAATTTAATGAATCAGACTCACAAATTATATCTTGAAAAAATCGCTTAACAAAATACTTTTGTTATTCGGCTCTACTAATTACGTAGAGGACGTGTTGGACGGCAAACATGGGCGGAATTAATTTATAACTTTTTGATAAAATCGATTGTGGGTGCTTTGTGGACAATTGGACGTACGTATTGGTGTTTAACTAAGATGCTTAAAAACTGCAATTGCTTATAAATAATATTAATGCCTTAATTTTCATTTAGTTTGATTGAGAAAATATTTATCATATCATCAAAATTTGTATATAATATGGCTGATCAGAAAGAAAACAAACCAGCCGAGGAGTTCCCTCAAGATTTTCCTGCTGAATCATTACAACTTCCAAGTGAGTCGTTCTTAAATTAGTTCATGTACATATATTCAATTTTTTCCTCATTGATCTGGAGCACTATTTTTCATTGACAAGGTCATCATCACCCATGTGTGGGTTTAAGCCTCCCGAGCCCCCTTAGTTGTAAATTGTAATTTCTTAAGTGTATAAAAAAATAGTCATTAATTTTTTTTTCTTTTTTCAATCACAACTTCATTAGTTGCTCTCTACCTAATTCTTACTTCCAAATTTAATGTATTAATCTTTCCATAAACCTTATTTCACTTTAAAAAAATTTAAAAACAAAAAAAAATTAAAAAAAAATAAAAATATATATATATATATATATATATATATATATATATATATTATAATCTCTTTTCATATATAAATATCTCCCTGCAAAAAATAAAATTCCTACTTTCTGTGCACGATCAAGGATTCCAACGCTAGTAAAAATTGATATATACATGCATTAATTTGACGGACTTTCTAGTAATTGATAGTTAGATACTCATCTGTTCCAAAATAAAAATAGAAAATCGACAATTGAAAATAAGATTTTTTAAAATAAGTAAAAAGAATTACATTTATATGAATCTTTTCTATGATGCTATATTTTTAAAAATTTGTCTACCTCACTATATTCCAAATTCAACAGTTTCAATAAATTTCCTATAATAGTTGATTTTGGACAAACTTTAGTACTATTCTCGACAGTTATCGTTATAATTTTTATATCTTATCATTACTTAAATATTTATAACAAACTTTATAAAAATACTAACAATTTAAATATATGTAATTGTCAAACATATACAAAACTTAAATATAACATTTTTTTAAGAATGGAGTGAGTATTAATTTTTTGGAGGGAAATATATCAGGAAGTTATGGAAGCTTGGTTGGACGAAACACAAGTGGTAAGAAAACAACATGGCCGGAGATGGTGGGTTTGACGGGAGATGAAGCCGAAAATAATATTAAACAAGAATTTCCCCAACTCACTGTTCATGTTATTCCACATGGCAGCGATGTTACCGCGGATTATAGAACCAATCGAGTTCGGGTTTTTGTCAATTCATCTAGGCTTGTTGCCAAACCACCCAAAATTGGCTAATTATTGTACACAAAATTATCGGTCGGTCTAATTTTTTTTGAAAAATATTACCATGTAGTTTGAATATATTTAAACACTTATCGAGTAGTTTATGTTAATATTTACGTTACTATTTCTTATGCAGTTTGAATATGTTATTATTTAAGTTGTAATTTTATTAACTAGATAATAATATGATAACACAAACTTAACCCGAAGAGTTGAAAAGTAATTATAGTGTACAAGAATATTTTTCATCAAATCATATCTGGGGAAGAAATCCATTATTATATATTGGTAATTGGGATACACGTTACGAGTCTGCGAATTTTCTTTTAATTGTAATTGATAAATAAGTACATAATTTTACTTTAAATCTTATGAAGTACTTACCTACAACCCAAGCACTAAACAACGGCGACGAATTGGCAAGAGAAAATAGGCTGATCGACTGTATTTATTGAGTGGCTTAATGTCCAAAAAAATTATTAAATTTTCTCTCCATTTTTAATTTAACTCTCCAAAGTTTCTTTTTTTAAAGAAAAAATAAAAAATAAATGACTGCCTCATTATTATTATTTTTTATTAGAGTGATTGTGGTGATTTTTATCAGTGTCCTTTATGAATTAAAACTTCCCATGTATTTTAATAATTTCACTCATATTTTCTACGGTTAAAATATTAACTTCTGATATCTCATGTTTTTTTTAATCATATATATCCTTGTACTTTCACTCGAATTTTCAAAAGGGTCAAGATTGACGTTAGATTACTAACCATGGCCAGAGTTTGTTGACATTACTTGCTCGTGTGTAAATTAAAAATAAATATTAATCACATGAAATTTCCCGTGCGTTTGAAAGGAAAAAAAACTGAGATTACATTCGGAGTTTACAGCATTAATGATTTAATGCCACCTAAAGCACAAAATCAACGAATTTAGGAATCAAGCAGACGAAACCTACTCCTGATTTTTTTCTAAACAAGGCTAACTAGGATGTTTCCATAAAGAGACTTAAATTATGAATCGTGAGAAATTCTATTGACAAATTTTCATTTTTTACCATTGAAGTTTACAGTCCGATTCTTCAATTAATTGATGCTAGAAAGTAACTAAACGAAATTACAGGCTATATATGCAATAGAAGGTTAGATTACGAAGGTAAGAACGATTTTCACGACAATAATGCAATTTGCCAAAATTTTAGTAAGGAATGAACTGAACAAGTAATTATTAAGAATAATTTTCAAAAAAATTAATAAGAAGAAAGACGACAAAGATACGGCCTGCTATAATGAGGGTCGACTATATAAATGGTAAAGTCAATCAACTTGAATCTAAATTAATAATGTTCAAATGAATTATCTGATATGGGATAATTTAATGATAAAAAAAAAAACCAAACACAAAATAGAGTAACATATTAATGAAGAATCGGGAGATATGGAACTGAACCTCGCTGGTGATAGCGAAATGAATACATGACCAATTATATGAACAACGAAATTTACACGCAGTGGGAAAAAGCAAGTTGAAATAAAACAAACGCCATCAAAGTCTAGTTTAATATTTTTTTTCTTAGGTGGAAGCACCGATGCGATGGAATAAATCCTTTAAAATCTCAACTAAATTAATTACTCCCTCCCACCTCTTTTTGAGTAACATTTAAATTTTTAATTTTACATATTTGACTAAAAATTACATGTAACAACAATAAGTTTTTCTTATTAAATTTGTTATGAATATACAATTAAAGATTATATAAAAAGATTGTAATGACAAATTTTGAAAAATATGATATTATAATGAAAAAATTATACAAATGTTGCTCTTTTTTTAGAATTTTTTTTTATTTTCAAATGTTTTTTTTTTTGGAAACAGAGGGAATATATACGGAATAGGGTGACTAGTGACCGGTGAGATGATATATTTTTGAATGTATAGTTTTCAATTAAAATACTTTGGTCTGGGGTGTTGCACACTTATAATAATATTTGGTGTTATATTTGTTTCATTTATTTTAGTTTTAATTTTAAGAATTTAAAATTTGTATAACATAAATTATACTACCAAAATCTTGAGATAAATTAGATGCTCGTCCAGACAATTCCCGAATATATGATGTTTCACCCCTTCTCTCATGCCGGGTTCATAACATTTCCAGAAGCACGAATGAGCCCCATGCTCATGACAAGAATTTGAACAGAAATTTACATATTATGTAAAAGAAAAAAAAAATTGGTCAGCCGAATGCATGACACAAAAATTTTGTTCTTTCCATTTTTTATAAGAAAAGTAAAAAAACGCTTACCAATCACCACCTTCTTTCAATAAATTAAGCACCCAAAATTTGAACTTGCATTAAACTTAAATTCAATACATCCGGTCGATAAATTGGAAAAAAAAAACAATAAACAGAAGAGATTAGTTGCATAGAACATGCTATGTATTGCTTGATTCTTTTCCTGTATCATCAGAATAAGAGTTCATGTTTGTTCCATCATATACTAAAGTGAAGGCATGAAGCATATATATATATACAGTATAAACCAAAAACAAGAAAAAAAAAAAAAAAAACAAGGAAAACTATTATTCATACCCGTAAGAACTGAGCCCCACTAGTCCTTTACTAAATATTTTTTTATCTAAAAAGGCTTTAGGAATTCACTATCTAGCTTCACCTATTCTATAGAGTAATCAAAGTAGTGAAGCTAGAAACAGGTGCAAAACTAAGGTCAACATCTACATGTGCCCCTAAAGAATTTACATTTATACTCCCCTTATCAGATGAAGATGATGGATACAACTTGGAGTAAACATCCAACCCAACCTCATAGCACCCACCTGGTGGCCGCACCACCTCCGGCAACTCAACCTCCCCCTCCAAGTACCTCACAACCTCCCTCGTACCGGGCCGCTCCAACGCCTCGAAATTCGAGCACATCAGGCCTAATTTCAACACCATCATCACCTCATTCTCATCAAACTCTCCCTTCATTTTTACATCCACTACATCAAGAATTTTTCCTTGTACCCATTTATCCCACACCCAATCAACCAACACAAATTCCTCCGGCGACGCCTTGTGCGCAATAGGCCTTCTGCCACACACAACTTCAAGCAAAAGTGCCCCAAATGCAAACACATCTGACCTTGTTGTGGCTCGTCCTGTTCGAGCCAGCTCTGGGGCAAGGTACCCCAAAGTGCCCACCACCCTAGTTGTGCTCGGATTTTCGCCATGTTCGTATAATTTTGCCAGCCCGAAATCTCCAAGTCGGCCATTTAAATCACCATCAAGCAACACATTACTAGCCTTTATGTCTCTATGTATCACAATTTGCTCATACCCTTCATGTAAATACAACAGGCCTGAAGCAATGCCTTTAATTATACTAAACCTCTGTTCCCAGCTTAACATTGATTTGGGTTCTTCAAACAACAATCTGTCTAAGCTTCCATTAGGCATAAAATCATAAACAAGTAGTAAATCACCGCGAAGACGACACCATCCTTGTAATTGAACCAAGTGCCTATGGCGAAGCCTGCCAATTGTAGAGATCTCAGACACAAACTCGCGTAAACCCTGCTTTGATTCATTCGAAATACGCTTCACAGCCACTTGGGTTTTTGAATTTGGTAGTGTACCTTTATAAACTTTACCAAATCCACCACACCCAAGTAGCTCAGTATCCTTAAACCCTCTAGTGGCTTTCTTGAGTTCTTGATATGAATACCTATGTGGTCCAACCTCAAGCTCCCAATCTTCAATTACATCTCTTTCTTTGATTTTCTTGATGGCATAAATGGCCAGAAATATTGAAGAAATCAAAACAGCAAGTGCAAGAACTGAGACAGTACTTATGAAAGATGGGTTTTTTGGCCTTTTCGGTCTAGGGAGTGATGGTAAAGAATCTAAATTTAAAAACTTGGCTTCACCGTTCATTTTAAAGCTCCAACCCATTACATAGTGGGAGCTAGCAAGCAAACCAGTTGAAGATGAAAACCCAACATACATACTTTCTTTAAAAACTGGTGAAAGATCCAACTCGGCAGACAAAATTGGGAACTTGGGTTTTGAAGAAGATGATGAAATAGTAACATTTAGAAGTTTTGTTGTTGAATCATATTCAATCCAAGCCAGTATGGTCTTACCACTCTTGAGGTTCAAATCTTGTTCTACCAAATCATCAGTAAAGTATGAAGCTTTAGATGACTTGTTTGATACCAAGCTGTTGATGTTGATTCCGCAATGGTTATCATTAATATCTCCGAACTCAAAATCTTGGACTGTATCAAATTCAACAGCCAAGATATGGTTGGAGAAATTCCCAATATCTGTGGCATTGAGTAGTCCAAGATACTGACTTGGGAGGGCTGATCTGATGAAATCTTTAGATGGGGTGATGGCAAAAGCAAGGCCATGGCCACCAAGTTTTGGGTATTGAGGGACTATGGTGAAAGCAAAGCAAGTAGAGAAAGAGAAAACAGAGCCATCAGAAGAATTCTTGAACTGGAGAGGGGATGAAGATAGAGCATGGCCCATAATTCTACCAGTCTCATTGGTTAACTGAAGGATGCCATGTTTGTCAATGTTTGCAACTCCACTTAAGCTTATGTTGTTTGTGTTTGTTTGGGAGAATCCATTGTATATAAACTCATCAAGCTCAGATGAAGTTGGGATTGTGAGGAAGATGAAAGAAAATAGAAGTGTGAGTGATTTTGGCATGGTGGGAGAAGGAGATACTAGATTTTAGGACAAAGGGTGTCCAAGGTTTGATCCTTTTTAAGTGAGATTGGGCTAAACATGAGACGGTATGCTTGCTTATGTTGTTTGGTTTTCTTGAAAATGATTTTTGATGGGGAAAGATTTGTATGAGAAATTGGGGGACATGGAAATGCAAATATGCAACGTAAATAAATAGCCAAAAGAAAACAAAAAGGTATATTAAACAGAGTAGTGAAAGTTTTTTAGGGCGATTAATATTTTAAAATTTTACTTTTTGATTCTCTTAATTATGTGACAATAATGGGAGGAAGAAGTAGTAGTTTGTCAAAAGTTTTTCAGAATTTATTATTATTATAGTTAAATTATTTTGGCTCATTTCAATTGGACACTGAAAATAGCCTAAGCCCACTTTATATAGCAAAAGCAATGAGCAGACAGTGGTCTCCCAATTCTGCATTTTCCAATTCTTTAATATGACATTTCATACAGAAATTGACAATAATAAGTCCAAACAGGAAAACCACTAGCTCTGTTATATAACTAAAATACAGCACCAATATATTTGTGTCCCTGTTGGTTAGTTATAATATAAATATAGATTAGGAATATAATGCAACTTGTTGATTATAATATCACTTCAGTATTTTATTCTAAGACTTCAATCCAGACTATAGGATAAGTTCAATATTAACGAACTGTTGCTACTTAAGGCAGAACTTCCATTAGTGTCCGCGCAAAATTTTGGACAATCTATTTTAGTATTTTCCTTGTAAATGTTTGTTTTTATTTCATTTATTCATGTGTACATACTTCTCCGTTCAAATTAAAAAAAAAATTTGGTGAAGTATATATTGTACTTTTTTTTTACAATAAAAAATTATGTAAGAGTAAAATTTTTCCACTATACAAATATCATTTAAAAAATAATATTACGTATTTCCCACAGTTTTTAAGATGTTACTCATTCTTTTTCAAAAAGTAGTTATCTTTAAAATATTAACTTCATCTAAATACGTTAGTTGCAAAATATTAATATTAATCATTTCATTAGACAAAGTTATCATTTTCCTTAATATTAATACCCCGGACGGAAACTAAAATAGTTGCATATCGTCACGCATACATAAATGGTGATGATGCCGTGTATATATTTTAAATTTTAATAGATAGCATATTTGATTTTTATAGTGGTATTAAAGAAATTAACTTGTATACAAACGAATGTACACAAATTGACGTGATTAAATTTTATAGGAGATTGATAAACTCTATATGAGAATTGGTGAACCCTAATAAGTTCACTATTAAAATTTTAATGGTTGATAATTTATTATGTGTATGTATACATTTATTTACAAATTGTTGATGTTTATAATATTTTTTGATCTTTTAATATGATGTGAGCGCCTTACAATTTTATTTTTTTTCTCTCCGACGGTAGTTTAGTAACATTACAAGTCGAAAAGGACGTATGATGGAATATTAACCCAAGTTTTCTAATCCAAACGTCCCTTTTCAAGTTTGACATGTTTGGAACAAGTTGTACCGATTCACTCAGCTGTGGTGACTGCTCCTTACATCCATTAAAAAATTTCAAATAATGAACTTCTTTGCTTTCATTTAAATTTTTGAGAGATTAGACTTTAACAATGTTATATATATATATATATATGTATATATGTATGTATGTATGTATGTATGTATGGTATATGTATGTATGTATATATGTATGTATATATGTATATATGTATGTATGTATATATATATATATATGTATGTATATATATATATGTATATATGTATGTATATATATATATGTATATATGTATATATATGTATATATGTATATATCTATATGTATATATATATGTATATATGTATGTATATATATATATATGTATGTATATATATGTATATATGTATGTATATTCTCAATGTAAGTCTTCTTGAGTTTATATTTAAATATTTGTTTTGATTATACTTTATCTTTTGCTATAACCTGGGTTAGGATTTGGTATCAGAGCCAAGTATTATTGTTGTTATAGTATATTTTGGAATCTTATTAAAGTCTTCTTTAGTCGCGTTGGTAGTAAATCCCGTGGATTAAGGGTAGTAAAACCAGTAAGTCGTTGACCGAGGGACTTTGTGAGAGGAAAAAATATTATTAGAAACAATAATAATAATTGGTAATAATGCTAAGTCGAAGCTCTAGTAAAAAATTAGTTAAAATGAAATTTGATAAAGAATTATTAAAAAATTCTTCAGAATTAGAGTATAAGGAAATTATTGAAAAATATAAGGCTTGGGAGATGCCTGCCGTATCTCCTAATGAAATATATATGATAAATACTTTTGATTTTAAATCAAAGAAAATTATTAAAACAGTTCCCATTATTAATCAACTGGAAACTATTCACATGTTTGATCCAGGAATATTAAAGTATAGAGATAATTATAATTTTTTGCATATTGGATTAGTTCAAATTAGTATTAAACCTTTGACAAGAGAAGGTTTAAATACATGTTTAATGATTGCCTTAAGAGATTGTAGGCATAATCAGTTTGATGCTTCATTATTGGGATTAGTTGAAACTAGCCTTTGTAATGGTCCAATATTCTTTAATTGTTTCCATGATTTTGCTGTTTCTTTAACAGATAAAAATATTATGGATGTTTTAACTTTAAACATTAAGACTCAGGGTTATGATATGAAAAATTTGAGTGAACATATGTCAATTACTTATAGAGTTTATTATAAAGTAATGAATACATTAACCCCAAGATCTAAAATTAAGAGTAATAAAGGAACAACAACTTTATTACAAATAAATGAAGATAAATCCAAAATGATGGTTCCCAAAACTATATCATGGAAGGATGTTAATCTTCCATCTGATTAGTTATTATCTTCTGCTTCTCCTTCTGAACCTGTAAAAAATAATAATGTTGAGTCAATTATTCAAACTACTGAAGGAGATGTTTGTATAAATTTTGCTAGATCAAGCAGAAGATCTAGTTTTAGAATTTCTGAATTCGACAAAAGTTTTAGAACTTCTGTTAGTTCAGAAAGAAATGATAATGATGTTAAATTTGAAGGAATAAAGGAATCTGATCAGCAGATTCCCCATGGTATTTATAATAAGGATAAGAGATCAATGTCTCCAACGGCTTCTGATATGAATTTTGATGTCATGGTCTTAGAAACAGAATTCTCTTATAATCGAAAAGATATTAATGATGATTTTATGAAGAATGAAAATAAAGATTTTAGAGATTGGTATTTTAAACACCATTCTAAAGAAAAATTACAGGAATTAAAAAATGATTTTTATAATTGTATTGATACAAATAGGATTGTTATACCTTTTAATGATTGGTATTTTTAAAATTATGACCCAAAAATACAAGTTTTGGAAAAATATAAAAAATCATGGAATACTTCTAAAGGGGTAGTTACTTCGGTACATCCTCCTCCTATAGAAATAACCCATGAAGATTTAAAAGCTAATGGTTTTAACAAATTAAATAGTCAAAATAATGATAATAATAAAATATTTAGTCAGAATAATTATACTAATCTTATTCTTCAGACCATAGGTTTTCAGCTCACTCGAGTTGAAGACAGGTTAGAAGAAAAAGAATTAGTAAAAAATGAAAATTTAATTACAGGAATTCAAACTCCTATAATTAAACCTTCAATTAGAATGACTCCTAAAGATTTTAAATTTACTTCTAAAACGGAAGATGAATTCATTATTCCTTTAACTAAAAAGTTAAAATATTTGAATATAAAAGATAATCATCTGAATGTTTTAAAACAAGAGGAAAATTATAGTGAAACTGATAGTGAAGATATTCAAAAAATTGAAGATCATTTCACTAATGAAAATCTAAATATTAATAAGATTGGAGGTAATTTTGGAACTCAAAAATCCCAAATTCCTCAGTCTACCAGCAGATATTATTATCCAAGGTCAACCCCTGTGGATTTGACTTTGGAAGAAAATAGTATGGTATGACAATCTTATTATAATCCAAAAGCCATTTATGAATGGAATATAGATGGTATGTCAGAATATCAGATTATTAATTATATTAACAGAATGATGATGTTTGCTTCTGCTTGTAGAATTAATGGTAATTCTGATTCGCAGATAGCACAAATAATTGTTACAGGTTTTATAGGCCAACTAAAAGATTGGTGGGATAATATATTAAATCAAAATCAACAAAATGAGATTTTAAGCTCGACAAAAATTATTCAATCTGTTGATCCAAGTACTAGTGAGGCAGTTTATACATTAGTTCAATCAATTATTAAACATTTTATTGGACAACCTACTCAATTGGTAGATAGGAGTAGAGAATTACTAATGAACTTAAGATGTCCAACCTTAACTCATTTTAGATGGTATAAGGATGTCTTTCTTACTAAGGTGACCCTTAGAAATGATGCAAATGCTTCCTTTTGGAAAGAAAAATTTATTTCAGGATTACCACCATTATTTTTAGAAAAAATTAAAACAAGACTTAGAAATAGGTATACTTTTATTCCCTATGATAATTATACTTATGGAGAATTAATTTCTGAATGCACTGCTGAAGGTTTGGTTTTGTGCAATGATTTGAATTTAAAAGCTGAGTTGAAAAAACAGGGACTGACTAGTAGAAGAGAATTAGGTGAATTTTGTGGCCAGTTTGCTTATAACATTCCGGCCTCCAAAATTAAAAAACCCGAGAGAAGTAGAAATAATAAAAAATTTATTAAACCATACAAAAAGAAATTTAGAAAATTTCAAAATGAAGAAAAAGATTATAAAAAGAAAAGATTTTTTTAAGAAAAAGAGTCTTAAAAAGAATGACAATAAATTTAAGAATGATGTCACATGTCATAAATGTGGTAAAATAGGTCATTATGCTAATAATTGTTGGGTTAAGAAAAAGATTCAAGAATTAGATGTTAGTGATGAATTAAAAACACAAATTATGTCTATACTTTTGAATTCTAATTATGAAAGTGAGTCAGAAAATGATGTGCATAATATTCAAGATAACGATATTTCATCTAGTTCAGATAATGAAATATCTGATAATAATAGTGAGAATTGTAATTGTGTAAATGAAATAAATTATTATAAATCCATCTTGGATTTAAATGGTTTATCTATAAATGTCTTATCAAAATCTCAGAGTATGATTTTGGATATTATTGATAAAATCACAGATCCAGAAGAAAGAAGAAAAACTCTATTACAATTCTTAAATGATTATGAGAAACAACCTGAAATTGATATTTTAAATAAAAAGAAATTAACTTATAATTTTCAAGAAATTATAAATAGGTTTGAAACACCTAGACAAGAGATCACTGTCAATGATTTAAAACAAGAAATTAATGAGTTAAAATCTGAAATAAAGATCTTAAGAAATAGAATAGAAGTCTTAGAAAATTATCCCTATGAAGAAGAAGAAATTAAATCCTCTAAAGGGAAAGAGGTTAAAATTGATGAAAATCAATCTACTGATTATTTAAATGTATTAGACAAATTTACATTCCAAAAATGGTATGTTTATATTACTCTTGTTATAAATGAGGAAGTAAGTTTTAAAGTTATTGCTCTAATTGACAGTGGGGCAGATTTGAATTGTATTAAGGAAGGAATTATATACATATGTATATATATATATATGTATATATATATATTTTAGTACAACTTTTAGATTAAGCCGATCAAAAAATTTACTGCCAGAGTAATATATATTATTAAATGTATGGATTGTCACTATGTATACAAAAATTATGTTGCTAAATATATGATTTAGTTTGGCAACATTTTTTGGGCAGGATATATTTGGATAACAATAATATATAGTGCAGCATATGTAGTGTTTGAAACTTAATTTTTTGAGAATTTTCAATGACCATCAGTCTATCAAATAGATCTTGTGCTGGAATATCCTCTCTCGAAAACAAAATTTTGTTGCTGGCACAAACCTAAATCGAGAAGATGCGGATCGAGGTGGTTATTAGTACAAGCTGAAGTTACAAACAACAAAAATGTGCTTTCAATGTAATGAAAAAGAAAAGAAAATGCGTACTAGAGAACAATTATTATAAGTAACTAATTCACCTGTGAAAGCCATATACATACAAGTCTCCTAGCTACAAAGGCCTTATGATCAAGAATGTAAGTTTATGAGAAAGAATGGTAAATGTGTGCTACTTATAGAAGCTTCCTGTTTTTATAGCATCATCATTAGCATCTCCGAGCGCAGCCTCACGCAAGTACTTGTCAGCCAGTTGAACTCTCTTCACATTTTCTTGTTCTTGTACTAGCATATTCCCATACTCCAGGAGCTTCCTAAGACTCATCTTTGGTTGCTCCAAATTTGGAGGTCCCTCCTTCGAGTTCACTAATCTTTTCCCAATATTTTCTACCCCAATCCCCAAGACAAATTTCCTTACTTCATCATCATATACTCTTGCTCTCAGTGCTCCAAAGAAGTCTGCACAAAAAGGATATTCATCATAGATTACAATTTATATAAACATTTGTACGTAATAATGTGTACGTAAATGATCCATAGGTAGTGCTGAAAAATGGTACTGGTATGTCTAGCGCGTCTCTCATTGTCAAAATTATGATCGTGCTACTCAAATACAGGTCCATATCTTGGACCTCATTAAACATATGCTACAATTTGTAATGAACGCAAAAATCTGTGACTTGGATGGTCACCAATGCAGTGCTATTTTTCGGCGTTTTCTATTGATCATGTCCCTAATATGTATTACTAGATATATTGTCAGTTCGAAGTTTTTACCAATTGACTGTCCCGGAAAAGTGTCAACAAGCTTGACAATGTCTTGTATTGGAACATTGTCAATTCTGAAGATACCGGTGCACACGCCAATTCGATCATCTCTAGTAGGAGCCCAGTAGAACTTTTCCATACGACCATCACGGATTAGAGGGGCATACAGTGTGGAGAAATCGTTACCAGTGACAATGACCGGAACACGAGGATTTTCTTGCTTGTTATACATGCCAGGGAGCTGGACATTGGTAGGATTGTCAGCAATGTTCATGAGTGTAGCATTCACCATCTGGTTGTTAACTGTGTATTGTGTAGTTCCACCCATTCTACCAGCCCCTGCATCGAGATCATTGATGAAAAGAACACACATTTTCCCTTTCTTGATTATATCTGACGCCTCGCGGTACCTTTGTCTGATCAACTTTGCAGGCTCTCCTGCATTCCCACTTTCCAGTTCTCCAGCACTCATCATAATAGGGCTGAAATTGATTGTTTCGAACATCAAAAAAGGACCATTTTTTTTTTTAAAGAACTTGTTGCAAACTGCAACAAGGATCACAAAATGTATGCTTAAGTTTGGAAAATTAGCAATTTCTAACATTATTATAGAGAAAGAATATAGGAGAAATCAAAGGAATAAGTCACCTTATTCCCATTTTGGCAAATACAAGCTCACATTGAAATGATTTTCCTTGGCCTTTGCCTCCCCAAATTCCCAAGATGAGAGGAATCTGTTATCAAAATTTTCAAGCCATTTTTTTTTTCAATTTCCTAAAAATTATGGGAATTTGACAGTAGAAAAAGTAAAATAGGCAGTAAATTAACCTTGATGTTAGGCAAGTTCATGAAGTTCTTGGTTATGTGTACAACCAGCTTGTCCATGAAAGCAGGAGCAATGTACAATCCATCCATGTTATTGTCCATATTATATCTACCACAAAACAAATTCAGCAACATATTCTATATAAACACATCCAAATTGTAATTTTAGCCCAAAAAAACAAAAAAATAACAGTATGTCGTCACAAGCTTGCAAAGGACTGAAAACAAATTATTGAGAAAATGTGAGTTCTTACTGGCGAATACCAGCACTGAAGTAGTCATAGGAACTCATGATCGCGGTATGAGTACCCGAATTCATGGGAGCTTGAAAGAGGGAATCTACCATTCCCTTTCCTCTGGTGATGTCCTGTTGATCGTCAGACATGTCGAATGCAAGGCCCCTCCATTTGTCCTTGGCGGTCTGTTTCTCCTCATTCACTTCTGCAACAACCTTGAGATAACTAGATGTATTCTTCGGGCTGATCCCATTGAAGCTCAATGTCTTAAGGCTATGGCCAATGAGTGATGAACTGGGAACAGATGCTTTTACACTAGGGCCTTTTATATTTAACTGTGCCAAACACGTCCCATTTGTTATTCCCATAGCACCACATAATTTGAAGGAATTGAACATTACAAACTCAAGAAGACCAAATATTCCAGAAAATCTAAATGCCCAGAAGGCCATATAGTACTTGATTGATCTATAGAATTGATACTAAGGGACGATCAAGACAAAAGCAAAGTTGAATAAAACAAGAATGTGTTTGATGATAACAAAGAGAGAAATACTTGTACATGTACTCTTTCGATTGATACACAATTCATCTCAATTAAATCACTTCCAAATGGGATTCTTAAAGAAATTTGAAGCAGAAAAAATAATCTTTAATATGAAAAATCTTGCTTTACAAATGCAACTTCTGTTTCATATTATGTAAAAGGGTGGCATGGAAAAATGGTACCTTTACCGATGGTCGGGCTCCGGCAACTGAGAAAGCAGTAGCCATTTGAATGTATGTAAGGAGTTGATGAAATCTATGAAACTGAAAGCCTGTGATTTTAAAATTTGTTTCATGGGGCTTGCATTTTGGTTTTAATAGTGCGGTTGTTAATTGTAGATGAAGACAAAAGTGAAATGATACAGAGGGGAATTTCTATGGATTTTGGCGTCCAAACTGATGGGCACTCAAAATGGGACATTTATGATGAGGTGGGCGTTAGTTTTGGGAAATGGGCTCCCCCTCCTTTGGTCCATGCTCTAGCAAAATGGAGGCTGCTTCTGCGGACGTAACTAAAAGTAGCTTCGAAGAAAGTGCCTAGTTATTTCTCTCATTCGATAAGAAACTTTATTTTGTTTTCTATTTCTATATTAAAAAATTCATATATTTATATTTTTGTTATTTATATACTATGATAAAGTATATATATTTTAATAACTTTTTAAATTGTAATTATTTTAGTATATGTATATATTATGTATAACTTTTATTTATTGTTTTAGTTGTGTTTTCTTTTTAGTTTTTAGTGTATTTTTTTTTCAAACATATTTTTAAAAACTTAACATGTTCTAATTACATTGATCATTTTCGTATATAAATTTTAAGTCAAAGTTGGAATCATCTAAAGTTGAAACCAGATTGAGTTAAATTAAATGCAAACGGAGGTGGATTCTATGATTGTTAAAAATGTTTTGATATCCAAGGAGGGGGGCACAATAACGGATGCAAGGTTATTTCATGACATTTGTGAGTTGCTGGATAGGAGTTGGTCGATTAGGGTATAATATGTATTTCGTGAAAAAAATATACGTGCAGATTAGCTTGTTAACAGAGTAATTGATAGTAAAATTAATTGTCACTGTTTATTGAATGTCTTTGCCGATTTAGGTATGTGCATACAAAATGATGCCATTGAGTCGCTTATGGACGTTCCGTAGTGGTTTAGGTGTTTTTCTTTTCTTGTGTTTTTGGGCGCTACCTCCTTATGTAACCAAAAAAAAAAAAAAAAGTAACCGGATAGTATTTTGATTTATAAATTTATTTATAACAACAATTAAGAAAAAATTGAGTTGACTAAGTCAACAAATTAAAATAAGATAGTCGATTATGTTCCTAAAACACCACTTATCAAATAATATATAGTAATAAATATATTAAATTTTTTTTGTCTTTTGGCCGCACAAATATAACTATTTTATTCATTCATATTGTTCCACAATATTGTGAGATATTTTTCTCCGCAACTTAAATAAACATTTTTTTTTTGAATGCCAGGCAAATTTTATTAGTAGTACTCACTTATGAGCAAATGATGAAGTGAAGATCATAATAAATGTCTCAACCTAAAAATAAATAAAATACAAAGGATGGGAAATAGGTGAAATGAGTCAATCCATGCCTAATACTTATTACTCTTACAAACATGAGAAATTCAACCACCTAGACACTTAAATTTATACACATAAATGTACTATACAATTATATAAAACTATATATTCAAATATGTGGATACATTATCTAGTTATCAATCAAAATTCAAGAATAATCAATTTTTGTGGTTACGCGCTGTGATTAATTTAA
The DNA here is from genome assembly GCA_014636745.2 of Centella asiatica. NCBI lineage: Eukaryota > Viridiplantae > Streptophyta > Magnoliopsida > Apiales > Apiaceae > Centella > Centella asiatica. The sequence goes on from CM025780.1 coordinate 55,239,500, forward strand.
ATACTACTCTCTCTTACTACTCCGATTCCGACCTATTTATATATAAAATATATTTTATAATAATTTTGTAAGAGAATAATATAAAAAAAAACAAAGAGAAAAAATAAATAAAAAATAATAATTTTAGGTAATGAGGCGGGTCGGGTTTGATAGAAGCGTTAACGGGACGAGGCGGGTTTGGGAGACTATCTAATTTTAACGGGTAGAGTTTGGGAACGGTTCCTCTGTCCCATACCCGTCCTGTTGACATGTCTACTCTCTCTATTCTAAAAAAAAATAAAAATTAAAGAGTAATTTATTACTTTCACGAAAATTTATGATTAAAATTTAACTTAAATTTGATTGATTTCAATTGTAAATGATTAACGTTACATAATACATCCAAAATTCAAACAAAATAAACTTTTTATTATATAAAAACATTGTTAAATCTTGTTACAATTTAAATTTTAAAATTTTACAACTTAATATAAATAAAATAAAATGTTGATTTTTTTTTTTTTGTTTTGTCAGATAGGGCGAGTATATTTAACACAATCATGTCAACCAATACAACATTTCTTAATACTGTTGTACTGTTAACGAAATATATGTATCGTAATTTTGCAACCCGAAGGCAGTGTGCAAAAAGTTGCCAGTTGATTATTTATTATATACTTATATAATATTAGTCATACTATACGATTATACCTAATTTAAGTTGAGACCTGAGAGATGCGCGCTTAAACCGGAAGTTGGTTTGATCGTTCTAATTTGTATTTCATCTTTTATTTTATTTTTTTTAAAATTGACAAAATGGCTCATAATCAACTATTTTAATAAAAATAAATAAATCCTAACTGAATAGATGACAATCCTAAAAAACAAAAAACAAAAAAAAAACATGGAATGAATATAAATTAAAATAGCTCACTGAATCCCCTAAGCTGAGTGCTTGACTCCAAAAGTACAACTCCGAGCAGTCAATGGTTATTTATTAATCTAAAAGGACGGTACTCGTATTATTTTATAATAGTAAGAAATTCTGGAGTGGCGCTTGGCATTACATGGGGAGTAGATTTCAAAACCTTGAGCCTTTGGTGCCTTGTTTCCCCTAACATGACTGTATGAGTCTACATGACAATTTCAAATTTTCAACACTTAACAGAAAACGAAGGTTTGTTATTTTCTCTAATATTAACAAAATAAAAGATTTCACATAAAATGAAGATAACTTTTGACTTTTCAATTGCCTCAGCTATAGATGAAGTTAACTTTTGAATTACATACCTTGTAGAATATCTGTCATGCTACTTTTTTACAACAAAAACGTAAGAACATCATACACAATTCACATTGCTCTAAAGTTCTCAGATTTCATATCCATTTTATGATCGCCAAATGACATGATGAACTATTGCAAATAAACATCACGATCCATTGATGAGTTTATGCTTATATGTGAATGTTCCTTTGAGATTTGAGTAGCATCACTGGAGATTATGTTCCAAGTCCTTCTAAGCATCGACGATACGTCTTTCATCACTGGTCTTGTTTCTGGTGTCTCCATTGCACATGATAAGCCAATTTCTAGAGCAGAAACCAAATGTTCTTCATTCAAAACCTTACAATCATCCATCACTTCATCATCCATTATCTTTAGTACTCCATTGGGAATTGCAGCTTGCACCCACTTCTGAAGATTGAATTCTCCATCGAACCTCTCTTCTGTTGGTCTTTTTCCTGTCAACATCTCAAGTAGAAGTATCCCGAAACTGTAAACATCGCCTTTAGTTGATACTTCACCTCCACTTCCATACTCTACACTTGGAAAAGTAAAGGTTATATAGAGTTCTGTTTGGTTGAAATGCATAGTATTTCCATGAAAAGTTATAGCAGTAGATGGCATGAACGAAAGATGAAGTAATTTACCTGGCGCAATGTAGCCAATGGATCCTTTTAAGCCAAGAGTGCTACTTATTTGATCTGCAGAAGTTGTACCATGAAGTATTCTTGCAAGTCCAAAGTCCGCGACATGGGGTGTCATGTCTTGGTCCAGAAGAACATTACTTGGCTTGAGATCACAGTGAACCACAGGACTTTTACAGTCATGGTGAAGGTACTCCATTGCAGATGCGACATCCATGGCTATCTTTATTCTCTGTTTTAGGTCTAGCCTCAGTCTTGAGTTCTCAGGGTCATGGTGAATCCAGCCCTCCAGGCTTCCATTTGGCATGAACTGTACAACTAATGCTTTGAAACTTGGAGTTGAACAAGCACTAAGGATCTTAACTAGATTCCTATGCCGAATGTTCTTAAGTGCTTCACACTCAGCTATGAAGCTTTTTGAAGCTCCACTTTGATCCATGTCAAACACTTTGACAGCAGCCATGGAACCATTACCTAAAGTACACTTATAAACAAATCCGAAGCTCCCTTTTCCAATCAAGTTATCAGGACTGAAATTATTTGTTGATTTTTTCAGATTATAGTAGGAATACAATTTCCGAGGACCATCAAATGAAATTACATCAAATGAACCTTGTTGTGCTTTCCTTTTCTTGAATAAAACAAGGATAGACAACACAATGAGAGCACATGCAGCAGCTGAGGTAGAAACTGCCATAGTAAGAATCTTTCTTGATTTATGAGAATGGCTTTTAATGGTGGTGCACTTGGATAATCCTAAATCTGATATTCCACCACAAAGCCCAGAATCTCCACTCACAACAAACCCAGATGCATTAAGAAAGATTCCAAGTTTGGGAACCTCACCTTGAAGCTCATTGGCCGAGAGGTTTAAGAGCTTAAGGTACTGAAGATTACCAAGAGAATTTGGAACAGAACCAGATAAATTGTTAGCAGAAAGATCAATGTACTCAACGCCTTTTAAGTTGGATAATGAACTGGGGATTGGTCCTTCGAATAAATTGTTAGACAGATCCAAATAAAGAACATTTGAACATTGACCAAGGGTGGGTGGAATGGCCCCGGACAACTTGTTTCTGGAGATATCTATGCCTTGGACCATTCTCAAGCTTCCCACTTCAGAAGGCAATGGCCCAGTTAAAGAATTTTGGGATACATTCATAAGTGTACCTAGATTTGGGAAGCCAAAGATTTCTTTTGGGATCTTGCCGCTGAGATTATTCATAGAAAGATCCAAACTTTGGATATGTTGACAATTCGATAGGCTTGAAGGGATGGTACCTGTTAGATTGTTATCATTTAAACCTAATTCATATAACTGGGTCAAGTTTCCAAGTGATTCAGGTATTGAACCGGATAAGAAATTCAAATACAAGAATAAATTCTGCAGATTTTGAAGGTTCCCAATACTAGAAGGAATCTTTCCGGTTAGGGAATTAAATTCCATAGACAACAAAATGAGACCACCCAAATTTCCAACACTTTCTGGTATGTTTCCCTCAAAATGATTCTCTGCCATCACCAACAATGCGAGCTGACTTGAAAGATTACCTATTGACGAGGGAAGCTTGCCACTAAATTGATTAGTAGCTACAGAAAACACTTGAAGAAGTGTTGAGTTGGTCAGTGAAGTTATGAAATCTAAACCATCTTCGCCGTCACTAGACAGTTGATTTATTTCAAGATTCAGAATGATTATATTTTGAAGATTCCATAACAAAGGAACTTTTCCTGTGAATGCGTTAGTAGAGAAATCAACACGCTCAAGATTTGTAGTATTTGAGAGAGACGAAGGAAGTTCTCCTTGAAAAGTATTCCCTCCCACAAACAGGGTAGTTAGATTAGGAAGCATTGTGAACAAATTAGATGGAAGATAACCCGAAAGATTATTCTTGGACAAACTCAATATAACCAAAGAAGAAAGATTGAAGAGTGAGCTTGGAATTTCACCTGAAATGCTGTTGTCTGCTACATGTAGCTGCAGAAGAAGACTGAGACGGCCTAGTTCATTTGGGATTGGTCCTTGTAAATAATTTGATTTCAAAACGAGATTATTCAGAGAAGAAAGGTTCCCAAAAGAGGTTGGAATAAACCCTGTGAGGTTATTATTAGCAAAACTCAAATCTTGAAGCACCATCAAGTTTCCTATCTCATATGGGATTGCTCCTTCTAGCCTGTTTCTGGAAAGATCAATGAGTTGGAGCCTAGAACAATCACCAAGGGATGAAGGAATTAATCCATGGATGTTGTTTGATGCTAAAATTAGCGTCTCAAGGCGAAAGAGCTTGCCAACTTCTAGAGGTATCATGCCATGAAAGCTGTTGTTTTCCAAGTCAAGAATCCGAAGGAATGAAAGGTTAGTGATTTGAGGTGAGATTGTTCCAGCGAGAGTGAGGTTTTGAAGAGCAAGACCAGTGACACGGGTTTTCTTGTTATTGCAAATAACTCCATGCCATTTGCAGATAGGTGAACTTTTGTTCCAAGTCTGTAAAACCTGATTTGGATCACTGGTTACTTGGGATTTGAATGAAAGGAGGGCTGTTTGGTCAGTAAAATTGTCTAAATGGCAACGAACAATTGCCAGTGACTGACATAGTGAAACGATGAGAGAAAGAAAGATGGAAAAAATTGAAAATTTCATGGAGTTTTGCAGCATGTAAGTTTTACTTTGGAAGTTGAGCAACTCTGAAGGCTAAGGTCTGATTTTAATACATGCAGAGGTGAGAAATTGAAGTCTGACAAAATGTGTTGTAATTGAAGTCAAAATTGGTTATATTAGGCATAGAAGAGCTAGATGGTAATTGCAAAGAAGTGGATTAAGAAGCCAGTTGAAAACGGAAGTAGTTGACAAATAAAAAGCAGTTTCCAGAATAATGGCCAATATATGCAATTTGTTTCTCATTTCACACGTAGGGTGGCACCAATGTCAAACAATTACTTCATAGCATACTGTAATTGACTATCATCTGTCAAATTCACTAATCGTCTTACATATCTCTCACTCTTAGGTTGACCATTGACTCAATGATGATTATTAAAGAAGTAACCCCACACAAGAATATGTATTAATGCGTTTACAGATAATGAGATAATGCTTGGGGTTAGTTGCACGTGTTAGCCTTATATTTTGTTGTTCAAAATCACATTGGTTTTTTAGTTATTAATCATTAATTTCAGATTAATACAATGATGATATGTGTAACTAAAATACAATTGAGAAGAATTTTTATTTTTTTATTTTTCCAAACCCTTTGACTTATATTCTTTCACAAATCCGGGGTTGCACAGAACATGCTTAATAAGCAAAGATTAGGAACAAGTTTATAAACTGTCAAGAAATTTAACAAATAGTAGCCTAGAAATGAACGTTATACAAGAACTTTCACCTAAATTGAAATTGATAAACTTTATTCAAAATTAGCAGTTTCATTCAGCAAACATGTACGCAAATTGAGAAGGAAAACGAAAAATTTCCTCTTTTCAATTTGGGATTGTCCTAGGAACTAACTCAAGAAAAACAATGTTATGATTTATATTAGTCCTTCAATAATAAAGAGTACCTAGTAGTTTGTTGTCTTCATCACCATCCTGCTTCTTTCTGTTGCCGATTCTCACACCAATAAATACAACTTAACCCTACGAGGACCTCAGCTATGGCAGCCTCTGTCTTCTCCTTATCCGAAAAATGCAAAGTCTGTAATAACAACACTGGTGGCTTCAACTCAAACTTCATTTTTTCATAGTTCCTTTCCATCTGCCACTGCAATGTATCATGAGCCACTGGCGCAAGCCACCCCATCATCGACTGCAATGCAGCCCTCCATCCCTCGGCCAATGACTCATCTGTGTCTGGACACTTCACATTCTTGCTCAGCTTTGATCTCACCGACGTTTTCAAATTCTCCGGCAACATTTCATACAAATCCTCCCTTGCATCTTGGCCAATTCTCATACCTGATTCTAAATACCTCTCGGCCAACAAAATCACATTTGCATAACGCAATGCCAGCCCCGAACCGCCCACCGTACATGGCCCTGCCGCATGAAACACTTTATTATTCCTAAAACTCCCTTTAGCACCATTGTCAACATTCAACAAAACTATAGATTTTTGACTGTAGAACCGAATCAAACTAGCTTTAGGCCTCGATGGAATCGGCCCAGATTGCGAACAAACCAATCCTTCGATAGGGTCTCTAAGGCAGGCAGGTAGAACAGGAATGTAAGATCCAAAAACAGTACAAATGCGAGCGTAAACAATACAAGTAATTCGTGCCATTAGACCAACAATCTTATCAAATGTCTTGCTCCATAATGAAATTTCTCTAAGATACCGAACCTGCTTCCTTTGATTTGCAATTTTCTCATCGAAAAGATCAAAATTCATCTTCTGATTTGGCATGGCCGAGCCATTTTTTCTCCATTGCTTCAACTTCCTCTCAGATACTTCTAATTCAGTTAAAGCTTCCAAAGATGAGTATAAACTTGCTGTGGCATATATCAATCTTTCAAGTTTCTTGATCTTTTTTTCAATTTTTCTCGACCCATATTCTAATTTATCAAAATTAGCCGTACCATATTTCAAATCGGCGTAAAAAACATCAAACCTGTTTAAGCCAAAGTTGGAACATTTTCCGCCCAATCTTGCGACGGCGGTGGCGGTTATGTCAAGATCTTCGAGTCTCTCGGCGCAGGCGAGGCCAAAGAGAAAACTTTCATCGGAAGAATTCAAATACTTGACGCCTTCAGATTCCAAAACATCTTTTCTGAGCCTGGTGATTTCTTGGTCGGATAGAGATTTGTAAATGGCGACTAACCGGGACAGGGTTTTGGCGGTCTCAAAGGCGAGAATCCCGAGGTGGGCCTGCCGGCGGGAATTGAAGGATTTGGAGCGTTTAAGGTTGTCTCCGAATCGATTGCTGATGTCCGACAGCCACCCCATTTTTTGGGGAAGCGTGAAAGTTTGGGAAAATGTAAAATGCTGGTGAGGGGTTTAGACGAATGATGTGGGTTTAAGAATAAGGACGTACAGGCATGGAGGAAGAAGGGCGTGTTTGGATGATAAAATGGGAAATTGGGAGATGGGATGTAAATTGAAGTTGTGCAAAATGGGAAAGTGAGAAGAGGGATGGCCGTTGACAGTTGAGGGAATCCCGATGATGTCGGCCGAACATTGTTGGATCATATGAAGCTTCTTCTTTTCATGGAATGACGATCATAGAGAAACTCAAATTTATTTTTTAGAATATGAAAGCCCGCTACTTCGTTCCTTACTTATTTATGTATTTATTTATTTACAAGTTACAGTATATTCGACAATATATTTTTAAACTTTTAAAAATAATATCTTTCTAAAATTTTAAACAAAATTAAATTATATAATATCGTTCAGAATTTTAAGACTACAAACTGTAGACACCCAAAATTTTTAATTGTTTTTTTAATAAATAAAAATAAAATAGAACTTTACATTTATATTGGTTGATATTATTATTATTATTATTATTATTTATTATTTATTATTTATATTATTAAATTAAAATTTTTATTAAAATTATCATTAAATAAATCATTTCAAGTGCAAAAAAATAAATAAAAAAGAAAAGTAATAGAAGCCCGTGTAAAAAAAAGAAGTAAAGAGAAAAGTTCAAATTAAGAATTCAAAATGGAGATAGAAAAAAGAAGGGACTCATCCATTGAATCATCTTGAAGATCAATGGCAAAAAATGATGATTATACTTTACAATTAGGGTTACGTTATAAATATGATGAGAACCTCCATTCGTAAAGAAAAGAACTTTAAAGAGAGAAAAGTTAGAAAAATAGATTATATATATTGTAGTTTTATTGAAGATTTAAAAATTAAAGTTGTAGATTCATCCATTATCAAGAAATAAAAACTCATTTTAAGATTATATTTGCGTTTGTTTAAACACTTCCCCCTCCATTCATTTGGTATTAATCAAAATGAATTTAAGCTAATTAATAGCTTAAACCTCAAAATTTACACTCAAATTAACATATGGGTACAAAATATTTTTGTAAATATTTTAAATATAATTTTTAGTTTTTGACTATTTTTGTAAATATTTTGAATATAATTTTTAGTTTTTGACTTTTTTGGTTAATTTTGACCATTAAAATAGTTTAAATGAATGTTTTTACACTAAAAAAACATACTATATATATGTATATAGATGTAGAAAAATGAGTTTTCTTAATTTTAAAATTATTTTTAATATTTTTAATTATTCTGAAATTTGTTAAATTATGCATGTTGGTGTAAATATTTAATTTTGTTAATGTAAACATGTTTAGAAATTAATTGTGAGTATATGTTAATGTAAAGGGTGATTTTTTTTAAAAATATTAAAATATAATCGTTTTCAAAACGAGAATGAGGGGTGCCTCACACTTTACACTCGTTTAATCAAGCTTTCGAATTTAGATAAAAGCTTTCATAGATCAAATTTAAAATTGGTGTTATTTAATTTAAAAAAAAATATTTTTATTACATTTTTTTAATAATTTTATTTTTAAATAAGTAACTCCTCAAACCAATGAAAATTTTGCAATAATTAAGGTAAATGGGGTGACCTAACATATCCAATTAATTATTGTTAAGTGACGACTCCTTAAAAAAATAATTTTAATCAAATTGATTTTAAATAAATCGTCGCATTACAAAAGAAACCTCCAAATTTTTGAAATAGATTTAGGATGAGAGTTTGATATTTTGTTTAAAACCTAGAATAAATATTTTTTCAAAAATAAAAACTTCTAAAATTTCCTTTTTCTATTTTTAAAATTCGAGAGGGTGTGATACAAACTTATCATCTGATTACTACAAACTGTTTTAAGAATAATGGGATACGATATGAAAAATAAGTACAACTCAATTTCTTTAAAGTCATGTATATATATCTATTAGAGATGAACAAAAAATCGGGATTATAATTTAGACTGAGACAGATTAGGGAACGACTTACAAAATCTGACCTGGTAAGAGACTAGTTCAGTTTAAAACTAACCTGCGAAGTCAAGTTCACAATATTATGGTGAACGATTGGTCAGATTTTACTTGTAAATAATAGCAAAAAGACTGACTCGAGACTGAAAATAGAATCGAGATTAGACTTGTTAAAAATTTCATATATTACCCCCATAATTTATTATCATTTTCTCAATAATATATTCAAATGTATTTTAAGTGTTCATACAAAATTGACAATTTTATTTTAATTAAGTAATTCTAAAGTTATTTTGAATTGTTTATTTTTTATTTAAAATTTGCACATTCAATAGAGAATTCTTTTATAGTAACTATAATTGTAACAATTTCATCAAAAAAGTAGAAAGGTTAAATTTTAATATTTTATTATTAAAAATAATTGAAATTTATGTTTTAAAATACGAAGAACTGAGACCTGGACCAACTTAGGACCGATCTAGTCCATGACCAGCCTAGCGTGAAATTCTTGATAGTCCTCTTATTTTATTTAGATTTGTCTGACCGTCTGGTCTAGACTGACAATCATTTGTTCATCCTTAATATATAATTTTAATTTTAAAATGGCTTAAATATATGTTTTAATATTTCTTCAACGGAGTACTCGTTAAATCATTCAAAACAATGTTTAGATATTGTAATCCACATTACAACCTTAACTGATTTTCCATCCATTTTATAAAATACTGAGTTTGGTCTGTTTTGTAAAATACGGTACCTGTTTTACGAAACACAAAATGCGTCAGTGAATAAATTTTTATTTCTAAAGATGATTTTTTTTCATTGTTAAAATAATTAAACATGGATAAGATAAAAGCGTTTGCAATTTATTGATGGAGATGATTTAGGAGATAAGAAATAAAATTCAAAAAAACAATTGAAAGTAAATGTGAAGATAAAAACAGTAACCGGGTGGTCGACCAGTAACTGGATCAAAATGGGAGTTTTTTTTTTTTTTTTCTTTTTTTGGTTACAAAAATGAGGAGTTGTTATGTTACATACAACGTAACGCCAATCGAAACATTTTTTTCAACAACATGATATCCTTTTATCTATATTGTATGGCATAAAATAATCTTTGTAGTTATATTTCTATTTTAATTTTGTACTTGTTTAATCATTTGTAGGCGCACACAGATATATTATGTATAAGTAAAGGTTTTTTTCTTTCTTATTCCATTTTGTTATTTTTCAATTGTTTTGTTAAAAATTAAATTACAACCCAAGGCAGACGACAACAAAATTGAAAGTTATTATTGCAGACGTTAATATGGCAATAAAAAAAGAATTGTTATCTGGATATTGTTTGTACTTGAAAGCTTGCAGCTTTGTCGATAAAGATGTTATAATTTGTTGTGTGATTCCTTAAACACGAAATGTTTCATGAAATTTTGTATTAACCCAGCCATGTACGTTGTCCTCATTTAATTTTAAACGAAACACCAAAGTTATAACAACTAGTCATTTATCCCGTATATTTTGATTATATAAATTTAAAGTAAAGTTGTTCAAATAATATTCTAATGACTTGTTTTTCTACACTTAATCTGTTTTTAAAAAAGATGATATGCAAAATTTATGTTTGTTTAATAAAATAAATTATATTTGTATTATGTTTTTTAAATGGGTATTTTTAAAAATAATTTGTCATTGTAATCGTCTTATGCTATAATTGAAATTTTTGTACAAATTTAATAATTAAATTTGTTATTTTATAATGTAATTTAGAATAAAACGTATAATATTATTATCTGTCAGAACTAAAATATAAAACTCTTCAGTAATATGAAGTGAATATAATATAATGTCGTAATGTGGTTAACGAAGAGAATTGAATAATAATTATAAAAATCATGTATAAGAATTGAAAACTTATATCTTCATATTTTATTATTGATTAATGTATATAATTTAGGAGGTGTTTTATAATTGGTTATTATTTTAAACCGTCAATAAAAAAAGGCAATTCCTCTATTTTTAATATTAGAGATATGTTATTAATTTTAATATAATGCTAAAATATTAAATTTTAGAATTAATTCTATGTATAATAATTTTGATTCTACTATTTTCATAAACTATAAAAGTATATTAATTGTATTGATTAAAATTAGATTAATATATCGTTGTTTTACTATAAAAACTAACCAAAACGTTTTAGTATTAGAATAAATGATATTAGTAGTAATATATATAGTTTTTCTAATATAAATGGAAATTCGTTAGATGACAATTACAAATGGGATGAGTGATTAACAATTTGTAATTAAAAGTATGACATTATGGAAAATAGTAAGTTGAAATATTGAAATAAAAAGAGAAATGAACTAATAGGAGTGCTATTATATTTCTTAATTCTCCTTATTATATAATTTAATATTACACCCTCTTCGCTCCATAAAAAAACTACATTTGAATTTTTAATAAATTAATATTATATATTTGACCGAGAATTATATGTACTTAGACTTTTTTCATGAAATTTGTTATGAATGTTTAATTTAAAATAAGATAAAAAATTTTAATGACAAATTTTAGATTAAAATATAACATTATAATGGAAAATTAAGCAAATTTTGGTCTCTTTTAAAATAAATTTTATTATCAAATATAGTTTCTACTTTTTTAAGAATTTTGTTAATATACTTAGTATAAGTTGACTAAGTTAATTTTGATCGGATGAGTACTTTCAAAGGTAAATATTTGAATAAAATAAGAAAATTAGAGTGCTAATTGACAATTTTTATAGGTTAAGGTGAAAATTAAGACAATGAAACAAAATTGAAATAAAGTTCATGGTGCACATTATAATTTAATCATAATAAATGCATATTCCATAGATTAAATGCTTCTCAAAATTTTCTTGGTCGGACAATTATATAAATATATATATATATATATATATATATATTAATTTTACACATCACCAAATCACATAAAAATTTGAATACACTCATATATTTTTGATACTTTTTTCATCGATACAGTTAAATTTGATAAAAAATATAAAAAATAAGTGTACAAGTTTATCGATAATAACATTTTTCATATATAATATATAGTACGTCTTTTTTGACTTTTAGCGTGTATCCTTTGTGGGTTCGTGCCGTTTGATTATTTAATCGTCACTCTTTGATAGCTACCTTTTATGAAACATTTTTGGTGACGGTAACATGAAAATAGTTGAGTAACCAATTGCACGTCTTAATTTGCTTACCAATCTCCGTCAACATTGCAATACAGCTTAATTGTATAGTCAAAACTTAGCCAAAAATAAAAATAAAAAATTATATAGTCAACGGCCGGAAGAGAATTTGAGCCACCTATAAAGGAGAATCACTATTCACTATCTATTAGCTTAAAGAAAGGAAAGGGAAAAAAAAAAGTAAAAGAAAAGGAAAGGAACACTAGTACAAAACTGATCATATGCGTCGTCTTATTTACGTCGGTTTTTTAATAGAAGTGTCGCATATAGTAGTGCGGTGGCATTATCGTAAAAAGAATAAAAACTATTTGCGTCGGTTTTTTTACATACCCGACGCAAATTCTCTGAAAATATTTAAAAAATAAATTAGTTCACCATTTGCGTCGCTTAGTATAAAACACCGACGCAAATAGTGTTTATTATTTGCGTCGATTTTTTTAAGGAACCGACGCAAAAAATGTATAAATAAATTAAAAAGAATTTGCGTCGGTTTTTTTAACTAACCGACGCAAATGGTTCGAAGAATTTGCGTCGGTTTTTTTGTGTAACCGACGCCAAAGATGAGAAATAATTAAAAAAATAAACAAATTTGCGTCACGTCGCTTAAAGAACCGACGCAAATACTTTAAAATTTTTAAAAATAAATTATTCAAACATTTGCGTCGGTTTATTTAAATATCCGTCGCAAATGGTTATGGTATTTGCGTCGGTTTTCTTCTTTGTCCGACGCATGTGCTTTAATAATATTAAAAAGTGTATTTAGGATTAAAACTTTTTCTATTTTGGCCCGGTTCGTAAGAAAGGAGAGAGAGTGAAATCATCTTTGGCGGGAAACTTGGCTGATATTTTGCAGGTTTCTTTCTTCAGTGTCTCCGTCCGAGAGCTCAGCTTTGTTGTGTAAGTAATTGTTGATTAAAATAATACATTCATCACAGGCATTAGTTAAAATAGCAGTATGTTTGCTTGAACTGTTGTTTGTCCGCATCTTATTTATGATAACTGTACAATCGTTATGCTTACTTAGTTAATCGTTGTGGTTATTTAGTTAAACATGGATCGTCAAACATGGATGTACAATATATTGCGTAACGATGACGCATATGTGAGAGGGGTTGATGAGTTTATTATATGTGCGGTTCGACACCAAAAAATCAGAAAGGAACATGGAAAAGAAGACATGATTGTGTGCCCGTGCCGCCTTTGTGGTAATTTAAAAAAATATTCGAGCGCAGAAACAGTGCGTGAGCATTTATTTCGTCGGGGTTTTAAGAAGGGTTATACGAAGTGGATTTGGCACGGCGAGGGAATAGAGTCTGATGTGACTTGTAGCTCAAGGTCGAATTATGCAACCGAGTGCGATAATTCGGTCGATAATGACGAAGATGATGTGGACATTGATAGGGTGGAAGATATGATACAAGATCTCGAAGACCATATGATGCCACAACCGGATATGTTTGAGAGCTTGGTCCGCGATTCTAAGAAACTTTTGTATCCCGGGTGCAGTGACGACTTGACAAGGTTGTCAACAACTTTGAAGTTGTGCAAGTTGAAAGTCAAGAATGGATGGAGTGACAAGAGTTTTACAGAATTGTTAAAACTGTTACGAGAAATACTTCCGGTGAATAACGAGCTTCCCACTTCCACGTACGAGGCAAAGAAGATGTTGTGTCCTATAGGTATGGACGTGAAGAAGATACATGCATGTCCAAATGACTGTGTGTTGTTTCGAAATGAGAATGAACATTTACACACATGTCCTAAGTGTGGAGCATCTCGGTACAAGAGGGAGGATAATGATTCGTCTAAGGATGATAAAAAAAGGGCTCCTAGCAAGGCGGTTTGGTATTTACCCATAGTGCAACGATTCAAACGCCTATTTGCAAATCCAAAAGATGCAAAACATTTAAGGTGGCATGCGGAAGGGAGGAAATCAGATGGGATGCTTAGACACCCGAGTGACTCTCCACAATGGAGAACCATTGATTATAAGTTTCCTGAATTTGGTGGAGAATTTAGGAATCTACGACTTGGACTTTGTACGGATGGGATGAATCCTTATGGCACTCTAAGTTGTCAACATAGCACATGGCCAGTTCTTTTGGTGATTTATAATTTGCCTCCGTGGTTGTGTATGAAGCGCAAGTATATTATGTTGTCCTTGTTAATCTCAGGGCCTAAACAACCGGGGAATAACATAGATGTTTATCTTGAGCCGCTTGTTGAAGATTTAAAACTTTTGTGGGATGAAGGTGTGACGGTGTTCGATGCAAATACTCAAATGGATTTCACATTACGTGCGATGTTATTTTGCACCATAAATGATTTTCCGGCTTATGGAAACTTGTCAGGGTACACTGTCAAAGGAGCTAAAGCATGTCCAATTTGTGAAGATGCTACTATTGACCATCGTCTACATAATTGCAACAAAAATGTCTTTATGAGTCACCGAACATTTCTTCCCCGTGATCACCCTTATCGTAAGATGAAGAAGGCTTTTGATGGGCATATCGAGACTCGAGAAGCCCGTTTGCCTTTAACTGGGAAAGAAGTCTTTGAGCGGGTTAAGGATATTGATGTTGTATTTGGAAAGTTGTATCAACCTCCGAAGCCGAAGAATCTGTGGAAGAAGAGATCCATATTTTGGGATCTGCCGTATTGGGAACACATACAAGTTAGACATTGTCTTGATTTTATGCATATTGAGAAAAATGTCTGTGACAGTATTGTTGGGACATTGTTGAATATACCGGGAAAGACAAAGGACGGGATCAAAGTCAGAAAAGACATGAAAGAAATGGGTATACGACTAGAGTTAGCACCGCAAGAATCGGAGAAGCGTACATATCTACCTCCAGCTTGTTATACTTTGTGTAAAAAAGAGAAAATTGCATTTTGTGAGTGTTTGTTTGGTGTGAAAGTTCCATATGGATATTCTTCAAACATCAAAAGGTTTGTGTCGATGAAGGAATTGAAACTCGTGGGTATGAAGTCACACGATTGTCATGTGTTAATGCAACAGCTACTTCCAATTGCAATTCGAGGGATATTGCCGAATCACGTGAGACTTGTTGTGATGAAGCTTTGTTTTTTCTTCAATGCCATCTGCAGCAAGGTGATTGAACCCATCACGTTGGATAAATTACAAGCTGATATTGTTGTCACACTATGTCAATTTGAAATGTATTTTCCACCTTCATTTTTTGACATTATGGTACATTTGGTTATTCATTTGGTTAGAGAGATTAAGTTATGTGGCCCAGTATATTTGCGGTATATGTATCCTTTTGAGAGATTCATGGGTATATTGAAAGGATATGTGAGGAACCGATATCGGCCCGAAGCTAGTATAGTTGAAGGATATTCAGTTGAGGAGGCTATTGAATTTTGCACAGAGTATTTAGCAGCTGCCAATCCTATTGGAATTCCCAAATCTCGTCACGAGGGAAGACTTCATGGGCAGGGTACATTGGGATCCAAATGGATCTCTCCTGGGTGTGAACTGCGCGATAGAGCGCATCTCTTTGTCCTGCAACACATGACTGAAGTTCGTCCTTACTTAGATTGTCATGTCAGTTTGATTAGGAGGCAGAATCCTTCAAAAAGCGGCATTTGGGTTACAACTGAACATAATCGCTCATTTGTTGGATGGTTTAAAGACCGTGTAATGTGCCAGTTGTCAGATGCACCAAATGTCGTTTCTAATACGATAAAATGGTTAGCATATGGCCCCAACACGCTTGTTCGATCTTATGAAGGTTATGATGTTAATGGATATACGTTTTACACCAAGCGTCAAGATGGAAAGAGCACTATGCAAAACAGTGGAGTTACCGTGGAAGCTTCATCAACCGAATTTTTCAGAGGCAAATCTTCAGGATCGAAAGATGTAAAAAAGTCATATTATGGGGTGATTGAAGATATTTGGGAGCTTGAGTATAGAGAATTCAAGGTTGGTCTCTTTCGTTGTAAGTGGATTGATATACGTCGTGGTGTTCGAAAGGATGACTTTGGATTTACTTTGGTAGATTTTAGTCAGTGGGGTCACGTCGACGATCCATTTATACTCGCAACGCAAGTGAAACAAGTATTTTATATCCAAGACCCCGCCGATCCTAAGTTTTCAATTGTTGTTCAAGGCAAGAGAAATATTCTTGGCATTGATGATGTTGTTGACGAAGAAGAGTATAACCAATTTGATGAGAATCCTCCTTTCTCTATGGGTCTACCTACCCCATATGGTGACGATAATGGAGAAACAAACTACCTACGTAATGACCATGGTGAAGGGTTATGGATTGATCATGGAAAATAAGTCCAGGAATTGAAGGTTTAAATTTGTTGTATTCCAATTGTTGTAAAATTTAAATTTATTTGTAAATTGTAAATAATTGTTAATTGTATAATTTAATTTTTTTTTATTCCAATAATTGTAAATTTTAATTTATTTTTATTCCAATAGTTGTAGCTGATTGTTTACTTAAGTCAATTTTATATATTTCTGGTTAAGTATGGGAAGTAGTTCTTGGCAACAATCATACAGCAATTAAAGTGGTCTATATATAAATAAAACCTCATGTCAGCTTATAATATTTCATAAGGCGTGGGCACACCTTACAGCAGTCCCCTGTTTTTGAGTACTTAAGTCATCCCCTGTTTTTTAGTAATTTAAGTCATCACCCTTAATTGAGAATTTGTGTCGTATATTTTAAAAAAAAATTAATCGGGTATTAGTGTCGGTGCTCCTAAATAACCGACGCATATATTAGGTTTATGCGTCGGTTCTTTTAAAGCAACCGACGCAAATACCCGATTTACAAAACAACAAGAAAAAGGGCTTCGGAGACTAGTGACATCATCTATCGGGTAAATTTGTTCATGCGAGACTAGCGCTGACGTAATCAGAGACTAACTATCCTCCGTAGTCCCAAATGAGGCACTTCAGTCCCCGACGTGTTTAGTCCCTGACGCGTCCGATACACGCCTTAGTCCCCGACGCGGCACTTGAAGTCCCCGACGTGTTTAGTCCCTGGCGCGTCCGATACACGCCTTAGTCCCCGACGCGGCACTTGTAGTCCCCGACGTGTTTAGTCCCTGGCGCGTCCGATACACGCCTTAGTCCCCGACGCGGCACTTGTAGTCCCCGATACATTCCCGTAATCACTGATGCTTCTCGGCCATGACAGCTTTTATTCTAACAAACTTATGTACTAAAAATATAAAACTAGAACCTAAATAAAAAACTAATTA
>CM025780.1:55262139-55275526 GCA_014636745.2 Centella asiatica
GTTTAAATTATTTTAAAAATAAATTTTTATTAAACAATTTTTTGCGTTGGTTTTTTTAGATTAACCGACGCAAATACTTAAATTATTTTTAAAATAAATTTTTATTAAACATTCATTTGCGTCGGTGTTTTTAAATTAACCGACGCAAATAGATTAAATTATTTTTAATATAAATTTTATTAAACAATCATTTGCGTCGGTGTTCCTAAAGTAACCGACGCAAATGATGATATTATTTGCGTCTGCTTTATAAAGGTCCGACGCAAAGTCTTCGTTTTTGCGTTGTGTCTTTAACCGACGCAAAATATTTAAGTTTTTTGCGTCTCCTCCATATGCGTCTCCTCGTAACCGACGCAAAATGTGTTAATTAACCGACGCATATGATCAGTTTTGTACTAGTGGAAAAAGGAAAAAAAAAAAATTTTCTTGTGTTTGTTTGGATGTAATAATTGGATGAGATTTGCAGGAAAATAGAGAAGATAAGGAATATTTTTGAAAATGAGTCTCACACTTTCATGGTAACCAAACAAAAAAAAAAGGTGAAAAATTTTGCTTCACTTTCTTACAATCCAAACATAGTCTTTCTTCCCACCCTTTACTCGCAAGTAAAAAGATCATTTAGCACCGTAATCCCTATCGCAATAAAATAGATCGTTAACTAATGGTAACCAATAATAAAATTAGTTGATATTACTATGTATATTACAATAAAAATTATAATATTAGATTTTTTCAAATTTATACTAAGATTCGAGTGTTTTGAATCTCATATTAAATTTAATGTTAAAGATTTTTAATTTTTATTATAAAATATATTGTAGTGTAGAACAAAACTCAACAAGTAATGCAGCTGCAATCCAGACGCAATGCTAGCTTAAGCACCAAATAATGCTATTAGATTGGAACGAACTTGTATCAAAATTTAAAAAATGTGCTGGTGATTTTAATTGGATCATTTGTCGTCGAAATTTAATGAGATATCACGAAACAGTCCCAAAAACAGTGTGGGAGAGAACAAGTTTTAAGCAAACGAAGTAGAATTCTTACGATGATATTTTGCCATTTTGATGAAATGCTTTCAATCAATTCTCTTTCTCTAAAAAACAAATATCAGTAAAATGAAGAAAAGTACTCCTCCTATCCAAACAAAAAAATAATATTTGAATTTTCAGCAAATATTAATATTACATACTTGACTAAAATTTTTATATAAAAATGATAAATTTTTCTCATTAAAATTCTTATCAATGTTCAGTTAAAGACATGATTAGAAGATTATATATAATGAGAAAATTTAACATTATAATAAAAATTATATATATATATATATATATATATTTATTAAGAAATATTATTTATATAAATATATATATATATATATATATATATATATATATTTTTTTTTTTTTGAACTGAAGGAGTAAGTTTTAGGTCAAAGGACATGGATACTATTTAGATAAAAAAATTTCACGCAAGTCAAACATGTTTTTCAACCTTCAACCAAGTCAAAAATTACTTGTTATCCACGCTAGTTTTTCAAAGACCGATTCAATCTAGATGGATCAGTCCGTACATATATCCCTAATCGTGTTTGTTTTGTTGAAAACGAAAATATGATAAAAAAAATTGAGCACCTTAGCTACATAAGTAAAAAATAAATAAATTAAGTTTTTATATTTTATAACACATTTTACATTTGTAATAATTATTTTACTCTTAAATATTACTCCTAATATAATTTATACAACATCTATTATACCAAATAAATTACTATGACAAAATTGGCTCTATAATTTTAGTATATGTTATAATATTTTAGTTTACAAAAAATAATCGAACTACTCACGAATATATTCAAGCGAGTATATCTATACTCAAATTCTACTCGTTTAACTTATCGAACGTAATTTAAATATGGTATCAAATTTAGTTTGTTTTTATATCAAATTCGAGTCGAGCCGATTAATTTTTGAATCGAGCCGAGCGAATCCTAAACTGTTTGGATTTTATTATAGCCCTACTTGTGTATCCTTTTTCCCATTGTGCACTTGAGTGATATTTTCCTTCAAGCCGAGTTTGAATTGAGAGAATAGAACAAGAATATAATGAACATCATCCAAGAGTGATGAATATATATATTCACACAAACAAACTCATAAAATAGATTCACAAATCAATGAAAATTAAACATGCGGATAATTTTATTATTGTCTTTTTTTCTTAATCAATGAGATTAATTATTTTTTTTTTTGTATTTATATACTTTTATAATTTTTTCTTGTGAAATAATTTATATGCAACTATTTAATTAATGCGTTAAGCAAATTTATATACATACATATATAAATATATATTATTTCTCATATATAAAAGAATACAATAGGTACAAATAGAATATTTCTCAACAAATACATAAATATAACAAATGAAGCTGAATCTTTCTGTGTATAAATTTCAATCTAGCAATAGTTTATGGAGAAAAGTAATGGTTTTCTGTTTACATTTATGAATTAGAGATTCGGTGATCATCCAGTAAATATTTAAAATAAATAAAAAATGATCTGGAGATCAACCGCATAATGACGACTGAGTAGCCCGCATAATAATTGCTCAGGTCGTCTAAACGCATAATTAGTCGCTTAACTCAAAATTATGTATTTGGACTAGCGCCGATGCCTATACAGATGCCTATTTAGCTCACATTTCAGAACATTGATACAAACAAATTTATAAAATAAATTTACAAATCAATAAAAATTTGATATGTTTGACAATTTTATTATTCATTTTCTTCTTTTATATAGAAGAAATATAACAAATAAAGAGTCCCAAAAGAAAAGGATAAACAACTAATCTTATGGTTAATTAAAACTCTAAAAATAGAGGTGGAGCATATATCACTAGGGCTTTGTTTATCCTTTAACAATTCAATCCATATAAAAACATACAATTCTAATGATCATTTTAATTAATCTATTTGTTTTAAAATATAATTGAAGTTATATAAATGAATGACCATTAATTTCCGTTGGAGTGATTAACTAATTAACATTTTGAATACAATTACTTTGCATAATTTATGGCGGTGTTACAGATTCCCACCGGTGGCAGCCTCTAATCCTTAGCTGTAAATCCCCATATGGATCACTGATGACCTCGCAACACTGTCTACGTGGTGCCTGCATAATTTTGGTATTATTAACAAAAACTTTTATCAATTAAAATTTCTATTCAACTAAATTCTAAATGTAAAAAAAAATTTAAAAAAAATCAAATATAATTCTTTTCGGAATTTTGGAGTATAAGTTTATGTTTCATGTATTAAATACGGTTTAATTAATGTCCGTTTCAGTACAAAGAAAAATAACATAATGTATTTATTTTTATGAATTTATAACAATGTCTTTTTCAAATATTACTGTGGCTCAACTAAGGATCTGTATAATTATAAGATACTAAATTAATAAATGTTACCTAAAATTATTAGAGAATTTTGCAATAGAAATTCTAAAACTGATGAAGATTTCATAATCTTTTTTAATTGGTTAAAATGAGAATAAGTTCTTAACTAAAAATATTCGTACCTTATCCCAGATACTCTCCTCCAATTTTGCTGATGAGACATCGACATACTGGATAGAGTAGGCAACTTCATAGTTCTTCCGGTAACATTTTATTTCTTCATTTTTCTGCTTATACGTGGTTAGAGTTTGACCCATTTCATGATCCTCAACCCGATCCAAAAAATAAATTACGGGTTTCTCACACGGGTCGGAGCTCATCCTTCTGGTATCCACCGTGAAGGGCCCCTGCCCCCAGCTCCGCCACGACAAAAAGGTCCGAAACGCCATATCCAACTGCCGAGCCGTCACTAGTTTCGGGTACAACTGCACCGTGTAGCCCCAAGAAACGGAGACGGACCAATTTCTTCGCAAATCATAGCAAAAACTACACTGGAGGGTCCGACCCGGATCCACATTATATGCTTGTACCAATTTCTTCACGGAGCCAACTCGTGTTAGACCCGGAAATATTGGCTGCACATAGTCAAGATGGTGCAGCGACACCAATGGTGCAACTGGGTGCGCTGCAAGTAATCCATATGGATCTCCTCTTATATCAACCTAATTATATTAATATATTATAATCAATCTAATACATATACCCGTGAAATATCTCGTGCGAAAATTATGGCATTTACTTAATCCGTTGCACAATCTTAGAAAGTTACACACATAATCTATTTTTCTCATTTTCTTATTATTATATTCACATATATCATTTTAAATAAACATCTAAAACACACGTTTGGCAATATAATTCTGTGCCAAACATATAGAGTCAACATTGGAAACATCATAGTAATGTGTCATTTCTACATCTAACCGAAAGAAAATTTTTTTTATCTATAAAACAAGATTCCAGTTGCCGATTCGCTGGTAAGTGAACAAAATCGCTTACTTGAACTATCAACTCTCTATGTAGATGTCCTTTTTTTTTTTTTTTTGATGAATAAAAGTTTAGGGGAAGAAGATATTCTTAATTTAGAGTTAGTGCATATCATCATATATTTTTATACCTACTAAAAAAGATGATTAGCAAAATTCAAACTTTTAATTTAATAAGTAATGAGAGCAGTTGTTGAATACTGAACTAAGTTTGGTTGATATATGTGGATGCCATTTAATTGAGTTATCGTTATAGAGATTTTTAAAACATTCTTATTCGGAGTAAAATCTGTTTAAATCTTGTTACTGGTAAACAGTAAACCCCATTTTTCTGACCAAAAATAATGAATAAATAAAAGTGAAAAAAAAAAGATAAGAAAAATTAAGAAAGGTTTATGAAAGTAGAGAATTAATTACTTGATGGAAGCCGAGTTCTTTGGTGACCGGTACACCAATTTCGCTCATACAACCTTGTATTTTCTGATCCGATCCATACAAAGACGCATACCTATCAATACATCCATCTAAAACCCTAACAAGCTCCGTCGCTAAAGGGTAGCTTATAGCAAAACCACCGCCGCCGTAGGCCATTGCATACGAATGTATCACATCTTGTTCCACACTCTCGGAATTCCCACCAACATAATACATCTCATTATGATCATATTTCCTTAAAACCTTCACCAAATTATCCACAAAAAACATTGTATCATCATCTCCCAACACAAACCACCTCACATTTCCTAACCCCAATTCATAACTCTCCTTCACAATTCTCGCAATACGAATCGCCGACCGGGTCCCGTACCAGCTCGTGTACCTGAACCTAGACGTATCCTCCGACACCCGGTACGCCGGAGAATTCGCAGGCCATTTCATTTTTCCATCAGGCTTCTCGTCGAGCCACACGTACCCGCGCGTGATATTAGGTTTCCACCACGTTTCGCAATAATGGCGGCGCGTGTTCCACGTTTTGGCAGAGCCACCGATGCCGAACAACAAATGGGAGATGTTTGTCGGTTCTTGGTGATTTTCCGGAGCCGGAGTTTTGTAAAAAAAATCGGTGGAATGAATGATTGTGTGTTGGTGACAATCGGAACAACCGGGCCATTGGGAATTGTGATTTGAGAAGGCTGAGTATAAGATTAGAGAAATTGAAGTAACAAAAGAAATGGCTAAAAAACCTTTCATTAAAGATGAGAAAATGTCTGTGATTTTAATGAGTGGCAGGACTGTACATTTCAAGGGTTCTAGAGATTCCTGATTACTGGTTTCCATAATATATTTCTTTTTCTCCTCTTCAAAAATAAATTTAGATAAGGGAGTGTGAAAATGGAGAATTAGCTCAGAAGAGATTTCAGTGAAAAAAATTAAGGGGAGAGAGAGTGAGTGAAAATGGGGGGTTAGCTCAGAGGAGATTGAGTTTTGATATTATATACTGTACGTATTCACTTATATATGATGGGGGTTGCCTATTTCTTTGCCTTATATATCTGCTTTATATACTTTTTTTTTGGCAACTTCATTCACTCGTCGTATATTATATATATAGACACAATAAACACATACATATAAATTTTATTGTAGTGATTATGAAGTTTTATCGCTCGTCTGCTTGAAAAGGAAAATGATGGACAATGAATGTTAAATCTCTTCTTTTTTAATTAATTTTTAGAATCTTTTGACTCAATACTGAATTACACTCTTTAAATATGAAGTTATATATTAAATTAAAAGAAAGATAAATAGATAAGTTATGAGTTTGCCTTCATATAAATGTTAAAAATAACAACAGTAATGTCAGATAATTAAGAAAATGATGCCAATTAAATCTAGGCCGTTGTGATGATATTATAATATTTTATATATACGTATTGGGGAATTATATCTTTATTGCAGGAGGAGTTGACCTTGCATTTAACTTGTTCACCACCATCAAACGACAGAAAACAGAGATGGAAAATTGGAAATAATACCATAACCGCAATTTAATTAATGCAACGTATTTATTAGTTTAAGAGAAATTTTAATTTTGGATTTAACGTATAATTGTGATTGTGTTTATATATATTAACACTAAGTATCACTACCTTGATTCTTAAATTGTTGCTGTTTTAAAAATAAATATATATTTGCCTTACATAGAAATACATTTTTGGAGGATTATTTTGGCTCTATTTTAGTTGTTATCTATTAGAACCTAATTAAGTGTTAGATTTTTTTTTTGGGTGTATATAAATGTCACAGTTGATATGTCAAAATTTTGCCAATATAACAATTACCCATGAATTTTAATCAAGTATATTTCAATCTAACTATGTATAATATTTAATTGAGGGATACAATGAGTAGTATGTGATTTTTAACATTGAAATGGTTGTAACGAATGATCGATTTTCTCTATCTATGTTAGGATGGATGGAATAGTTAAAAGTGAATTAGCTACATACTTTCTTATACGAGAAAATTCTGTTAATTAGAGATTTTTTTATAGTAATAATCTAATAATAAATCTAAGTATTTTTAACTTTGTTATATACAGAATAAATTTTTTATTTTCTACAATGAAATGTCCACTATATAAAGATATAATTCTTAGTGTACAATTATTAATATATATGATTTCTAAACAGAATGTTTATCGTAAGATTTCTCGTTCCTCTCGCTAAAATAGCCAGATATTTATGTGTCTCTCGGAAAAAATCTTCCAATTTTTTACTATAAATTTAGTTTGATATATTTGTATTTTTTACTTTTCCGAAATACTAAATTACTTTTTTTCTTTTAATAGATTAAAAAAAAATAAGATCTGCGTTGAAAATTCATTTTTACTAGTTAGTTTCAGACTTAGTTATCTCAAGGTTTTTGTTCTGTTCAGTTTTAAGCATTTTCTTGTCTCAAATCGATAGCTTTTGGATTAAATATATTCTCAATATTTAAAATATTTTTGCCTTTGCCAAAAAATATCATTTTATATAAGGTCCGTAAGTCAAAGGCTTTACGTAGAATTTGTATCATGATTTGTAAATAGTATGTGAATTTAGATATTGAGAAATAATATTATCAAAATAAAAATTATATTGTCAAATTGACATAATTTAATAGTTAATGACACTTATGAGTAACAAATGATTCGCCTCACTACATATTTTTACTTTGACAAAGACACCCCTATTTTCAAGGTTTTATTGATTTCTCAGCAGATACGAATCGATTAACTTCTTTAATTGTTATTGATCAATCAAATCAAAGATCAATATTATCAGCAGTGGTTACGCCAAGAGCTAAAGTTAGTTGGGTTAGTAATTTCAAATTGAAAATTAAAATTAGCGTTCATTTTCGAAGGGAGAAAATATTATTATTTATTTAATGTTGAGCTTAATGCACAATTCTTGTAAAATTAATTCCATTATATTTTCAAATTCAATTTCTTACTCACCCCTAATATGCATAGACTTCTAACTTAAAAAAAAAAAAAAAAATCCATTAAAGAACAAATACTTCTACTCCTGTTGGCTGCAAATATTGGATGATTACTAATATTCGGTATTTAATTTATACGGAGTATATCTTTCTCTTTTGTAAGTAGACCGAATATTATACGAGTAATTGTTATTCTTAAAATTTCACTTGAAATATGTCATTTTGCACACACATTATGTGATAGATAGACTCCTGTAATCATCATAATATATTTATTTCCGCTATTTACTTAATTTTTCCTTAATATTATTATATTTATAAAAGAAAAGAACTAGTTAATTCCACAAAAGAAAAAAAAAATTGTGTTAGCGTGATTGTTATTTATTTCAGAAATGAGTTATAACTTATATCTTATATAATATTCAATTCGCTCGTGCTAATTCAAAATATATGAAAAAAAATAATCCAATCTAACGAATTAATTGAATTTCCAAAAATATTGAATTTAAATTTTAGAAATTTTCCAATCTCCTTCACATACCATTGACCACCAAAAATAATCTTAACCGTAAAAAACTATACGGAGTACTAACTTTAAAGAATATACGAACTTTACGTGGGTGAGAAAATAATGTTATACATCACAAAAATGTGATTCATAGGGATGTAAACCGTCAAATACATATGCGAATATGTCTGTATTCGTATCGTACCCGCAATAATATTCGTTTAATTAAATTGAATTTGAATACAGATATGGATTATTTGTTATTGTCTAAACAAAATAAATTTTAATAATTTATTAACTTATGTGATAAATATTAAATCAATTTCATTTAAAAAACACAAATGAAATTTCATATTAGTAATAATATTCATTTTTTTACATATTTTAAATTAGTTTTTGCTATAAATAATTGTATGGATTAAAACAAATTCTATTATGTAAAGGTAAATAATACAAATATTGAATAAAAGATTTTATAAATAACGAATATAATCGGTGATAGATATTTCAGATACGGATATGCATATATCTGTATTTATATTCGGTTTTTCGAATACGAATGCAAATGAATATCGGAAATGGCCCTAGTGATTCATGTATCATTTTATTCCACATTGTATTTCAATTTGTAGGATAAAATTTTTTAAATATTTTCTGGACAGATAAATATTGGACAAATGGAAAGGATTTTAAGGAAAAAAGTTATAGCTATACATTTTTTCGTTAAATCATATATATATATATATATATATTATATTTGATCGGCGAAATGAAGTTTGATCATATATATTTGTCAGTGCATAAACAACTAAACAGCATCATAGACAGCATAATAGTCCCATAAACTAAATTATAAGACATTTTGAACATAAAAGAATTAATCCTATCTAATGTAATTGAAATGTTACTAGTATTCCTATAGAACAATTTGAAATATGCATTACTCTAAAAGTTATTTATAATAACATATTGTAAATAGTGGCCATTTGTTGTCCCACTTGTCCCGTTGTTTTTGAACTTTCAATGGGGAAAAATGAAAAGATAAAAAAAATAAAAAGGTTATTTGCAAATTTTAAAGAAACGAAACAACTGATGAAATTTTTTGGAACAGCGAAGTCAGGCTCATCAGATGCAGGGAGCAAAAGTATATATGGCTCCCACCAGCATAATTTTTACAATAATAAAAAAAAAAATTCTGTTACCTTTTGTTGATGTATGATGACTCCTGAGGTTCTCGTCCTAGTCGAAGCTCAAGGTCCAAATCAAAAGAGGATGAAGTACTGTTTGTCCCAAAATGATGGCCTGAAGTAGGTAATTTCTCAACTTCTTTTAGTCCATCTTTTCTTCTTATGCTTTCTCTATCATCTACTTCAGAGAAATTCCATGGCCTTTTATGTGCACAAATCTTTTCGTGATGATCATGATCAGTAGACTCATGATGATCATCCATTGAAGGTGGAGGATGATCATTTGAAGAATTCATCGTCGTCGTCGTCGCCGCCGCGATATCCATAGAAGATGATGGGGTTTGGACTGAGGATCCCTTTAGTTTAGCTCTATCTTTTCTATGAATGTTCATGTGTCCTCCTAAGGCTTGTGCATTTGAGAACCCTCGTTTGCAAAAAGAGCAACTATATGAAGTAGAGTGACCCAAATCTTGGCCATCTGAACTTTTCCATACTATTTCTTGAGTATTTTCTAGGTTAAACCTATTAATTTCCATGTATGCTTAATCTTCTAATCTGTGGAGGAAATATAAAGGTAGAAGATGAACTAGAGGTAGTCAAATGGTCGGTGTTTAATATTGAAAAATCTATGAGCATGCAGGCCAACCTCCTCAAGTCCTTGTAGTTAAGTACTCATATATAAATGGATATTGATAAAGGACAGTATTGTCGATACATAATATATAGAATAAAAGTCTCTTCATATGATGTCTGAAATGTACTTCCAAAAGTTGTCTATAAAGTACAATATCATCAACAAGATTATTTTTCAAGAAAAATTATAAGATATCCACAAAATTTTTCCTTATGTTGTTCTTCAAAGAAAAAAAATAAAAAATATATATATTCAATGATCAGAAAGTCACTCAAGAGAATAGGAGATGAAGAGTTGACATGATTCTTAGAATAATGTTTGATTTTAAGAACACTATCTATCTGTAGACTTCTAGTCTATGTTAGTTCAGCTAAATAAATAAAATAAAAGAATAGCATGTTTTGAATTATATATAAGGCGCGCATGGAAAACTTATGGTATTAAACATTTGTTGAGGTTTACTTATCTTATCCTCCACAGAATATTGGCTAGGGCCTTTACTTTGGGGACAAAACATATTAAAGAAATACAATAAACAATTAGCACAAACAAAGACTTCAAAAGACATACAAACATGTTATATATAGAGAAGATGATGATGATAATAAAAATATAAATTAGTATTACTACGACTACTATTTGATATTACTATTGTATTTATATAAGTATATTTCTTGATTTCATTTAGATCGAAATTATATATATATAAATTAACGGAACTAGTGTACTTGTCATGTAATATATAATCTATCCGGTTCATAATAACCGTCGCTTTGACTTTTTATATGTAAATTTAAGTAATGCCTTTTATATATTTGATATTTTATTTTAGTTAAACTTTTTACTCATATTAATTTTTATTTAAAATATTTTTATTATTAATTTTTTAAAAATTAAGTAAAATATTTTACATATAAAAAATATCACTTAAACTTACGTGTAAAGAGTCAAAAAACGAACTTCAGGAAATAATATATATATCTTAGAAAATAACTTTTTCGAAACAGGAGAAGACTAAATAAAGGTGAGACAGTTGGCCTGTTTTAATTACTAGTACTATTTATTAGTTTGAAGTGTAAATTAATAATAAGACATTTTAGAGCTAAGACTAATGTATTAGAGATATATATAAGCCGTGAGGGGGAAGTGAAGGGGCTGTGCCGCGTGCATTTGGTAATATACGTATTCCGCATGATGTTGTTACGACATCTTCGATCACGACACTTTACAACACCTGTGCACTAAACATATGAATTTTTAAAAGCCACATCTTTTTCTCCGTCTTCAAATACATTTAAAAAAAGAAGAAGCATAATGCACCTTAAAATATTATTAACGCTATCAATTTTGTTTATTGGTATTGTTCTTTTATTTTGTTGGAGAAAAAATTATTGAAAAATGAAAAGGAAATAAATAATATGAAAAACAATACATAATTAATTAAATAAGAAACTCTTTTTTGAATTAGGATTTCAAAAATTATGTGATCTTTATGATTTTTAATTCGTGCTTAATAACTTAAGTTGTTAAAGAATGGATGTAAACTGCCAATGAGTTTTCCAAGTGGTATTTAGATACCTTTAAATTCTCTAAAAAAATGTTAGTATGTCAAGATTCGAATCTTGACACCTTCACCTATATAATGAATAAATAGCTACTAGGCTATCCTTCAAAAAATAAATAAAATGGATGTACTTAGGGGTGAGTGCGGTGTGGTATAGATAATACCCACAAATTGCGAATACTAAATTTTAAAATCACAACAATGCGATTTTGTGCGGATGCGATTATATGCGATGTGGTGCGGTTAAGGTTACAAAACCACACTTAAAAACATAATTTTTTTTATCAAAGTCAAATTAAATTCTTTATTAAAAAAAATTAAGATTAAAATCAAATAAAATGGATGTACTTAGGGGTGAGTGCGGTGTGGTGTAGATAACACCCACAAATTGCGAATACTAAATTTAAAAATCACAACAATGTGATTTTGTTTGGATGCGATTATATGCGATGTGGTGTGGTTAAGGTTACAAAACCACACTTAAAAAAATAATTTTTTTTATCAAAGTCAAATTAAATCCTTTATTAAAAAAATTAAGATTACTAATAAGAAAGTCACAATCATAATCCTATTATTAATTTTACATCACAAACAAATAGTCAACATATATAATTATCTTAATTGACATAGACCTATCATTTAAAATTAAAAAATCATAATTCAAAATTAAGCATTTATGATTTAAATGGATACTAAGTCTACTCAATAACCTCTCCTAGATTTTGTTTATCATAAAATATCAAAATAAGAGTGTATTTTTAATATTTTATGTAATTACTAAAACACTAATAAATATAATGAATATCAAACTTGTAATTAAGGAAAATGCTTTGGAGGAGGTGTGTGAAAGTGATGATCTGGTTAGGAGAAAAAAGATTAGGGAAGTTCAAGGAACTATGAATCATACAATTAGCATCGTTATCAGTGTGTATGTGTAGTAGCCTCTAGAAAAAATTTCGAAATTGGGGATGTCAAGAAGATATAGTTGTGGAACACAGTTGAGTATGGAGTGCATAAGTTGCAACTTAGGAGCTAACTATTTTGTGGTGGTTTGTCTAAATGAAGAAAAGTTTCGACAGAATCAAGCAAGTGACAGAAAATTTCAGGAAGTCATTTGATTATGTTCAAGATGTTCAACATATACAGATGAAATTCATGAGAGCTACATGGATAAAAGTGAAAGGTGTTCCACCGGAGTTATGGTAAGAATCTACGTTTCTAAATGTAGCAGATGTGTTTGGAAATCTTATTTTTTGTGACGAAGAGACGGAGGAAATGTTGAATTTGGAGGAAACAAAGTTACTAATTGTTGGAAATGAGGTAGAATGTATGAGAATTTAGTTTCTCATGTAAAGGGAATTTTGTCCCACATTGAAATTTGAAAGGAGTGCTACTTACCTTTTATATGAGAAAACAAACAAATTAGTAAAATGAATTGGCTATATTATGCTCCATCCTCCACGTGTGCGCACATGAGGGTGCAAATCCAAGGATTTCCGAAGGGCAATTTGGCGCGACCCCTTCCATTTTAGCATCTCCCAGTTGCTACTTCATCAAGACACTCGGTCTTGCTTCTTCTTTGTTGAACCAATCTCAGGTCATTTACCAACCTGTTAAATCTGT